>QVRM01004492.1:0-204373 GCA_003439945.1 Dermanyssus gallinae
TATATATATATATATATATTAATTATTACAATTTTTACATGAGGCTTAATTATAGTTTGGTTTTACCTAAGTTTATCTATTGCTGTAAGGTTTGGCGGCCTTATTTAGACAAACAAATTGAAGCAATGGAAAGTGTACAGAGGAGATTTCTTCGTCGTGTCTCATTAAGGTGTAACATTGCCCGAAATTCTATTATGATAATCCCTATTCGGGGACTGCAGATCAGAGCGGTTATCACATGTACAATCGTATTATAAACTCATCAAATACATCATACTATTTTAGCATTCAAATAAACAATCTTAGAAGCAGTAACACCATCTCGTCAAAACAAATTGCCACGACAGATCGTGTAAATAACATGTTTTTGTGGCGGATAACGAGGGCACTGAGAACTTGAAATGCTAACAGCGCAAATGTCGACACGCAAGTAAACTGACTATTGTATGTATCTAGATAACGGTTTGTAAAATGTAATAATATATATTAGTCACGCGTTATCCGACGAATCATTTCATTAGATTAGTTACGGCGACGCTTCTAGGCTTTCATGTAGCTTGCATTTGTCACATTGGAAGTGCGATGCACGTAACGCTGTCGTGCTAAGGGTGACTGCTGCAATAAGATCTGCTCGTGAAGTATAGGCAATCTCGGCACGCATGGGTGTGTCTACCAAAGTCTGCTGCCTCCGAATCTCGCCGAGATCGCTCGCCGTTACAAAAAATAATAGTGGGCCTAAACTTAGCAGCTTCGAGTAACTTCACGCGATCGGGGTGACTGGGTTCTGCTACATTGTTATCGAAGATAACTTCCGTTCTAAATGATTGCCTTTATCATTAAGCATGAACCCCGCCTACTGCACGTTTGTCTAGAACTACGACTGTTCGAACAGCGCGCCTGACGGCTTTCCTGAAGGTGAAAAAAATAGGTAGCATCATCTTGTTAAGAAAATTCGCTCACCTTTGTTTGGAAGAACAACGCATGCTGCCATGCTCTAGGCGGCAAGCCAAGACGGCCACTGGATAGCGCGTATAAATTGTTCTGGTAACAATGACTTTGCGAATCACGGAAACCTCTATGATCGGCCAACAAACAACTAAACGGATTTGTACAAGCATGACCTTTCGTTTCTTGATTGCTTCATTGTGCTGTGGGAACTGCCGCCCTCTGAGACAAGAAAAAGTCTGCACGGCGACCGGTCCCTGAGGAAGCCAACGATACGTAAGCGCTGCGGTGATCTGCAACCATGGACAGTTCAGTGATTGTCGGATACAGTCGGCTACGGTCATCGGCGGGACGGTGTGACGGAGACTGTGCGCGACTTTGGTGCCACGAATAGTTGTGGATTCCTCCACGTCAGGAAATATTAAAAGGTTATGCGAGGAACTTTATCTTTGTTTAACTCGGTAATTTCCAAGTATTGATATGATGACAAGGTGCGATGAATTCCAAAATACCTTGTCTTCTGTGAAGCACGTTGAGTCATATGATCTTTCCGAAACGTATTTAACATAGCAAATAGCAATGCGGCTAGTTTGCTCAACCCCCTACTGAACACAATTCGGCAATCTAGGCACTAAGCTAAGGGGAGCAATCGAAAAAGGCAAATCCGGTGTGGTTTCTGAGCTGTCTATTCCAATTAAAAAACAACACAGTAACACACCGTTACCGAAAACAGCAATATTAATAATAACAATTCAACTAATGCGACATTCAATAGACATATATTTATCACGCCAAGAAACTTGAATAGGACTTTTGTCTTACTTTTTGTAGCTGTTGCATTTGTTCAAATGTCAATAGAAGAACGTTTGAGTTTCTAAACCTCTGTTGTTATTGATACTTAATCTCGCGGCAGAAATGATGCCGGCCATTAAGTCAAGCGGAGTGACGAACATCTGCCTGCGCATATAAAGGTTTGTGAACAGCAAACAGCAACAGTTTTCGGTGGGGACACTTTATCGAGTATACATGTATGTGCGTCAAGTGCCGGGTTCTTTGTCGCATGGTTTGTTCAGTCTGCACCCAAATGCAAATGTAGGTCTGCTTTATTGTTCTGAGTTTTCCTTATTTCCCCCCCCCCTTTCTCTCTCCCTCCGACGCGAGTTCCTTCCTTGCGCTCGTTTAGGCGCGAGCTGTAAAACCCAACAAAAAAAGGGTGTTTCTCCGTCGTTATACCTAGCGCCGAGAACCTGTATCTAACCATCATCCATCTAGTGTCTCGCTGGGACGGGGTGTAACGTCCCGAGGTGAATTCATTAGTCTCGCCTAGATAACTTACCTTATCAGCCGAAGACCCTGTCTTGATGTTCGCCGTTTTCCGTCTCGAGTCGCCACCGTCGCCGCCTCCGCCGCCGCCTCCGATATGGGAGCAACTTAGAGGAAACTTAGCCGACACTAAAAACCCCGTCGTTCTTCTTCTCTTCTCGTTCTGCCCGTCCGCTGGGTTCGTCGTCTAGACAGACTTTCGCGCCAGTGCCACTCACTGCCCAAGTGTCAGCCTGCTGCCGACGCAGCGGCCCGCCGCAGAGGGGCACCGCGTCACGGCGTTAGCAGCTCGTAGCTAACTCTAACTACCCTTTCTCAGTTTGCCACCGTTTGCGATCGTGTCGCCTCTCAAAAACCTCGTCGACTCGGACCTGCCGGAGAACATCCCCACCCCCCCAAACTGCTCAGCTCGTCTCGTCTGGACTCGTTTGGCCCCAGGAGAAATCGACGCGTTCCGACGTTCCGCCCGAGACAGACCGACCGCTACGTCAACGGCATTCTCCCAGCTTCTCCGACGTAGACTGCAGTTCTCTCGTTCCTCCACTTATTATTAAGTGTTCGCTGAGCACGGCAGACTGAAATTGAACCCAACTTTGAGACATCGGCGGCGGCAGCACTGTACGACGCGCACCGGCTGGAGCTTCTCAAGATAACCTTCATTTATATGGAACGATGCTGATAGTTGCTCTACTTGCCGCATACGTTATAGAAGTAATAATAAAGAGAACACACTGCTTGTCAAAACTTGCATGCTTTCTGCAATGAATTATCCATCTTCGAGCACGTTTCATGCCCTTAGTTATGTGCCAATATATTATGATAAGTATACATAGTACGTGTGATTAGCATTATCTAGACTGCGGTACTTATAATAATAATGTTGTAAAGTGCAGAGAGTCTGGGAAAGTAGGTTGCTTATCGTGTGAGCGACATTATTTTTCATATTGCCCTATTGCTAATTCTAGGCAATTCGAACATCACGTTGTTAAAGCCGCTTTATAGCTTACCGTGCTAGGAGTCATGTTTAGAATCGGACCTTGACTATCTGCCTTGCCTGTCTCATCATATGATCTGGAGGCTAAACGCCTAATGGATTACGCTTGGGTACCGTCTAATGGGTCACGTATGCCGCTACTTCGCCATAGGTAGTGTCTAGTGCAACCAAATTGCATATATATGTATTTATTATTTAATTTTAGGGGTACAGCGAAACGTAATTAACTAATTACACTAAGGCTTGTGAGGATATAGAAAATATTGTAATGATTTATTAATCATTTACAATACGTTTGCACACTCGGCAGTGTTCGCCTCAATATATATATATATATATATATATATATATGCGTGTAAGTGAAAAACGGCAGTACCGCCTACTTTGTTTTTTTACTCGGGAAACGTGAAAGAACACGCGGCATGGCATGGATGAAGCTTTCGGGCTTTTGCACATGCATGCGTTTATACACATACGTGGGGGTCACTCCGGCACGACTAAACGGCTAGCAAGCAAGCCGCATTGCTGCGGTGGTGGACTGTTTCGGAGTCTGTTGAACTAAAGCAATGTGCAACTATTACTATAATAGCATGCACCCTCTGGGACAGTAACTTGTTGTAGCTTGCAGCCAGCCTGGCTGGCCGTTGTGGCCGCTAGTGGTTCCGGACGCGCGTACCCAGTCAGTTCGTGGGTTCGTCCCGTGCGACCATTGGTACAAGTCGGGGCCATACATGGGAACGGGGACGGTAACGCTAGAAGGGGTTAGGACAGGGGGGTGGGAAAGGAAAAGGAAAAAAGTTTCTACAGATACCGTGTAGAGCAAGCGACAGGTTCTCAAGGAAAGACACGCAGCCACCATTCCCACCACGTCACGACTGGGGGTCCCAGCAGCAGCAACGGCAGCTGCAGTAGCAAAGTGGAGCAAGAGCATGTGAAGTGCTTTAAAATAATGAACAACATTATTACCCCCGGAGGAGCAACCGGCACGGTACAAGCAGCAGCAGAAGAAGAAACAGCAGCCCACTGCAGTAGCGTAGCAACAGCATTAGCAGTTGAACAAGCCCGGGACACAGAGGGGCCTGGCTGGTAGCTGCAAGGAGTTTTTGCAGCTCGTTGAGAAGCGGTCGGTCGTCCGTCTTATGTTCGGTTGTATCTCTTTGCTCGCTGTGTCCTTTCCTCTCTTTTTGCTTGTTTCGATGGTTAATCGTGGCTATTGCTATCGCTGCCGTATGGTGTCCTGGTCGACATAATGCTCATTGTCTGAACAAAGACCCACAAGGCTGTCATCGCTATGGCCAGAGCAAACCAGTTATGCCAAAAAAGTATCAATATGGATTAGTCGTTGTCGTCGTCATCCTTCTCCTCGTCGTCGTCAAAAACTTAAACTACAAACAGTCGGCATGCTCTGCCCGATTAGCGGTGATTAGGGCGCTGCAAAGGCACTGGCTGTAGTCGGGTTACCCCCATCCATAGAAAAAGGCTCATTCCCCCCTCGCCACAGGCCAAAGGTCGGCCCTGTGTCCGTGCCAAGGTCTAACTTCAAGCATCGGTCTGCGTCTGTGCTAAAGTCTGAGGTCTGACGCCGGCGTCTTTCATTTGAGCAGAGCTGAGAAAAACGAAAGAGCCTGCACACAGTGGAGCCAAAAGTCCTTCTCCGCTCGACGGCGAACTCCATTCAACAATAGAACCTCCCGAGTAAAATAAGGCAGTTTAGATATATATTAATTTATTATCAGTGACGGTACATACTCAAATAAGTACGAGGGTTGAAAAGGGTTCAGCGACGGTACGCCGTCTAAGGGTAGGAACACGTAGTAGGTACGTATTTCGCTGCTATTTTGGCTAGTACTACTAAACTGCTAGTTGTAGAGGTACACATGTCAACATTCGTAGCTACAACCATTTCCATCGAAACTACTCTCGTTTTACAATGATTTAATTAGTAACTAACATTCGTAGTGTCACAACAACGATAACTGCTTTTAGTAGTTGCATATTCCATTAACCAAATGTCGGTTACAAAACACGGACATATTACATCCACAGAAATTGTCCGCGTAATTTGTTTAACGGTGGCGATTCGAATTGGAATTTGTGTAGGTGGTAAACATTGCGTTGCTGCTCGCAGGAACTATTTGTCGCCATTAGCCTTGTTACACAACTAATTATTTTAACTGCTCGTAACTGAATGCAGCGTTCGTACATGAATCAACGTGTGTTTCAATCGGACTAAACCCGCACTCGGAGTTCATACCGGGAATAGCGAAGGGCAAATGCTGTTGATGTTGCTGCTACCGTGTCTGCGCTGGCTGCGCTGGGACGCGTTCTGAGTGTAGCACGGGCTCCTGAACGTGCGGCTGCAACCTCGGGCAAGGCATAGCAGCGATGATTCGAGTTGCTCGAGTCGCAACACGAATACAACAATGATGACGAAAACGACAACGGGTGGAAGAAGCTCACTTCTGCGGCTGAAGAGCTGTGTTGTTCACTCGGCCTACAAAGAAAGAGGAACATGACTTGTGTACACGGCGTTCGATTCGCCCACAGAAAACTATAAGTGCTTTAAGAGTTCTGCCCGAGCGTCGAACTTGTGTAGGCTGCCCTTATGCGTCGTGCTCTATCAGCGAGACGTCTCTTCGTTCGTACAAGTTTACGTGCACGTGTCTATGCGGGCCAATTCACATTAATCGCCAGGCGCTGGGAGAACGCCGTCATGATTGCCGGGTAGGCTTTGACGTCAGTGGCAAGTACATTAGGCAAGTAGTATAGGTTAGGGCAGAGATGCGCACAATTTGATAGATTATTGGCATCGTAATTCTGGTACGCACCCACCAACGAGCACGCATTCCACAAATATGCATACGTATATCTAGCGTCTCAGCGTTTAAAGGAACTCCACTTACTTTTAGAATTATAAATATATGTACATATGGTTAAGGACTGCTTTAGTTCAATTTTGTTCTGATGAGCCCTTGCTAGTGACGTTGGTCGCAGATTAAAACGAACAGGCTAGATATTTGGCCGCCACACGCTTGGGGCTCGCTGGGGCACATTGGCCGTCTCATTGCTGAATCCTGAACGGATGGAAGTGCCCTCAAGCAAGTCACGGCGCTCAGGTGTCTCTGCGTTATGTGCGGATATAGAGTAGACCAGATTGTGACCATCTACAGCCCAGACAACTAAAGCGGCTCTCGCAACAGCTTCTTGTCAGCCGCCTTAAAGCTCGTACCCTCTTGCTATTTGCCCTTTCCTTCGTCAAGCACAAAAACTTCCATTTAAATTGAAGTTTTAGCGTTTGATTATATAAAAACTTTACTGTTATATATTATTAAATATATAACAAAGTTGGACAAAGGATGAGTCCTATGCCATAAAGCATCGACCCATTATTCAAATCCCGCAACTATTGACGTCAGAGTTGCGTTTGCTGCTGTCATTACACTGTTCTTTCGCCGCCAACTCTGGTTGTGATCCCTTGGCCACAATCCGATAATTCAATTGTCCGACTCGTTGACTGCTGTCTCTCTGTCACTATGAAATTCCGGCTTTTCAAAATGTATTTTATTTCCATTTACTCGTGGAGTCGTCCCTTTTGCGTACAGAAATATATTGTTGATTCTCTCTCTATTTCCGTGATGATTGCTTCTCGCTTATTCGCCCGGTTTTGCTGTCACGTCTTCTATATTGGTAAGCCATCGGCGCCGTCTGCCATTACGTTCTGATTTGTGTGGCTGTCTGAGTATCTTGTTGTTGTCGTTCTTGCTATTGTTGTTAATGTTGTTGTTGTTGTCGTGGTCGTCGTCGTTACCGTCGCTGTTGGGAACGGTTTTTACTGTACGAGGCTTCTTGTAAACGCTGTTCTTGTTCTTAATGTTAATGCTACTGTCGTCGTCGCTGTTATTATTGCTATATCCATTGCTGTTGTTGTTGCGTTTTTATTTTACTTTCATTGCATTTGTTGCTGTTGTTATTATTGTTGACGCTACTGTTGTCGTTGACGTCAGTGTTGTTGCTGACGTCACTGTTGGTGTTGTTGTTGTTGTTCACGTCACTGTGGTTGCCCCTACAGTTGCTGGGGCTGTAATGGATGTGTATCAAGCCTAATGGAAATGATGGCGATCCGCTGTAGCAACGGCAGCCCCAGTTGAGGGTGGAGGGGGCGTTTCCGTACAAACCGGAGCTGCCGGCGCAAACATGTTTAAACAACGTGCTTGCCGTGCCTGCTTTGTTTCTCATTGTCTCTATCTCTCCCTCTCTATCTCTCTTTTGAAAACAGGAAACGTATTACTGGTCATCCACACTATCGAAATACATTTACACACGCATATATATATATATATATATAAACATATACATATTACGAGGGCACCGACTGAGCGAAGGCGAACCATTAATTACAACTGGGCGGGTCGCCGCCTCAGGCGTGCACACAAGATGCATGGACGCAGGGAATCGCGTATCGGCAAGCCTGTCTCGCTGGCAAGGTGGTCATGCTGGCTTGCTTACTTGCGTAACCTCTGTATGTTAGGCGACCCTTCGACCGGGTCGTCTCCGGGCTTCTCTCTTGGAACGGAGGAAACAGTCTGGGATGCAGGAAACAGTGTGTGTGTGGGGGGGGTGGGGGGGGGGTGGATGGGGAATGGGGTGGCGTGGCGTGGGGTGGGGGCGAAGAGGCGGCACGTAGTGAGGATGCCGCCATATATTCACGCAGAGCAGAAAGGCTCGCTTCTTCCCGCTACCCTCTGCCCTCTGTTATTGGTGCACACTCGCCACGTGTACGTAGTCACGCCTTTTCAAACGAATGACGCCGAAGACGTAGCTCATTCCTCCTACTAGTACACTACTAGATAGGAGAACGCACGTCGCCGCGCAGCCTGGCACACAATCCTGACATCGTCGCAAACATCGCTCAACTCAAACCGCTGAAGGAAATGAACGTCCGGGCAGCCAGCCAGCCAGCCACCAACGCTCGCGAGTGTTGTTTTTGTTGTTGTTGTTGTTGTTGTTGCTGCTGGTGGTGTTATTGGGAAATTTGAATCAATGCCAATTGGAACTGACTGCGCGTGTTGCTGTTTTTGTCACCGTGTAATCGCTGCTAGTTCATCAAACGTACTTTGTGACGAGTCGAAACGACGTCGGCTACCCAAGAACAAACATGGTGGCTGGCCGTAATATTCAAATGTTATTACATATATATATATATATATATATATATATATATATATATATAACAATATTGTGATGATTTATTAATAATTTACAATATGTTTGCACACTCGATAGTGCTCGCCTTATATATATATATTAGCCGGATCCGATGCGGCGTTAAGCTGAACTTCAGAGTCGGGAGAGCAAAGTGGCATGCTCAGCCAGTCAAACGGAGGTGGCCGTGCGAGAAGTGTGTGGCAAATTCTAATTGGAGGGCGGTTCTGTGGGCGCTAATTTAAATTGGTGGTGGACCGTTTTATGAACGACGACGACGCGTCGCTGGGCTGGCACGACTTGTACGAACGGTAGGGCTCGTTTCCTTCTTGGGCACGTTGCTGCCTATGTGAGTCGTCCGTTCATGAGGCTGTTCGTCGTATAGAGGGACATAGCCGCCCGACCGACGTCGAGAGTGAATAGCAGACGCGGAAGAAGCGCGCGCGTTCAAAAACGACACCTAAAAAAATCCAATGCTACTGACTGCCCTCTTAATGATGTCCAATGGCGGCACGACCGTACGTTGGTTTTTGCATCATCCATTATTCGCTAGATATCTATGAACTATTATTAAGATACGTCCCCCGGTCGGATACACGCAATAGCTTCTTCTATGTCTTCCCCACCCTCATCCTCTGTCCCTCCTGAGGATACCCGCGTTTGCTGCTGACTCTGCATCGTTACAGGCTTGGTAAAACGCATTCGCTGATTGCAAACTTATAATCTACTTACCAGTCCTGACGCCACTTAACAACAACTTGGCCATAGTACTATACAGAATGCAGTGCTGAGTAGAGGTACGGTGCTATTTCAATATAACAATATATAACTATACGACATCACTATTTATTCTTTATAATATATATCATATACACAGTACCTTTAAACTTTTCATTAAGGTTGGAACTGTTTTGAATGTAACAGTCAAACTCTTGCTATTTAGTAAATGAAACCATATGTATAATGAGTACCAGTCTACCTCACATAAACTCTCGCCAGATCTAGGACAATTCAATGGCCACATGTTTTATATCCTTGCTGTGCTCTCGTTTGCTTAATCTGATTATAATTTCAGCTTGCAAATTTTTAACATGTGTGCTCTCCCTTATTTGCCTAATATAGGTTGAAAGCTCAAACATACGAGACGTCTTCCATTACGCAGGCCTATGCGATGATATATATATATATATATTTATATATATATATATATATATATATATATATATATATATATATATATATATATATATATAATATATATATATATATATATATAATATATATATATATATATATATATATATATATATAATATATATATATATATATATATATATATATTGTTGGTACGTAATGTTTATACACCCAACAAGTACAAAAGTGGGTGAGATTATTGAGTCCAGAATACTTCCTCTGCTCTAATGATGGCTATTGAGGCATCGTCAGTGTTTAACAAATATGAACATCGAGGCAGTGTCCGGCCATTCATGGATGGCAAGATGGGCATGACTAGCGATTGTAGCTTGTAATGGCTGAAAATTGCGACGAAATTTCGACTTTGGCGAGCCTGGTCCTTGTGTGTGATCTATATAGCTCAAACCGGAGCTATATAGATTACAAGGAAAGAAGTCTCCAATTTTCAATGACATTAATATAATTGGTGGCACGTACTTCAACATATACCCCTTAACGCGCATGCATGGACAAGCCCGTTCTAAGCATTTGTGAAAAAAAAAACAAGCAATCATGAATGTACAGAGTCCCCCGTAAACGTATCTAGTTTCATTATATGTGTTTGCCACTACTCGGTGTATCAGTGCGACTTTCACCCTGATGCCAAAAAGGCTGTATATTGGTAGCAAACTTAGGAGTTTAGACGATCATTGGTTGACGGCGAGGCTTCCGTCTGGGTGAGGACCGCCTGTTCGATCCTACAATTGGCTTGGAGATCTACAATGTGAGATCGGTGAGTGTCGCCGTCGGATGTAGCGAGAAATTCTGTACAAGATCCTCTACAAAATCCCTCTGCATCTTCCTATCTTAGTTTTGTTGCACTAGTCCTAAAAAGCGAGTTGTGAGGAAGGTGCTCTAGTCGCTGTCGGCGTGATTTCACTGCAGGCGGATTCGTGTAAACGTGTAAGCTGGCTGTCGACGTAGGTGCTCAGAATCCGCAACGGTCGCGACTGGGGTTCGTATAGCAATTTTACTACTCGGTTTTTCCCTAATGTGAGTCACTTAGAACGCTGCTGTACTATGTTCTTGGAGTACGCCTTAAGCGCATCAGGCAATTCTGAATAAAGGTATAAGCCCCTGTTGGCTAGCGACCGTTGGACGCGCACTAAATTTGTCACCTAATGTTCCATTGACAGCAACTGTCAAGTAGCAGCACATCGTTCGCATCTGTGTACACTTTACTGAATCTGGCACTGCGGCCACGGTACACTTGAGTCTGGTTTTTTTTCAGGTACTCTGCGAATTTTGCTACACCCGCTATAAATTGATCTTTCCTGAATTCCATGAAGTCGACGCAGCTTACGTGGAAGACTATATGAATGGGCTGGGAATGTTCGTTGAGATACTTCTCCACACCCTTAAATACTTGGTCTACGTCGGCACTCGACGGCTAAGAGCACGGTTGTGGGAGAATTCTAATGATAGTGAACACACTCTTTCGGCTGATAAGGAAAGTGTTTTCGGAGGCCCACTAGAGGGGGCCTTTGTGGCCGATTGCAAATTCTTATGAGGGCCTCCCTTCGAGACTGCCGGTATGTGTAATTGCGCTGCTGTAGATCTGGCAGCGCTTCGTAGTGACTTGACTTTATCTTCAAGCCATCTGTTCTGTCTCACTAGATAACTCATTCAATTCATAAGCTCGCCCTGCATATCTAGCACTGTTATCAGCTGATCAGACGTGAGGATCACAGCCGGCACTGAGCACACCCGACAACAGGGTGCAAATGGAAAAATCAAATTTCAAATGTAGTCAGAAATGCTCTGCAACAAAAAGCTTAGGGTACTGTTTTTGAACTCTAAGAGCAGTACGACGAGTAAGCTTAAATCCAATAAACTGACGTTTCATGCAGTTTAAAACATCGTAACTTTCTAATAAAGATCGATGATTAACACGATTAAAAGCTTTCTTAAAATCAAAGTAAATTTAGTGAAAATGCATACGATCATTCAGTAGGGTCATCGAGTATCACGATCAATCACGGTCACGGAGTATAGAGGAGCACGAAGAGCCCCACATAAGGCAAATAGAAATACAAAATAAAGCCCTGGAACTCATTGTGCGAGGAGGTCGAAAAAAACCTTGTGGTAAAGTGTACAAAATCGTGCGTAGCACAGTCGCCATGACGGGTAGAAGTGGCCCGACCCACTGTAACTGCCCTCTTCGAGCAGAACCCCGGCCGCAACCAGTGTTTTTTGACGAGACTTCAAACTTCGAGAGAAAGATCAGAATCCATATGGCTGAACGCATAGAGCCAAGGGACGCACCGAGCCCAATACGAGTCCCCGCAAGCAGTACGGATACGTTACAGAACCACCGAAAGATGTTCAAATCCATTATGGGTGATATGCATTTAGCTATCAGTAAAATGCTAGATATAACTGAAGCACAAAGAAATGCGCCGAGAGCAAACCGATCACGTTGTGTGGTCATGCTCTTCAATGTCAAAAAAGCGTTTAGCACTGTTTCGTGGAACGCCATAAAGCTCTCGTAAACGAAGGCATGCGTCCTTATTTACGATGTATTCTAGCTTCTTACCTTAAAGACCAAACATCTACCTACGAAGGCGTGAACTATGCAGTCACAGCCGACGTCCCCAAAGGGTCTGTACTGGGACCAACCCTATGGAATATAGCCTACAATGGAGCCTTATTGGCAAGAAAAACGACTAGATTTTAGTGAGTTCCAACCTATGATGGCTTCAACACCAACGCCTGGTGTGTCTCACGCATTATACCAGTTAAACTATATACAAATTATAATGACATATATATACTATAACACACAACTACACAACAGCCTGCCAACGTAGCAACAATAGCAACAACAACAGCGGCAAAAACAGCAACAATGACAAAAAGAATGAAATCGTACGCAGACACACGGGGGTCGTTCAACATCTGAGAAAGCCGCCGGCACCCACTCGCCGCAGAAACGACGACGACCCAGCTACGATGCCTAATCTACAATACGGCAAACGTGTCGTCTCCGGGCCAGGCGCAACAACGAAACATAGATCTCGCGATGGTTGGCCATCGTCGAGACAAACAGACAGGCAGATCAATTGATACATACATAGATATGTAGGCTGGTGCTTGCCGAATGGAAAGCGGTCGCTTCAGACGCCTTGGCCTCGCGTTATGGTGACCGCGAATTTGTAGCATGCGCAAGGCCATATACTGGTCGCGGCGGCGGAACCAGCGGTAGGTGGCTGCTTGCGTTGTGCTTGCGTTCACACACTTGTATATATATATATATATATATATATATATATGTGGTTACATGCATTCGTACGGCTCCATCTATATACAAGTGCATTTATACACGAATATATACAGATATATATATATATATATATATATATAGGCACGACGACAGGAAGATAAATAGATAGATTATAGGTAGATGTGTAGGTATATATTCACACGCTGAATGAGTTAGCTTTGTGGGCATCTAGGTCTGCGTTTCTGCATTAGCACCACGAGAATGAACGCTGAGCTTTTGTATCACTCTTGTTGGGCTCTTTCTCCTCCTCTGCCAAAGCAAAGATGAGCAGCGCCATGGTCGCGGCCGGTTGACTGCGGTCGTGTGCTTGGTAGCAACGTTAGCGGTGGTGGTGGGGGATGTTGATCATAGGGATGTCGAGATGTGATTGACATCGAGAGTAGGTAAGAAGCCTGTTAGTTGGACCTGGATGAGTATAGACGCCTCTGAAGCTTTTGCGGCTTCGGCCCCACCAAAACCGCGGCCACCGCCCCTTCAGGCGCCTAAGGCCGCTGGCAGCTACAACGTACTCTATACTCTGGTTGAGGGAGGACAGGAAGGCCACCATCACAAGCGCTCAACCACCGCCACCAGGATGAGCACCGGCCTCTGGACGGGCTACTCGTAGCTTTGCAGCGCGCTCGGCTGTGAGTGCTATTGGACGTTGTTTGGCAGGACCTTAGTAATCTTAGAGAAAGACATCGAGAGAGGGAGAGAGATGGAGGTAGAGAGAGAGAGGGATAGGTGGGTTATGGGGGAGGAATAGTGTGAGGGAAATACTTGACGGTTGAGTGCGGTCATATTGAGATGGCTCTTGCTTTTGTTGTTGCTGTTGTTGTGCTCTGTTAGGTGACGTTGCTCTGGTGAGAGAGAGATAAATATATCGAGATATAGGTAGATAGATGGATAGATAGAGTTCCTGACGGGCTGCGATCACCTGGCAGCTCATCCTGTCGCCTATAACCGTGTTGGGGCTGCTGGCCAACTGGATACTCGAGTTGTTGTTGTTGCAGCTGTTGTTGTTGCTGCTGCTGTTGTTGTTGCTTTTGTCGTTGTTGCCGCCGCCTCTAACCGCTCGTCGTGACACTGTGTGCACTGGCGTACTCTGAAGCTCGGAAAACTCCTCTGCGGCGGCTCGGAGACCCACCGCCTTAAACGTAGCAATAGCGGGTGCAATAGAAGTATGATGATGAGGAGGAGGAGAAGGAGGATCTCGGTTTGGGCCCTTAACGGGTCGCGTTGCGTCTGCATGCCGCAAACTAGTAGTTCTCGTAGTAGTTGTAGGTGTAGTGTAGTACAAGTCGCAGTATCCATGCCTGCTGCTGCTGCTACATCAAGGGAGACGCCTGCGCTAGGCGCTATGGCGGCGGCTCGAGTCACTATGTGTGTCGCACCGTTACGCTACCAGCAGCATCGCCAGCAGTAGCAGCAACAGCAGCGGCATTGTCGCTTCTCGCTTGTTGTTCAATCTTCTAAGTATGGCCTGGCTGTCTTAAGTAAGGCGCTGCATGGTTGGCCTAATGGCCAGCCGGCCGGCCGGCGCCCGGTATGACGTCGTCCACGTACCTCGCCGTTGCCGCCGCCGCTGCTGTTGCTGGTGCAGTTGGTGGTGATGGTTGTGATGGTGATGCCGGCTCAACTCCGCCCTCGTCGACCCGGTAGCGGCTTCACTCGCGCTGTCTTGCTTGCGTGCTTGCGGGTCCGCTCCCTCCCACGACGGCGAGGCCGCAGCCTTGTAGGTCTTGTAGAGCGTCGATCGTAGACCCGCCGAACCAGTGTCCGTCGCGGAGCCGCCCACCAAGCACAGCGCAGCGCAGTCTCCGAGTCCTGAACAGTCAGTCAGTCACTCAGTTGGTCGGTCGGTCCCGGTGCAGTCCCGGCAACACCAGCACCAGAAGCCGCAGTTCGACCAGCGAAATCCGGCCAGCGTAATCGCCGCCGTTCCACACCCGACTCCCGGACATCGGACGACTGTCGCCGCACGCCAGGATGCCGTTCGTGCCCCAGCAGCAGGCCAAGTGCCCGAAATGCAACAAGTCGGTGTACGCGGCCGAGGAGATGCTGGCCGCCGGTAACAAGTGGCACAAGTCCTGCTTCAAGTGCGGCCTGTGCCAGAAGAAGCTCGACTCGACGAACGTCGGCGACCACGACGGCGAGATCTTCTGCAAGCAGTGCTACGGCCGTAAGTACGGCCCGAAAGGCTACGGCTTCGGCGGCGGCGCTGGCTGTCTGTCGATGGACAAGGGCGAGCACCTCGGCAACAAGGACACGGCTATGAGCAACAGGCCCCTCGACCCCAACTACTCGTAAGCCTGGACGAACTGGAGGAGACTGAAACGCGCGCGCGGAAACGCCGGAGGCGGCTTGACATCGTAGCAACAGACTGCCGCATACACACAGATATGTAGGCATGCATGCATGCATACATACAAGCACAAACACCACGTCGCATCTGTGCCTGAGCATACAAGCACAAACACCACACCACGTCGATCATCACCTCATCGGTGTCGTTCATCATCGATTGTGCCATTAAGTGAGTGAGGGAGGAGCCAGTCCAGCCATTCGCGGACGTCATCATCAACGCCCGCCGTCCCACCCCCGCGCACCCCAGCCCACCCCACAAAACGAGCGGAACGCGGGCGGGGAGTGGGGGAAACGTGGTGTAAGTCGGAACCCCACCGGCTGACCTTCCGTCGCGGGTTGTATTCTGCCGTTCAGAAGTTCTGCCGACGACGACAAGATCGCGATCAAGATCAAGATCTTGACGACGTGGAGCGACGCGGGACCATGTCACAAGCTTCACAACATCCTGCCTGTCCGCCCTGTATATGTACCTGTCTACCTTCGCGGTGGATAATAAACGTGGCCGATATTTCGTAAGCACAGCAGTTGTGTTTTTGTTATTGTTGTGGTTATTGCTGTTACGGTCGAGCGGTCCCGACACGGCGATAGTCGACGGTCTATGAGTCTGCGATCCGGTTGTTCGTCATCACCGCTTTCCATCACCCTAAAAACGGCTTGATGCTCTCGATCGAATGATGACAATACCTGGAAAGGAGCTGTGCAGAGAGTGCATGTTGAAGGTGTACGTATCCAGTAGATAGACTTGTTGAGTATTCACCCAGCTGAGCAGACGGGCGCAGCTCTAAAATCTGCTAGCTAGCTTTTTCTGCTGCAGAAAGACACCATATGTGACACCTGTAAGCATACAATATATATGTACATATATATTTTCTTTTTATTATCTACATATCCAGATGCACCGCAACGATCGTCTGTCGTTGACGCATATAAAATGCATTTACTCCTTCATAAAGCTAACAAACAGTAAAGCTCTGGTGATATGAAGAGGTAGGCACCTATTTTAGGATCATGCAACAAATATGGTATACAAAGTCGATACGCCTCTATATGGACGAGGCTCTCAACTGTAAGCTTCTGATCAGTAGGCTGTTAGAAAAAATGCAAAAACAGCAATACGAACTTCTTAGATTCTGAGTTTTTCTATTAAAATGCACTGATGTTCAAGCGATATATTTAATGCTATATATATATATATATATATATATATATATATATATATATTATATATATATATAAACAGATAATTGCTGATAGTGAGAAAAATCTTTTGCTAGATTCAAACGACGCTTGAATGAAAGAAAAAGCATTAGGAAGTACTCAGTGTCAAAATACATACCATATCCTACGGAATGACCTTAACTCGAAATAGTAATCGTAGTATTAGTTTTAATATTAATGCAAACGTTGAACGTGGTTTTCCATCGTCAGTTCCGTCGTGATGAGTATTTTGTGTGATTGTCGTGATGTTTTTATGCAAGTTTCATGGTACGTAGTTCTATTACACGATCTGGTGTTTGAGGGAACAATGATGATATTGCAGCGACGGCGTTCGCTTGAAGTTCTTCGGCAGGGCGTCAGTAGAAGCTCGCATTTTACGGTGTGATGGTGGCTGTGCCTGGATGTCGACTGATATATACATATACGTTTGGATATGGACGTGTCCGTAGACGGAACTTCGCCAACACGAATCCACTTCATTTGCATTCGGGCACTGCGGCGGTGGCAAACTCAATTCATTAGGTTCATTAGATATGAAATCGCCGCTTCCATGTCCCCCTGCCCGGGTCAGTGCTAGGCTTCCTTGGGCAATGGCACATACAGATGTCTGCAGGCTGTATGTATGTGTACATATATATATATATACATACATATAGCGGCTGTACGGCCCAGTAGAGAGCGTTATGATATATATATATATATATATATATATATATATATATATATATATATATATATGTATATATATATATATATATATATATATATACAGGGTTTCCCTAAATTTGTCCAACATTCGCTGAGTTTTACTAGACGTTAGGGTCTAGTACAACTCAGCGAAAAAAATGTTTTTCCAATAGAACAAGGGGCGGAAATGTCGTCTTCTGGAGTGAGAGCGAAATTGCCAAAGTGGTTGTATCAAGTTTTTTATCCTGACATATATCCACTAGATCTCCGACTGTGAGAGCCACAGTCATCCTAACGACAAACCAAGCATACTCGCGTGTTTGGAAATGTTGCATCTATTGAGTTGCATTTTACGTTAGCTCAAGCTAGAACAAATGTTTTATTGAAGACCATTAAAAAAAATTCAATTTTTAGATTTCAGCTTTTACGCTCAATTACCCATTTTTAGAAAACACTTCCGCCCTCTTGTGCCATAGAAAAAATATTTTTGTCGAGTTGTACTAGGTCCCAAAGTTTGTTGAACGAGTTCTGGTTGATATATATATATATATATATATATATATATATATATTACCGCCTGCAAAGCCAAAAACACCTTCTCATTTGTAGTGATCTGATTTCCAAAACTCTTCTTGATATAACTGTTCATTTAGATACTCGTCGTTAAAGAGCAATCGTATCGTTAAACATTCTACATAATCATGATAAAATTCTTTGCGAGAAATGTTACTGACTCCTCCCTTCATAAGCTTGATATGTATATGTATCAGCTCGTTTGCAATGAATCAGCATAGATAGAGTGGATAGGTTGGTTAAGTAACATCTTGTTTAACAAATGCCACAGAACACGACTTAAATGGGATCGTGCTCACGGCAAAATGTCAGGCAAAATGATGTGCTCCATGCTCACAATACAAATACACATATAATACATGTGCGCTGGTGCTTTCGAATTAGGCACGCAGTAATGCCACCTGCCTTTGTCTGCCCGCTCAAAGGTCGTTGTCAATGCCCTTATAGTCTCGACTTGGGACAACAGCATATAAACCGTTGTACCTTACAGGGGTTGAACACAACTTTTTAAGGGGTTGTTATAAATTCTAGACTATCTTCCGTCCCTAACGGGCTTTAATGATGAGCCGGACACGTATATATGGTATAAGCCCAAAGATATCTAGGGTTTCCCCAACAGTCTTTCTGGCACTTTCCGGCAGCATGACCACTGACTCTCAGCGGTATGGTTTCCTCTATTTTCAACGAGCGCACTGCCTCTCAAGACCATGCCATCTTTGATTGTGCATCTTACTGCTGAAGCCTGAGTGACATCTCAAGACAACGCAATACGCCAGGTAAATTGTTAGAAACGAAAAAGAAAAGCATTTGTCGAGTGTTTCGCTGTTCCTCCCACTCACTAAATACGTGAATTTTACGGCCGTAGCATAATCGCGATGTGCCGCCTTTAAGCTGCTAATATATACATATGCTATAGGGCTATTATACGCTGCACTGATCGCTTTGTTGCGACTATTGCGCTAAGTAGAACATTGTTACTACCTGGGCCTGTAAGATCTAATCTTTTACAATCGTACGCAGACATCTGCCGCCTGGTTTGTGTTGCTCGTATCGGATGACAACAACATCAACAACAACTACTACTACAATCACAGCAGCAACAACAACAACAACAACAACAACAACAGCAGCTCATGCCAGCCATCCTGTACCGAACATTGCCGTTGGCAAAAACTCTCTTTCTAGAAACCTGTGCGCCAAATGTGTCGACCTTCTGTGTTCTCGATCAATAGTTTTGAATTGAATTGAACAACAAGAGTATTGAATTGAATTGAATTGAACAGCGTCGTACCGACAAACGGAACTAACTGGCCGAAGATACTACGCAGTCAAAACGGGAACCGGTTCCGCAATTCAGCGAAACGACGCTTGTGGAACCTGTTCGTCTCCCTAAGAACGGCAATAGATCTGCGTAGATGCGTCAATGTGCGCGATCGATGCGAGATATTACCCGTCTTCTCTTTTCCATACTTGTTTATCGGCAGCTGATGTTGGTTGTATTGATGATGTCCATGATGCTGCTGCTGATCGTTGTGGTGGTGTTAATGATGATGATGATGCTGATCTTTGTTCTGAATCAGAGGGTCGACCAGTCACTAACATTCACTACTACTACTGCTACAACTATTACTACGACCGAGGCTGCTATCTAACGAGTTTTGGCCACGCGACACGCGAACGTGTAAGCGGGTGATCTTCCACAACCACTACGATCACCACACAGACAGAGAGACGAACATGAGGAAGGGCGGCGGGGGGAGGCTATAGAGACACCGGGAGAGCGAAGGAGAGCGGGGAATAAGAAGCGAGCATGATGAAGAGGAAAAACACAGATGGAGAGAGAGAGAGCACAAGAAAACAACCCAGAGAGAGGAAAAGGGGGAGGGAGGAGGGGAGAGAGAAGTCAACAAGGCTTTCTTGCCTAGAGGGCAAACAACGATAAGTTCTCAACAAGGGGAAGACCTGCAATCGTCTTCGCTCTAATCGGCGACGCCGCCGCCGCCGCAGCGTGAGTAGCTGTGTCGCCGTCGTCGTCGTCGTTGTCGAACCCACTAGTGTAGTGGGTTAGCCGACCTAGCCGACATGGAAATTTCAGCAATGGGCACGGCGTCTTGCCTGCGGGCCGGCCGGTCACAGCCTAGATCGTGCAAACCTCGGTAGAACATATCTAGGTAGTGGGCAGACAGGCAGATGGGCAGGCGGGTAGACTAATGGTCGGCCAGGAAGGTGATGCCCAACGTGACGATGGCCAACAACGGTTCAACGGTCGCAACGAGCCTTACCGAGCAGCCGCCGCCGACGGCAAGCGGGAACAAGGAGAGAAAGCGTCGTCGACAATGACACACCGACACGGGCGTCCGAACCCAGACTGGCACGGACGGACTGACTCTCTGGCTGACTGACTACGTTGTCTCTACCGGGCAGCAACGGTAGAGACAACGTAGTCAGACCTCAGAGGAGTTTGCCGCCTCCGCCACCCCTGTTGCCTCTACTGCTGCTGCTGCTGGTAGTGGTGCCATCTTTTCAACGATTTTTCTTCTATAGTTTGAGTTGTCGTGCAGCGACGGCAGCAGCGAACGGACGCAGTGCCGCCACGGGTGCAATTCGTGCCGCCCGCTTGATGACGACGGCCCCAGCCGCCTTCTCCTCGTCAACCGGCTCAGCTTTTATCGCCATAAAGAGAGAGATAGTTTTCCTTCCGTCCGGTTGTTCCTTTCTTCCTTTCATCATTTTTTTGTTTCCTTTTTCATCTCTGTCGGTGTTGCTTCGGCCTCTATCGTCGTTTGCATCGTGCGATAAATACTCGTACTGGCCAACTGCGAGAGCTTAGCACGACACGCGCATAAATATACAGGCACACATGCAGCCTCAACTCATGCATTCAAACATGAACATTATATATATATATATATATATATATATATATATATATACATATAAATAAACGTATATACCCGTCGAGAAGCTGCTGTACAACCTCGTCGAGTTCGACGAAACAGGGATTATGATGTGTGTATATATATATATATATACGCGTCTGGATAAGATGTATGAACGTAACTACAAGTAAACTGTAATACTTACGCAGTAATTTAGCACATTTTCCTATGCGAAGCGAGTAAATATGTGAATAGGGCAGCCACGACTTCGTACCAGAAAGGCATCCGACCGCGTCAATTGCTAAAGGCCATCCATTACTATATATGTATTTTTAGGGACAATGCACAGAGTTTGCTAATGGTCGTAGAATTGTTAACGTGCATTTTACTCCTCAAAAACTTTGCTGGAAAACTTAAACCCCGGCAAATTGCAAGATATGCTCATCTGGAAGTATGGGGATCAGTGCAAAGAGACCGCAGGGTGGGCTGCTACTCGACTGGGTGGCAGTTAACAATCTGGCGATCATGAATGACGGTAACGAACCAACGCTCCAGCAAATAAGGCACGCCACTACACAGGATTCACACGTCGATCTGACAATATACAGTGAGGATATGGCGGCAGCAGCAGTCTTCGGGTGGAGGGTCCTGTCGGGCGAGGTCAATCTCAGTGACCATCACTGCATTAAATTCTCGATTATCAAGGGCACACTGACCGTGGCAACTCCGCCCCCGAGACGCACATGCTTCAGAATCAAGAATGCTGAAGTGATGCAAAAAGCACTTAAAAAAAAGGCGCTTCAAGAAGGTGGCACCCCCAACGACTCCAGAGGGTATCCATCGTACACTGCTTAAAGCCTGTGCAGTGGCCTCTGACTTGCTGATTCACCCTATGAGAAAGCGACCCGTCCAGCCAAAATAGTGGTGGAACGAAGAAATCAAGACCCGTCGAATAGAACTATTGAAGGCTCGAAGACGCCTGAAGCATAAGAGAGCAAATGGGAGACCCACAAGTGATATTCTTATTGCATACAAACAGTGTGCAGCGGAACTGAAACGAGCAATCGCTGACAATAAAAAGAAAATTGAAAACACTCCCTGGCAAAAATCGACGACAATACCTGTGGCCGGCTGTACAAGATGGTGCGAGGCCAAATGAAGAAGACATCAAAGCTGGATATGCCGGAACAAGAACGAAAGGATGCCCCAAAGAGGCTCTTCCCCTACCATGAAGACTTCTCGGGGGAAGATTTCCAGATTCCAGAAGGATACGATCCAACAGAGGACGATGTACCTCCGGTCTTGGTGCAGGAAGTCCTTCAGGCGGCCGATCGCATCAGGACTGGTAAGTCTTCAGGACCAGATGGCATCCCGGCGGAGGCCGTCAAAGAAGTCCCTGCGGTTGTCGCTGGCATGGCTACTGCGATTCTTCAGAGAAGGAAACTCCCGTCTTCACGGAAGGCTGCGGAGGTAGTGCTGATTTCGAAATTTGACGATGGCAACAAGCCAATATGTTTTATTAACACGCTTGCCAAGGGCTTCGAAAGGATTAATCGAGAGGAACGGCTCAGATCTTTTGCTGAATATTTCGGACTATTGTCAGCGACCCAATATGGGTTTAAAAAAATAGATCCGTCCACACGGCAATACACAGAGTCGTGGCGAAGGCAGAACTGCTACACAGTTCCACAAGAAAGACACATGGCTGCGAGCTTCCTGGACGTGAGAAACGCGTTCAACAGTCTTCCATGGAGGATAATCCTAGAAACCATCAGGAGGAAGCAAGCACCTATGTACTTGGTTAGTGCGATTCAAACTACCTGCGAGAGCACAAAATACCGAGCGCCGGGACAGCAATGGACATGACGGCTGGTGTACCACAGGGTTTCATTCTGGAACCACTACTGTGGAACATTGCTTATGACGACGTGCCGCGTATTCAAGGTCTTCCAAGAGGGGTAGAGACATTGGCGTACGCAGACAATCTGGCAGTAGTCGTCGAAGCTAAGTCGAGTGTCCAACTTGAACTGAATGCCAACAATGCCCTGCAGACGATTTACGAATGGCTGAAAAGAGTACAGCTCGAATTGGCGCCGGAGAAGAGCGAGGCGGTCTTGCTCACCGGCCGAGTCGCAGTCGACCCGGTGAACCTTACGTTGGCAGACAAGAGCATCAATATAGCCGAGCATGCTCAGTACCTGGGGGTCTACCTACACAAAAGGCTCAGGGGAAGTAAACACGTTAAGATTGCCACGACAAAAGCAATAAAAGCAGCAAACGACATTGCGAATATCTTACCGAACATCCAAGCGAGCAGATCGGAGGAGACTTGTAATGTCAGTGGCCGGATCGATAGCCCTTTTTGATTACTCGGTCTGGTTTACTCCAGCAACAGCCACCGCGAGAAGGAAAAACTTGCTACGGGAAACCTAAAGATCTAAAAGACCTAAAAATTATCCAGGCATACCGTACGGTAAGTACGGCTGCTGCCCTGGTTCTGGCCGGCACTCCTCCGTGGAATCTCGTAGTCAAGGAACGGCGCAGATTGTGTGAAAAGGGACCGCAGCGCTCAAAAGAATAGAATACCCTAGTTTTTGCTCTATCCCAGTTACTGCTCTATCTAAAAAGGTAGTAAAATAAAATAACACCTTTCGCATCCCAGAAAACGGTCGCCAATACCTTTCCGGTCGGGATGTGCCCCTTAACCCTGCTGGGAGGGTTGTAGAAGCATCCGTGAAAATGTAGACAGAATAGATGTCTTGGTAACACTCAGGCTATCTCCAGAATTGTAAATCACCAAGACAAATTTTTCGCATCCTCTGTCTTCTATGTTTTTCAGCTAGTTACTGTATAGAAGAACTGGTTGTCCTACAAATGCAATGTCGGGCTACAACACCAGTGTGGCAGATTTTAGTAACATCACTCTCACTCGAAAACAAGACTTCTCAGAAACCATGATTCATTGGAAAAAATTAGCTTTAACGCGTTCTGCAATTTCTATATCGCTAATATATATATATATATATATATACATGGTGTGACTGAAAGATTTTTAGAGCGATGCATGGAATTGTAGAGCTCGTTAAAGTAAATATTTTTTCCAATGGAACATGGTCTCTGAGAAGTCTTGTTTCGGAGTGAGAGTGAAATTACTACAATTTATGACACTGCCGTTTTTGCCCGACATAGGAGCACAAAATGTGCTTTTGAGCGAGACAACCAGTCTTCCTAGACACAAACTAAGCACACCTTCGTGTTCGCGATAAAATTCTGCTCCATCTGAAGAATATACAAGGCCGGTCAGAAGACGCGACACGGTCGCTTAGAAGAGAATTCGCCAAAAATGAAGTTCTTTATTAGCGTTCACGCCAAATACTTTAAAATCATAACCCTTCAACCACTCACAGTGCTAAAAACGAACATACTCCGCGCTCATTTTGGTACCAAATATGTGTCAATGCGAGCTGTGGTTGCGGAGTAATTACGAGTTTTCGGAGGGCATGTCGAGATTGAGTGCATGTAAAATGACTGTGTGGCGACGTTCACTACCGCCGACGTGTCGCGCGACAGCCGCAGCGCGTCATTTTTCATGCACTTAATCTGGACATCCCGCCGAAAAATCGTAATTACTCCGCAACCACAGCTCGCATTGACACATATTTGGTACCAAAATGATCGCCGAATTGAATTGCCCATTGGCTGAGTATGTCCGTTTTTAGCGCGGTGAGTGGTTGTAAGGTTATGATTTTGAAGTATTTGGCGTGAACGTTAATAAAATACTTCATTTTTGGCGAATTCTCTTCTAAGCGACCATGTCGCGTCTTCTGACCGGCCTTGTATATTCTTCAGATGAACAGCAGAATTTTATCGCGAACACGAAGGTGTGCTTAGTTTGTGTCTAGGAAGACTGGTTGTCTCGCAAAAGTACATTTTGTGCTCCTATGTCGGGCAAAAACGGCAGTGCCATAAATTGTAGTAATTTCACTCTCACTCCGAAACAAGACTTCTCAGAGACCATGTTCCATTGGAAAAAATATTTGCTTTAACGAGCTCTACAATTCCATGCATCGCTCTAAAAATCTTTTAGTCACACCCTGTATATATATATTTATTTTATTTTTTCTCAATTTTTTGTTTTCAATTTAATTCAAATATATATATTTTTTTGTTTTTAAATTTATATATATCTGAGTATATGCATGCATGAATGGATAGTTTTATTATTCACTCGACATTTATAACGAAATATACATGTTACATTTTTACAGCAGGGACGCATAAAGAGGCAGCATAAGCGGATATATCGAGATATCAAGGGTTTCCCCAATGTCGCTCACTCTCAGCGGTATGGTTTATCATCATATTCTCAATGAGCCTCATTCAAAGAAAACTCCATTAACAACCGAGATCGAACCAGCTGCCGGCTGCAGCTCGGCAGATGACAACAATATATATATATATATATATATATATATATATATATATATATATATATATATATATATATATATATGTATAAGGCCCTGGCAAAGGTAATCGACCTACTGCGAGGGGGAGTTCCTCATCCAAGGTGGTGCCCCCTCATCTTCGGAGCGAGACTGTTCGCATTGAAGAAGAAAGACGGCTCGTTTAGACCTATCGCTTGTTCTTCGGTACTACGCAGGGTCGCGGCAAAATTGGCAGTGAGGGACTCTAGGGATACTATTAACCTAGCGGTTGGGCCTCACCAGTTGGGTTTCTCGGCTTGATCCATCCGTGTTAGTTAAACTTGATTTTAAGAACGCGTTCAACACCATCAGGAGGGACCACTTGTTAAGAGTGGTTGGAGATGAGGCCCCTGCCATTTATCACCAAGTGAAATCGGCCTACGGTGATCCGTCGCACTTGGTCTTACCCTCGGCACTGCTTAGTTCGGCTGTAGGGGTTCAGCAGGGAGACCCCCTCCCCCCCCTCATTTCTGTCTTGCCGTTAAAGACTTAATCAACTCACTAGAGAGTCCTCTTAACCTTTGGTATTTAAACAACGAAGTCATCGGAGGAAACGTTGCTACGGTCTGTGAGGACTTAAAGAAGATATTAAATTTTGCAACATGCAGTGGGTTGGAGTTGAACCCAACTAAGTGTGAGGTTCACATCATCCGTTCAGGTACGGCCGAGATATCTGCTATACGGAATCTACTCCCGGGCTGCCGCGTAACAGGCGACGACCTGGATCTTCTTGGGGTACCCCTGCTCACTCGCCACCTTGGACTAAAAATTGAGCGGGGAAGAGAAAAACTCGAGGTTGGTTTTAATCGCCTTCCCCAGCTGAGTGCCCACCGAGGGTTATACCTTCTACGCTCATGCTTCTCCGCGTCGAGGTTAAACTACCTGTTCAGGGGAATCAACTGTTTAGCCTTCTCGTCCCAGTTAGAGGAAATCAACTTAAAGCTGGGCCTTGCGTTGGAATCTATAATTAACCTGCGGTTGCAAAACGACCCCTTAGTCCAGGCCTTCTTACCGGTAGCCAGAGGTGGTCTGGGCCTGCTGGAAGCAGTTTCACTTTCAGTCGCAGCACACATCGCATCCTTGCATTCGGCGACTAGTGGCGTTGAGTCTATCCTGGACCCCCAGGCGGTTGCGAATTTCCGAGCTACGCTCGAACGGACTCAAGATGCCGCCATTGCATTTTGTGGGTCTCTACCGGGGACCCCTTCTCTTCAGAGCGCGTGGCCAGAACTGGCAAACGACGGTCGATGAAATGGCTTATGGGACCGAGCAACCACGTTCACTAACAAAGCGAGGTTACAGGCGGTTTCTTCACCGGGTTCAGGTGCATGGTTGCACGCCCTCCCGAGCCCTCAGCTGGGTACCCTCCTGGACGACGAGTCTACACGAATACTAGTCGGGTTGAGGCTGGGAGCAGAGTTAGTCTCCTCACACCGGTGCAGATGCGGTGACGAGGTCGACTCCCTAGGTCACCATGGACTCTCCTGTCTCCAAAGTTCAGGCAGAATCGCACGCCACTCGGCGTTGAACGAGACATTTAGCAGAGGGCTTCGATCGGCAGGCTACCCATGCATTTTGGAGCCGTCCGGCTTAGTCAAAGACGATGGAAGGAGACCTGACGGAATGACCCTGACTCCCTTCGAGCGGGGCCAAATGCTGGTGTGGGACGCGACCGTAACCGACTCTTTAGCCCCCTTAATTGTCGGTACGGGCGCAGCCCTGGACACGCGGTAGCCCTAGCGGAAGCAGCCAAGTGCAGAAAATATTCAAGCATCGGTTACCCACACTTGTTCTCACCGCTTGCATTCGAGACATTGGGGGGGGGGCTGGGTTCGCTCACGACGAAACTGCTCAAGGATGTTGGGAAAAGATTGGCGCTCGCTACAGGAGACAAGATGGCGGGCGAGTATTTACTGCAACGTCTGTCATTAGATGTTCAGAGGGGGAATGCCGCTTCGGTAAAAGGTACCCTGGCTAGGTGGACCAGCCCAAGCCTGGACCTAGTGCCTTGAGTTATGCCCCAGCGGGCTGTGCACACGTTCTAACATCACAAATGTATATTTTGCTACACTTAAATTAATAATAATAATAATAATAATAATAATAATAATAATAATAATAATAATAATAATAATAATAATAATAATAATAATAATGACCTGCTCAGCCTGTGGGACGCTTGTAGAGAGTAACGGCCTTCACCCCCTGAGCTGCATCAAAAGCCAAGGAAGAGCCGCTAGGCACGCGGAACTTAACTCGATCATAAGGAGAGCCCTGTGTCGTGCAGGCATACCGAGTACGCTGGAGCCCAGACTCGATACAAGCAGTGACAGGAGGCCCGACGGAGTTACTATTCCATTGTGGTCTTGCGGTAAGTGTCTGGCATGGGATACAACAGTATCCTGCACTGTTGCACCGTCCTACCTGCGACACAGTGTCCTTGAGGCCGGCTGGGTCGCCGACCATGCAGATCGAGAGAAAAGACGAAAGTACAGGGACTTAGAGCCCAGATACCACGTCGTGCCTATCGCTATGGAAACACTAGGTCCCGCTAGTAAAGGCACAAGGAGATTCATTAAAGAGCTTGGCGAGCGGATACAGGAGAACACAGGCGACCGACGAGAGAGCGAGTTCCTGCGGCAGTTGCTCTCGCTGGCGGTATGCAACGGTAACGCTGCCTGTATAATCGGGTCAATGTTTTGAGAGGAAGAGACTGCTACCGAGATATTTAATTATATATTAATACATGTTCAGACCTCACAATTGTATGATCAGCAATGAATAATAATAATAATAATAATAATAATAATAATAATAATAATAATAATAATAATAATAATAAAAATAAAAATAAAATAAAAATAATAATAATAATAATAATAATAATAATAATAATAATAATAATAATAATAATAATAATAATAATAATAATAATAATAATAATAATAATAACCCCTACAGTTGCCGCGCATGTGGTACCACAGTAACTGAGGATGGACTTCACCCTCTTAGCTGCATCAAAAGCCATGGTAGAGTTTCTAGACACGCTGAAATCAATGCAATTATAAGAAGAGCCTTACGCAAAGCTGGTATACCAAGCACGCTCGAGCCCAGATTAGGACTTCATGACGACAAAAGACCAGACGGTGTAACAATCCCGCTATGGGCTAACGGCAGATGCTTGGTATGGGATGCTACAGTTTCCTGTACAGTGGCTCCCTCGTATATACGCCACAGTTCACTAGAAGCGGGATGGGTTGCCGAGCGCGCAGATAATGGGAAAAAACGCAAGTACCAAGAACTGGAGACAAGTTATATCGTAGTGCCAATATCGATGGAAACAATGGGACCGGTAAGCAAGGGAACCAAGAGATTCATCAGTGAGCTGGGCCAACGGATTACAGATCTCACAGGGAATCGGCGCGAAGGCGAGTTTCTACGGCAACTGCTGTCGCTTGCTGTGTGCCGAGGAAACGCCGGCTGTATTGTCGGTTCCATGGAATAATATTTAGGAGTTAGAAGAAGACAAGGAGTACACGTTCACACCTCACAATTGTAACATTTAAACAATATTAATAAATAATAATAATAATAATAATAATAATAATAATAATATAATAATAATAATAATAATAATAATAATAATAATAATAATAATAATAATAATAATAATAATAATAATAATAAATAATGCGTATCTTCTATATATATATAATCAATCATAATTTATTAAGGAATAAAATTGGAGCTACAATTGTCTCCCGAGAACGTGCGTACAGGCAATATTACTCTATCTCGTATAGAGTGGGCTGGGATCACTTCAGCAGCGTGCCCCGGACGGATGCCGCGTTCCCGCGTTGGACGTGAGGGTCGAGGCGCTGTCTCAGGAAAGCCGCAGATCTTTTGTCTCCAGTTGCGAGGTTCAGCTGCTGTATATATATATATATATATATATATATATATATCCCAGCAGAGCAACGTGATTCCAGGATAGCTCGCCGAATGGTGCAGACCAGGGTTTTTTAAACTTGGAGAACACGTTTACTTTGACACAACTGTATAATGATAAATAAGCAAATAACTATATATCGATATATATTCTGTCAAGATTATTCACCATAAATTGGTGGTACGAGTATACGTTCATATATTGTTTTGTAGACTAACAACTTTGTTGACACTTGGATGTGGTGACGACGTTTAGATAAACGCGCAATTAATTAGTGGTAATGTTCGATACTTACAAACGATCTGTACAATGTACTTCCTTCCAAACGTATGGTGCCATATTGTTCAATATCTTATAGATCGGTTTTTCTGTGACGGCAATTCCCATCACTGCAAATAGCAGGCCCCTCGATATAGAAGCTGAGTATAAATGCCATGCTGCGACTTTCTTCAGACTATTGCCTAATGTTTGTATGGTTTGTGAAGTGAAAGGTGTCTTATCTAGTACTAAATCTTCTACTACTCTACTACTTAGTCGATTAATTTCCTATCACCCAACCAGTTCGGCTTTCGCAGGGGTAGGTTGACTGACATAGCGCTGGCCCACTTATGGCAGGTGTCTGATTCGGTGGAGACAAACAAGTTTTGTCTTGCGGTCTTTCTTGACGTGTCGGCTGCTTTTAATTGTCTTGACCACTCCTTACTGTTCCAGATGCTCGCTCAGCTCAGCTGCTCCGTGCCGGCTGTTGCTTGGTTTAGGTCGTATCTCTTAGGACGGAGGCAAGTGGTTCGAGCTGGGCAAATAGAATCCTCGTGGAAACAGGTTGATATAGGTACCCCTCAAGGTTCGGTTCTCGGGCCTTTTATGTTTCTTATTATTCTGAATTTTATCCTATTAAGAATTCAGGGGCTAAATCTTGGTTCTACTATAGCTTTTGCTGATGACACAACGCTAATCTACGGAGTTAATAATCGAAATGTTGATGCAGATTTGCACCAGTCTCTCCTAAATGTTGACAATACAATTAGCATTTTTAATACTTTTTGTTTAGTTGTCAATGCCGATAAAACACATTTTGTAGTTTTTCGCTCATCATTGAGGCATCAGGCATTGCCTAACAACCAACTACTCGAGCTACGAAACATTGAGCCCTCGCAGACAGCCAAGTGCCTAGGGCTCGTTTTCCAGAAAAATCTGAAGTGGCATCCTACATAGAATATATTGCACCCAAGTGCTATGCTGTTATATCGGCGCTGCGCAGAATGAAATTGATTGGGATCCCCACAGAGGGCTTGCTTCTGGTGTACAAGGCCGTGTTCTTACCATTACTATGCTATGGTATTCTTCTCTGAGGTGGTGGATATGACGGAATCCTCCGGAGAGTCAGAATAATTCAAAATGATGCACTTAGAGCCATTTTTCTTGGAGACGGAGAGATTCGGTTCATGATTTATTTACTCTATATAACCTGCTCAAGGTGGAAAAAATTTACACGCTGCGGGCTTCTGTGCTAGCATATCAAATTTCGCGAGGTATTGTACCAGCGGAGATTGCGTTTCCACTAATTCCTACCTCAAATCGGACATCAGCTAGGCGTGCAACAACTTTCGCAGTGCCCTCAGTGTCCTTGAAGACTAGTCAACACTCACTTGCATGCCGCCTGCCCGAAACTTGGGCTAGGATTCCTAAAAATATTAGATGCCTCACATCGAAGCACCTCTTTGCTCGCGAAGTAAAAAATGGCTTTTAATTTCACAGTCTGAATCAGGCGGGTAATCTAGTTATATCCTAAATTGGGGTTATTAGTGCTTTTTATAAGGGATCATCTTCCCAAATTAAATTTGTTTTTAGTTTTTCAGTGTGTTTCACCTGATGTCGTTGTGTATTATATAGATGCTGTATGAGTGTTTCAAATTCACTTGCGCGTATATGTGAGCGCGTGTTGCCTCATCTGTTGCTGTACATCGTAACAAACGCTGTATAGAAATCCTTGTGATGATGCTAATTGTGACTATGTATTGTGTAATTGCGCTTATTCAAAGCATTCTTAGAAATATTGTCGAGTGTGACTTTTGTCTCGGTGATTGATTTATTTTGTAACCATTTTTATTTACCGAGAACTTAAGCATTGCAAAATGCAGTTCCGTTGAATAAACCACGTTTGAAACTTGAAACTTCTACTAGCATCTGCGACATAATTCCAATAGAAGTGCCGCAAGCGCGTTCCTTGGCAAGCCCGACGTGCGCTTAGTGACGTATCTTATCGATGTTTTAAGGATCTGACGTTGTAAAATGACAGGAATTGCGTAAGTTAGTCCTACTATAGGTACAACTTTTGTTCTAACTAAGTTTAGCCCGAGTTTTGTTCTATGTCAGTAACGTTTCCCACAATAATCATGGCCGCGGTGGCCTTGCTGCGCATTTCTTCCATATATATCTGCTGAATGACAGCCGATGCATTACTGTTTTTTCTAGATAGCAAAACGTAATTGAGTAGTTCAATATTTACTTATTACTAATCAATCATAATGCACCTGCGTACGACCCCCCTCGATTAAATCGTATCACTTTTGTTTTCACGATATGGATTGTCAGTTCGCATTCTTGGCACCAATCTGGGGCTTCCCGTAGATAAAACTGCAGGTGGTTTCGTGCCCTTGCAGTACCAACTAAATCTTCGGCATAAAACGCTTGTGTCTATTTTGCAATTCTGAGGGCTGCCAAGCCTTGCAGAGTTTTCCTATATATATATATATATATAATTTTTTTTCTCTAAATATGTTTTGATGCATACGTAGCATATTATTTCTTCCAATCTCTATGTATTTAAACACCATATTGATCCGGTTTACTTTGTCAATTTCAAGCCGATTTTTTCAATTCTAAAATCGGCAACAACCAGAAAAGGGCGGGACTCGGGCGGACGGCTTGCAGACTTCACAGCGAGCGGCACGCCCTCAGTATGCCCAGTCTCAGTTCTAGGCAGCCGTACATGGTAGGGACGCCTATTGGGTGGCCCGTATGACCGCTGCGACCTGAACCCTGGCATATGTGGGCTACCGTTGTAAGTGCCGACCGACTGACTCTCTATTCGCGCTCACAAGTGTTCGCGTCCACCTACCGACGAGGTCCATCCCCGAATACGAATACGTAATGATGAGCGAGCTTCAGACAACCGTTTACACAACGCACGTGTACGGTTGTTACGCGCAGCCCTTCCGCCGCCAGTTTCTTTCTTCTTGTGTTCACATTTAGCTGCAGCCCATAGAAAAAGCATCTCGTAGTATCCTCATCTCGCATGAGTCACAATACAGCCTGCCAACACCTGACAGATGATTAAAGCATTTCTGCGCGCAGGCTTTCATTGGCGGCCTCTCCTCCCCTTCATCTACCTCTCTAGCCCCTCTTCCCCCCTCTCTAGCCCGTCTCTCCTCTCTCTTGCTGCCTCTCCCCCTCTCTCTTGCTGCCCCTCTCCCTCTACCCCTCGCATTCTCTCGCTCCTCCCACGCTCTCGATACTTGGCAAATGGTTTATTGCGATTGGCGAACTCTGCCAATCGGAAAAACACTTTGCTGTTTTCTTTTCGCCTGCATAGCTTGCACTGCATTTCACTGTGTTTGCTCATAACCTGACTACGACATGCGTGTGGCACGTTTTGAACATCGAACGCGCGAACGTTGCCATCGTGAACGCGTTCTCGGCACTTTTTTTTTTAATATATATAAGTGCGTTTTATTAATAATAAAAACTACCACCATAACTTCATTTGTTTTTCCGTAAGACTAATTAATGCCCGTGTACGGTTTTGCATCAGTTGGCTTATGAATCGGCGGCTTGCCAGCACATCCACCATATGCAGGTGCAGGACAATCATCAACCAGATTCAACCGAAAGCCACTGTTAGCGAGGGCACGAGGATCAAGCCGGCAATACGGCTGCAATGCGGTTTGTCCGTGATTGCCACGGCGAACGGAGCCTTAGTTTCTCATAAGACGTTACATAAGTGTTTACCACCGCCTGACCGCAAACGAGTGCGACCGTGGTCTACGAGAGCTCGGCCCTCAGACGATTACTTACTTTCGAGCATCCACCAACACACACACACACACATACATCACTTGCACTGATGACTAAGCGACCGATCGACCCGGGCCAGGTCTCAATTGAGTGCACCGAGGACCCACAAACAGTTGACGGCAGTTTGTCGCGCATAGCCCATTCCGATTTGCCTCACTCTGCTCTCTTGAAGTGAAGCTTGCGGCCAGAAGCTTCGTCACTCGGATGGCCACCGATTCAGCCATCCTCAGAGGGCGTTGATTGCTGGGCGGCCACTGCGCAACCCTACAAGTGGTCAGTCAGGCTATGTGTTACTCTTGCCTCCGCCCGTGTGTTCGGGTGTTAGTTTAATAGTTTTTGTTGTTGTTGTTGTTGTTGTGTGTGCTATATGATGTTCATGTTGTGTGAATGAATATGGTGGAGCATAATGCCCCCGGGCATTACGCTTACGGCACCACCATATGCGTAATGCCAGGCGACAATCAGCTTTAGTTCACTTGACGGGACACATACCAAAGCACGCCAGATTTTTAGAAAAGCCGAGCAACGTGTACGCGCGAAAGAACATATACGTGGCAACAAAACACAATGAGCAGGCAAAAATTTCGGCTTACTGGAATCGGCATCAATCACTGGAAATCGACGAGAAAAAGAGTACATACACTGAAATCTATATGGATAGAGTAATCGATTGTGCAGTCAACCAAATGTTGCTGTGACGTTGTCTAGTATTGAATGCGGTCGATCTTAAAAAGCTGTTCAAAATGTACGCATCACATGTACGTGTATGTACTGTAATATCACCAGTAGATACCTAGACTACGTTCTTACAAAACAAAAATCACAACAAGTATCTTATTTGTGTGCCGAATAGCATAGTTCTATAATCTATCCGATCTAAAAATAAACCTCAAGGCAAAAATATACATTTAGATATTATCCCAGAATCTTATAAGCAATAACTTGTAACTGAGGTTGTATATATATATATATATATATATATATATATATATATATATATATATAGGGTCATTCATAACGATATGTATTTATTTTAACGTTTAATAGAACTCGGCAAAAAAGTAATTTTTTCCTATGGAAGGAGGGGGCGAATACGTCTTGTTTAGGAGAGAGAATGAAATTTATAAAATCAGTTATTCTACCGTTTCTCTCCTACAAAGTTGTGCAAAATCTACGTTTGTGTGAGAACCATGTGTGTTAACGCATGAAGCCACCGATCATACCAACGCGTTCGGCGGAAAATTCTGTACAATGAAAGATACTTTTTTAGCTTGCGTAACGAAAAGCGAATACCCAGAATAAGGAAAGCCATAAAAAGTCAAAATGTTACGTTAACGCTTTTGCGTGCAAAATCGTAATTTTTTTTCAATACGACCAAAATGTAAATGGTGGGCGTTAAGTTTGATATTGCCTGAGGGTAGACCTCTGAACGTACATTTTTGGTCGTAATGGAAACATTTTACGATTTTGCACGTAAAACCGTTAAGTTTAGACATAACAACATATCGACCTTTTATGACTTTCCGTAACTTGGCTATTCGATTTTCGCTACGCAAGCTAGCGAACTGTCTTCCCTGTGCGAACACGCCTGTATGATCGGTTCCTTCGCGTTGACTGGTTCTCCCGCAAAGTAGATTTTGCACAACTATGTAGAAGCAATAAAGGCAGAACAATTGCTTTTATAAATGTCTTTCTCTCTCCTAAACAAGACGTTCCCGCCCCCTCTTTCCATTAGAAAAAAAATATTTTTCTGCCGAGTTCGATTAATCCTTAAAATAAGTACATATTGTTATGAATGACCCTGTACATGTATACGATACATTTGAACTTTCGAGACCCAAAGTCGTTTAGCATGTATATTTGCCTTTTGTGTTCATGTTGTGTAAGTGACATACATTTGATCAACGTAAAGGCTTAGTTTAGGAATTAAGGCTTTGTGCATGGCATTATAGAAAGTTATGCCTCCGCTGCAGCTAATATGAGTCCAAACAAATTGCAGAACACGCAGACTCGAAGAAACAGAAAAAATATTTTAAGCTGTCATGAAGCTACATCTCTATGCCATTCTGCCTTAGATACATTAGGTCCATTCAGCGAGAATACTGTCAAGTTCCGGAAGTATATCGCAAAGGTAGCAAAGCAAAGTTTTAGGGCCGATGCTGCTGTCTTTGTTAATCTCTGGGAGAAGTGCAGCTTTTATTGTGGGCGTTATGAGCTAACGAATGACAGCCAGCGGACGCGGAAACTCTAGCAGACGTTCACGCGGTACAATTTGTTGAATTCCAGTAGTAATAATAATAATAATAATAATAATTATTATTATTATTATTATTATTATTATTATTATTATTATTATTATTATTATTATTATTATTATTATTATTCAATTCGTAATTGTGTTATCAGAGTACAGTTGTGAGGTTCGAACGTGTCGCGTCGATTCAAGCACGTATTTAGCTGCTCATCCCATGGCGCCGATTATAGAAGCGGCATTGCCTCTACACACCGCGAGAGACAGAAGCTGTCTCAGACATTCGCCTTCGCGCTGGTCCCCTGTTATTATTATTATTATTATTATTATTATTATTATTATTATTATTATTATTATTATTATTATTATTATTATTATTATTATTATTATTATTGTCATTAAAACGTGGTTTAGTTTATTTTTGCAAATATCTTTATTGCAATATTACATAATGCGAGTAATGATATGTCGAACAAAGACTAGATGGAGCTTTGTAGGCGACCACCAGTGTCAGATCAGTTATTGTATTTAACAACAACAGTGCAACATTATATTGCCGTCTACAAAAGCGTTGTTGTTTAGAGGTATTCTTTATATTTGCTGTACGTTGTGTTGTTCGCTGTTAACGAACAAACAGGATTTCCAGACAGACAATGTCCTGCAGAACACGTATATCTTTTGTCTACGAGTCTATCCGCCCGCCAGCTTTCGTAGGCGAGGGCTTTGTAGTCAGTTCGAACCGGTCTTTTTGCCTTTGTGTCTCTACTTAACTAACCGCCTGGCGCCCGCTTAACAGTGTCCTCATTCTCGTTCGAAATAAAAGGCCAACGAAAGCCATTCTTGCAGGGCACCACCATCACTATCATCATCATCACCACCACCATCACCATTCTTCCCGTATGAACTGCGACTAAATGACTCACCAGGTCACTGTTTAGTTTGCCGATGACCGTCCCTTCTCGAGCTGGGTTTCCACACTTTCCCTTACTTTTTCCCTCGTGGCGATCGTGCGAAATCTGGCCAGTTAGTGCGGGTTTTATCATAATATACTATGGCTATACCGCCAACACGTTGTGTCACTACCAGTTAAGGGGGCCCCGAACGAAGCAATGCCGTTGAGAAAGAGGTGCTTAACTGCTGCTTAATTACTATTTATCATATGACACTTTCGGCCAATCGTATGGTGAACAGAATGATAAACTATATATACATATATATATATATATATATATATATATATGCAGATGTCGCAGTACAAATAATCGACCATAGACGCGGACGTGGTATATATATATATATATAAAATCGAAGATAAAAAGAGGAAGAACCACATGAAAACATCGTGGAACTTTAGTGATTGCCTTTGCTTCCTAACGAATACACAAAAAGCGAGAACCTCTCGCCACTCAATCAAACTGTCTCCATGCCCACCCATATGTCTATATGTCACCCAGCATTTTTATGTGCAACATGTGTGCATCTGCAAACTTGCGGTCTACGCGTCATGTCTTTGTCATAGCATAGCTGAGTCTAGCATAGTAGTTCTACTATGGCGATTGAAATGAGGCTAATATCTTGGCGTACACCCAGCTCGCTGTCGGGTCACTTGGTGGGTTGACGAAAATTAATGAGTGTTAAGAGCAAAAATTATTTAATTACAATTTGCTCTAAAAACGTCTAAAAAACTAGCGTGCTGCAAACTAGATAATCGCAGCCGCATGTAAATTACATTTTTGGTACCAATACATTTACGCTAATATAGTTTGCATTTTAAAAAGTGATTTTCAGTGCCCCTGAATACTTCGGAAGGACAGACAAAAACAAGCAAAGCACGAACAAACCTGTGAAAACCTTGGACAGAAACAATCGTTTGGGAAATGTCCTCTTATAAGACAAGTAATCCGACGAGTTAGAATGAGTTCCGGCAAGTATTTTAATATTTGGAAATTTTTCACGAATGGATAACTTGCTTTGCTAAAGCATCGCTGACCTGGAATAAACGTACATTCATGGGATTTAGTTCGTAACTATTTGCGTTTCGATCTAAAATGGCTTATTTCTGTTTAACTATCCGGGGCTGGCATGCCTGGAAGCAGTCGTTGAGGCGTTACACTTCTTTACCAGGCACTGAAGTAAGAAATTAAACGCGTGTGATTGGTTCGTGGTCGATGCTACTAACCAATGAAGTAACATTTCTTCCATTGTAAGATAACAAGATCTTCGGTAAACCCTCTTCATTTAGAAGACCGTAAACGGTGCTAAATCATTTCCTCTCTCCCCGAAGCGCGTAGGGCGTTCTCGACGGGGTTATAGAAGCTACAAAAATTCAATGTGACCACCGCAGCGAGTCAGTTGCGTGATTCTGTACAAGATAGTTTGTATTAATCGCAGCGTTAAACTTTTTCGCGCAGCGCGGCCGTTAAACCCGGTAGATCACTTTGGCAACAATCATGTTCAGGTTGGAGTGGGAAACAATGAAACAAACATGTCCGTTTTTGTGAAATAAAGAAAAGAAAAAGTTCAGGCGCGAGAATGTAAGGGTTTTTAAGTTTAACCTCATATTGTTCGCCTACCATATGTTTAACCATATGTGAAACTGTGTATGCATTTCAAGTCTCACCGGCCGTTTAAGCCATGTCAGAAAATCAATAATAACCGCAATCACATTCGCAATCTGAGACGCGGTTCTCGTAGGGAAACGGCAGGAGTTCGATTCCCGACTTAACCCGCTTGAGAAGGCGGGCGATGTGTGGGCATATTCCTATACTTGTCCTAACGGGCTGCTTCGAGGCACAGATGGCTTTCCCTTCAATCATGCCGTGATTCCGCGCACGCAACCGCGTAGTGTGGGATATCCACACCTCGCCATACTCTGGCGGGTACTTTAGGTGTTCACCATACTTTAGATATTATGCGCCTTACAAGTGGGGCCACAAGTACGGGTGAACCTTTTACGAGAGATGTCAATCCAAATGTTCTTCATTTTGGCAACGGAACCACTGCAGGGTCGCACTTGCTATGTGCTGCTTTGTTATTGCTTTCGTTCCGGCCACCTGGATGCACCACGGCTAGACCATGTCAATTTCAAATTAATTTCTGAGTAGTAAACGACATCGACTAGGGAGTATTTGATGCTGGCTCAATGTTCAACAAAAAAGACGGTGAATATGGGGCCATCGTAGGTCGAACGTGATGCCATCCCGCTCAAGCCAACCGGCAAATGCTTGAAAGGTGTTTTAACATGCACGAGGGCGGATTAAAAAGTTCTGATTCATATTTATACTAAAAGAGTATTTATTTAATCGTCTAGCAAGCAATACACTTGTGCCACTTTTTTTCCACGCTTCAAAACACTTTTAAGGCGCGTCTTTCTGAATCAAGTTGAATTGCTTCTGTTCTAACGGATTTTTCTTTACCGTCCCTATAGTCCTAAATATTTCTCATGGATAATTTTTTTCTTATATGTGGGAACATGAAAAGTCGCACGAAACCAGATACAATGAATAGGAAGGTTGCAAGAATAGAAATCAAATTTTTGTCAAAGAATCAGAAATCTGTAACGGTGGCTGCGCAGCTGCGTTATCGTGATGGAACATCCAGGAATTGCTTACCCAAAGTTTAGCCTCTTGGGTCGGACATGTTTTCGCAATCTTCTTTCGCGGTAGCATTCCTTAGTGACTGTAGAACCAGGTGGCAGACATTCATGGAAGGCGATTCTCTTGGGGCCACTGGAAGGATTAAGCTTTGGTCTCGATGTCGTCACCAGATACCCGTAACTCGTCTCGTTTAATCATTTCGTGAAGCAACCCCCGGGATCTTCTTCCACCGCCTAAAGGTTCAATTTGGACATTTTCCAACGGTCGTGCATTTGCTGGAAATTACACATTTAGAACTTCTATCGACTGCTTGCAGCAGTACTACGTAGTTCTATGCCAGATCCTTAAAAGGAAGTTGTTTTATTTCTGTTTTCAATGGGACAACAGTCCAGAGCGGATCTGTTGACATACATGTTTGTCGCACCAATATTATTCAACAATAACAAAATTAAATAACATTAATTAGCACATCTTTTTTGAAAACGTTTGCAATCTGCCGCGAGATGGTTGGTCGATTTTGTAGCGCCAGCTCTTATGTAATTGAAACGGAGAATAGGGCAATCTACTCCCCGGGGCAGTCTCGTCAAGGCAGAAGCCAGTAAACATAGACCTAAGCGGTTCTTGACCGAAGATACTACAGATGTTAACAAATAGTGTTGAAAAGTCTCAAGCTTACCACTGCGCCTTAACTCAAAAATAACATTCTTAAGTTAGGCTAAGGATTTCTGGCGTCGAATTTGCTGATTATCTAGCATAATTATGTTGTCTTCTTTGTTTGACAGGTGCTGCTAGAACCCATAAATCAGAACGAAATAACATACTCCCTCAAAGAGCGTCAAATGTTAAGCTTAAATAATGTAGTACAGACAGAAGTTCTCGCGGTCTGTATATAATTCAAGCTACAACATGTGTGGACATATACGCTTAAATATGCTTCTCTCACTGGATATTTGTGTTGTGCTAAAACAAGGTTCACGTTATGGGCTCTAATACGAAATGAATCATTAAAGGCTATCGATTCTTACTCACACTTGCGATTCATGAGTACACATAATTATTATCACACGATCTACGCCGTAGACGGAAGGTGCGGACCTCACGAGTCTGCAAACAATTAATAAAATTTTGTATTGCTTTATCTAATCGCGCCTGAATGCCGTATTTGTATCACTTGTATTACTTTTAGTCAAACTTCCCTTAAATATATTAAACTAGTGTTCCGAGCACAAAACACGTTTCTCAGTCACCTCGGGATGAGATGGCTTTACGAGATGGCCACTGATATCTAAGCCTACCGTTTAAATAGCGAACACGTGCCATGATACGACAGTTCTGTACAACAACTGGTTACACACGTTGTTGATGTTTGCTCCAAGAACCAACAAAGTACCGGTCCAACCCTACGGTATTCCAAAGGCAGTGGCCACGTCTGATTACATACACGGGCTATTGGCTTGGCGTATGGCTAAATGAGCACACGCAAGATCCACAAAACGATTCTACAGAGATTACACAGTGTATAGAAGGTTTTGAAGCAGAATACATTTAGATAACAAAAATCTGCGTGCACGAAAAACAGGGATTTTGCATATAGACGTAAACCCGAGATTGTTCGGTTTGGTTGAACAGTCAGCTAATCACTGGAGTTGTATAATAAGACGTTTAGTAACTTCACGCTGTTTTTTAGCAGTTCCTATGCAACAAATGAACGAATCAATCCGACGTAAGCTTAGCAAAATCTTACGAAAGATGCGCACACATCATGCGCAGCTATAGTGCAGTCGGTTGACTAGTTAAACGTTTTGGAGCAATTTTTGAGACCAAAGATAACTTGATTGATTAGATCGACATACAAGTATGTGTGTTGTGTACGGTGCATAGTCGTCTTGGGGTGAGCGTTTTGTGCAGTTGCCTGTGGCACAGCGCGTCCCCGGTACAGGTGGCACACCAGACAGGAGGACGCCACCCCAATCGGATGGCTGGAGTGGCTGGGACGGTTGTAGGTCACCGGTTCCTGCACCCCTCAGGTCTAATATAAGTCGCGTGGTAGCCTTAATATATTGTAGATTTATATGAATTCCTTGATGATGCAGTCACTCTTTATATATATATATATATATATATATATATATATATATATATATATATATATATATATATATATATATATATATAACTATGCCAGCGGTGGTCCTGACATTAACGAGACGGCCAAGGCTCTATTCTTCACCTGTGACTAGCCTGTCTTGGTATTTCTCTAGAGGTTAGACTTCAAAGAACAATCAAGAGCATATGCTGGACGTCAGGAAGAGACCATCTTGATGAAAGCGACGTGATCGATGAGGGAGGGCATCAAAGTCGATGAGGTTCAGATTTTGGCCCGTACCCTTATCTCTCCACCCAACAAAGCATACACATTTAGATAATAAAATACGAATATAAATACTTGCAGACCGCGACGATGTTGTGGATTCATTATTGCCTTGTACAGGTTTAATAATAGACAATTGTAGGCCAATGGCCAAATTCCATTGTGCAGCACTTAGCATTGGGCTGGGTCCCATGCGTTGCTTAACTTTGGAATAGGTGTTGCAGAAGTCGTTTTAATTTTTGCACGTTGAAGCCGCACTGTTTAAACCAAGAACTCACATTGTATAGGACCATGACGATAGTCTCCTTTTTTTGGGGAGATTTTTTTTATATATAGTCACATTACCAGTTAAGGTGACTCTGGAACAAGTGATGACATTAAAACGTTTTTATATTTTTATGTGGACCAACATATTTGTATGTGTCCGTAAATAACATTTCACGGCGTGTGACAGTTAAGGCACATTCTCTCATATTTACAAAAATATTTTATATAAATCGTATTTATTATAAAACGATTTAGATTTGGATATAGTTTAATTATATGTTTATTTTTATTTATTTAAATATCGAAAGTATGAATGGCATATGTGCAATTTAGGTGTTTCAATGCAAATACGATTCTAATAAATGAAAATAAATTTGTGTTTATTAAAAACAACAACATAGTGGAATAAACAAAATGCCAGCTCCTAAAGTTTTAGATTTAAACTTACAATTAAAAATATTCAATGTATAACTGTTTTAATAGAAACGACACATAATGGCATTTTAAAATAGTTGAGTTTGGCAACAAACGCATTTTATTATACGTAACACGTTAATTGATAGCTGTTTTCTACCACTCGCATGTCAAAATGTTTTTGCTTTTTCTGCGCATTGTGACAGGCATTATTGACAATCCCACAATGTAACGTTACATGGTAAACAACAAGAGATATAAGTCACAGCACAAGCTTTTGAAAAATGAGCACGTTCTCCACCATGGGTCTGTTCATGGCCAAATTCCATTGTGCAGCACTTAGCATTGGGCTGGGTCCCATGCGTTGCTTAACTTTGCAATAGGTGTTGCAGAAGTCGTTTTAATTTTTGCACGTTGAAGCCGCACTGTTTAAACCAAGAACTCACATTGTATAGGACCATGACGATAGTCTCCTTTTTTGGGGAGATTTTTTTTGGAAGGTTTTGGAAATGCGTTATAAACTAACGGTACCTGCAGCACAGCACCTAGTGTAGGACTCTCACCCATTAGAACGTTTATCCTCTGCGCCCCCACAGGCTCGGAATTATAAAGCATTTCCTCGAAAACCACAGGGAAAAACAGTTCCATGTTCTAACGCTTAATGCACCCTGCCAATGCGCGTTCAACCTGGGGGAGGGAAGTGCGTCGAGATTATCTCGAGGGCCCTGCTGCGTTCTATTACCACCCTCTTGTGGTTACGCACCTCCTTGTCTTGACTTTCCGTGCAGGGCCATCCTCCGTTGTTTCTTGAGTCTCGTCGCCTTCAGCTTCATGATGGACTTTAAGTCCATCAAGAAGTAGGATGTCCCGTCTCTCTATCCCTGATGAGAGGCGAACATGAGCTCCACCACGTCACGTCTGGTTTTGCCCCGGAGCGCGGCTGGAGCGGGACCCCTTGCGGTTGCCATCGCCGGGCATCACGCGACGTCGTTGATCTCTCCCGTTTGACACGACACGCATATGTCCACTTTTTGCTTGTGCGAGTGGGTTCACTTTCTAACGATTCAATTAAATTACTTACCGTAACAAAATGATTGGTCCGGTTTATTTCCAGACGATTAAATCCGTGTTTCTGAACGATGTCTCTTATATTCCGCCAGTATTAGAGCATGCATTACTTCCCTCCGTGTATCCCTCGTTTGAGCGGAATCTGAGAATTAAAATATTTTATGAACAAGTTTGTCAGCAAAGATATATATTGTAATATACGAAAAATAAATATATCAAATCACATGACATGCATGTACATATATAGTTTGTCAGCCTTACTTCCGAGTACATGTAAACGGGATCCCAAGACGGCACCCATTCACAGCACTCAAAAACAGTACAGCTTTGTCTAATGCTTCGACAACGCTTGTCAGTTAGTAACTTCCAGGTTCTTCCTCACGTCATGCAGCGGCAATCGTAAGAATACAATGTATCTTTAAGTTCCGAAGGCCCACTTTTTGCACCAAACTTGTTAGAAAATTGTTTCATTATGCAGGAAAGAAGTACAACTTTGCTCACTGGACAATCTCCGAAAACAACGGCGATGCTAATAAACCTCGACAGCTTTGGCACGCTTTTAGAATTTGGTCAGCACAAGAATCCGGACTTGGTTCTATTCATTAATTATTCTTCATGACCTGCGCTACATTTCACAGCGAATACTCATCAGCTCAACAAGTGCACTGGAAGAAGATGATCTGTAATAAAGGTAGTTTGGTCAAACGGGCATCCCGAGCAACACTTCGACCTACCGTATATATACATAGTTTTAATTTAATAACAATGTAAAAGTCTTAATGCATGATTTGTTTAAAATTAAGATAACTGCGTGTTTTCAATTTTTATGTTGGAAACGGCAAACTCACTTTAAGAGGCCTAGATATATATATATATATATATAAATATATATATATATATATACCTGTATATATATGTCTATTTCGGTGCACACAAGTATATGGTATCTATCAATATCACAAATTCCACAAAATCTACACACACAACCATCGACCTCAAAACACTGTCCACTCAAACACATGTGGTGATGGTATCCGTGCCATGTCACTCGACAAATTAGTGCTTGGTTCTTCTGGGCTCCTCTTTTCCATTTGTCCGAGCAAAACGCTGGTCCGTCCGTATAGTTATTGGTCGCAAACTTCACGTTGCGTATCTCCCGAAACTCCCTATATACTGTTAGTACGGCTGTACCTAATATAGTGGCTAGTTTAAGATGGCTAACTTATTTACTTATCTAAAAGTTGGTACATCTGTATACGCGGCCATAAGACAAGCGTTGTGCTAGAATGTGCTAGAATATATAACACGTTGCAGCAGGCTAAAAAGGATAGGCAGTTTTTGCCACCACATACTGATCAGGTCTAGATTACATATGGTTTATATGTCATAGGTTTGCTTTATTTGTCTTCGATTGCTGCTGCATTTAAAACTTGCGCTTGTAGAGTCAAACATGGTTGTAAGATGTTAACAGATGTTTTCTAACAAATTTACTAGTTTAACTAATGCATGTGGTACTACCCTCACAAGGAATTTCAAATACGAGGATGAATGCTTTAAGGACGCCACGTGCCCCCGTCGCCCGAGCAGGCCTTAATAGTTGTTTGGCAGGTGCCGAGTTGCGGCTGGCCGAGCTCCATCATAGCGAACGTGTAGCTTGTGTCATATTTTTACTTGACCGAAATAATAAAGAATTCCTTACGACAGAGAGCTCTGAGCACCGAGCGTAATATGGATGTGTAAATTTCTAGCAAAGCATAGCCGGACCGAGAGCCCCTTTTGATGGCCACAGAATTGTTAACAAGGCCGTAACATATATTCTGAACCACTTAGGAGATAATCGAATTTGCATTTCTCTCTCTATACATATACATATACCGAGAGAGAGAGAGAGAAAGCGCGTATTGTCCATAATGATGTCGGACGACGTCAGTGGCATCTGTAGATAGTGAGTTAACCTCGTTACGAGTACGTCTCACCACATTGAGGTGCAGAGACCCTTCACGGCGGGTGTGTTGACTAACGTGAAGTTGAGTGGAAAAACGACGAAAAGCCTTTCGATCCGTCCGCCTGCCTGTAGTGACAGCTTACGATGTCCAACGAGGTGCGCGAACGTGAGGATCATCACCAGGGAAGTGCAATTGAGGATAGATTTCCTTCCCGGACAGTGTTGTGTTTTTGACAGATGTTGTGCGGCAAATCGGCGATGAAGCCCTACGGTCCCGGTTTGCATTCTCGTGCTCGACCTGTTTTATTAACTACTGCTCAAATTAGTGTCGTAGCTTTGACAATATGCAGGATAGCATTCATGCGCATGCTTCCTTGCCAGGCAAACGGATGTCAACCCATACGTTAGTTTGGATATACGATAAACCTAACCGTACGTTGGAAATAATATTAGCCTCTTTTCTGAGCTACTCGTTGAAACAATAGCAATTTGGGAAGCTATTTGCCACCAAAATCAAGGTGACTGGAGATTACAGTTTCAATGTTTCTTGTCAGTAGTTTGTCAGTATTACCTAATTTTGTGTGCTTTCAAACGCCACATTTTTTGGCGGCTATTTGATAGCGAGAAGCGCGAATGATGCGCCATGGCAATGCTATATCGCGATGCCTCCACGTATTCAATATCATAGTTTGCCAATGTCAATAACGCTGTTGATGGCTCCTATTAGTCTAGAGTTTCTGGTGAGTTGTGGACCGCAACAATAGTTTGAAGCATCTAGTGAATACTCTGGCGGGTAGACTGTCGATGTTTTGGGCCAGCTCAACGTGGGCTTCCTCAATTGACCAGTCGTCAGTCGAATTGACGACTTTGAGGCGATCTGTGTGATGGAACAAAAAAGGAGGGAGGGGGTGCGTTGCACGTGTTGTATAAATAAATATATATATATATATATATATATATATATATATATATATATATATCAGAATATTATAGACTTCTTTTTAAATGCGATAGGTTTTATAGGTTTTTCGGCTAGTGAACTTCGCCGCGATCAATGTTTACATTGAAACTGAAAAACGGCCTTAGCTAAATTCACTTAGTTGAAACAGCGAATTTAGCTAAACTAACGGATACGTCAACGAGTAACTCTCGCATAACATAGCTATTTACACTAGGTTGAATACGCAACATATATATAAATAGCATAGTTCCAAATTAAAGTGTGTTTTCGATGCACAATGTCTCGCCATGAAAACATTGTTCCTGGTCGTTGTGTAGCTGTGCACAAGAGTTGAGTTGGCGCAATACAATAAAACCAACGGAGGGCAATCAGAAGCACAGGCGTCTGTCTAACGCTCTTTCGGTGGTAACGTGGTTTACGTGTGCTGGCCTTTTCGGTCGATATTCGCCGCCTAGAGGCCTGCCTACATCTATCTATCTATCTATGTATCACTGGCGCACACTGCCGTTCGTGCCGAACAGGGCTTGTTGTGTGATTGCAAGAATGTCTGCAAGGTGTCGGCGGTTCGGGGGCTCGCTGCCCTGTTCGTCTCATCGTCATCACCAGCATCATCATCATCATCATCACACCTCCCCTACGTCGTCATTAGGCCCGCAACTTCGGCTGTGAGTAGCAGCATGTGAGTAACGCCGCACACCCGAGAATCTCGTATCATGTCTGGCGATTTCAGCTACGGCCGACGACGACGACGACGACGAAAGAGCGAGCGAAGACGAGCCGGTGGCGTGTTCGGTTTATCGTCATGACATAGGCAGATGCGGACGCGTTGTCGGGAGAGAGCGAAGAGAAATTAGAATTTTTTTTGTCTGCTCCTTTTGCGTTTCTCAACGAGATTGGACGAGGCGAGCCCAGGTCGAAGCATACGTCGAAACGTAGGCTGCTGTGGCGTCGGTCGCGGTCTGGCGCCATTGCCGCGCGTCTCTACCAGAGCAGCAGACACACGATTACGTTTCTACTGCTGCTGCTGCTGCTGCTGTTACTATCTTTCCAAGTACGCAATATCCCAAGACAAGCACCACCAGAACAACAACAATAATAACAACAACAACGGCGACGACGACGGCAACTGCAGCAGCAATAGCAAAAAATGACAACAACGGCAACGACGACGACAAGAACATTCCCAACAATGACACTCTTAACAACGCCACCCTCAACTCAACGACAACAATCATCCCATTCTTAACAACGACATCACATCCAACAGCAGCGACAACAACAACGAGAACAGCCACAATAACCACACGTTTTCGTCCACGTGCACCTGACGTTCGTCTGAGAGGCCGACCAACGTGCACGCGCTTTCATCTCTTTCTTTTCTGCTCGTGCCGCTGCCCAGAACACTACTACCCACTGACGCTAGAGACACCTGCTTGGCGGGCTGTTGATAACGGCCATTGACCCGCGAGTCGTATCTGCAAAGTACGTGACATGGTGCTGAGGCTTCTTCCATTGCTCTGCGTCTATTTTGCAGTTTTATAGCTGCCCTCCCAGCCCTTCTTCTTTTTATTATTTCTGCTCATCATCATCGTGCGTGTGGCATTTTGTAGCTTCTCCCAGCTTTTCTGCCCCCTGGATGCATCGTCAACAACAACAGCCTATTATAGACAATAATATCTCAACAAGCGCTCTCCGCGCTTGTGAGCCCGAATGCAACGATGCTTACTGGTTCGATCGGTCGCTCCACGCTAGCCGCAACGTGCTACGGTCATGATACTATGTACAACAATTACTCAACTTGATTTGTGTCTACGTTGCGCCCCTATAGCCATCTGCCCTATCAGCCTGTCTGCGGGGTTAAGACAAGACACACAAATCAGGAGGTGAGCTGGCACGGGCCGGGACTTCCGGTAAGAAGTCCCGAGGCTATACTTAAACGAGATCGACAACAACAACAACAACAACAGCAGCAACAACAACGACAAGATAAACCACAACGACGACGACAACAACAACAACTCCTCCTCTCTCTTTCTATGACCCGGCCTACGGTCTACACCATAGCATCGTTCAACACAGCCGTGCTATGTATGAATGTCTGATAAGTGCAAGCGACTTGCGGCTCGCTCGCGTAAGGTATTCTTGTTCTGTTAGGCAGCAACGGCAACCGTCTTGTCCTATCTTCTATTCGACCACCGTGCACTCGCCGTTGCTACTGCTGCGTCGGAAGGTCTGTCGGCTGACAGAGTTCACTCTCGGTATTTTGGCAGACCGCAATCACTTGCTTTGGACCTCTACTGCAGTTGCCATGGTCGATTGAGCCTCCTCCTCCCCCACCCGCACCCCCGCTCGCAACACCCCACGCACTCGATTCCACTGTTGCACAGAAGCGCTTCGTTCGAAATAGATATTCATCAGATACTCGAGTTTCCGAGGAAAAAAAACAGTCCCTGTCTACAGCACAACGTTGCTGTGGTTCCTGTTGTCGCCGCTGCTGTTTCTGCTGGTGCTGTTAATGCTGCTGTACGCCACCCAGTGGTGTCTCACTTACAAAAATCACCGCCATATGTTGCTACATGCGATGTACGTCAGGCATGAAAGCACGAATTCAAGATAAGGTATTATTTTTGGCTATAAGCTTGCTTTGTTTTGAACTCGCGCTCGAGTTAGTTCTCTTGTTCCTGACTGGAGTCCGCGTCGGTCAGAATCAAAATTTGCCTGTCAAAACAAGCCGTATATACGCTAGGTATGACAAAGAGCCGAAGAAGACGTTATTTGCTAACCTGCGCGTTGCTTTTAGTCTGCACAATTGCCAAGCATGTTCGTGGTGTAAAGGAGTATTTCTGACGTCGTAAAAAGGTTTGTTTTTCTAAGCTGTTCTCTATGCTCTCTTAGCCAGATGAATTGACTGCACATAGTAATAGGCACGGAGACATCACCGGCTACACCTGGACCATCCATGTTCGATTGCAGTTTAGAATACGAGGCTGGCCGTAACTGGAATGGCCGTGCAGGTGTTGCACTTAAAATGTGCTTGCTTAGTTATGAGTTGATTACAGGTAGAGGGAACAGGTAGGCTAACTTCGGGGCCGCGAGCCGATGCGCTTTGCCCGTCAGGTTGCCGATAGGCGTTTACCTGCTGCGGTCATATGACCTCCACGGTGCCAAACTGAGGTAAATAACTACTCTAATTGCACTCGGTTGCTATGCGTACACGCCGCCTCTATCTAGGAGTGACAGCGCCTGATGTAAACTCGGCTATACCCGGCAACTCCGCTGTGACGCTAAATTGACGGCCTAATCGTTTAAACTCGCTGCATTTAGCCCTAATCCTTGCTCTAACCCGTTGCCTGTATGCACAGAAGTTGCCTTGCTAGCGTGGTCTTTTTAGATTCATTGAGAAAAAGGGAGAGACACAGAGAGGGGGAGAGAGAGAGAAAGAACAAAAAAGGGTTAAAGCGATTTCTGTCTCTGGCGCCACAATGTGTTTCTAGTGGCCGGCAGAATATTTTTGTCTATATAAGGCAAACGAATAGTGCCTCCGTGAGTGATCTTTGAAGGCGTAACGCAAGAGCCAGGTGTTTGGCAGGCGAGTTTAATGGCGCATGGGCAAATGTCTACACGCAATAAGCGATTCGCAACACAAAATCGGCAAAAATCGGCCATCAAGCAAGAGCTTAAACGGAATAAACAACGCAGGAGCACAACAACAGTCAACTAGAGAGTTGATACGGCGTTTGTTCTCTGATACTCGATGCTTGTTAGCCCACCTTAATGAACGCCCACTGTCGGCGACAATCAATTGAACTATCAACGTATAACCAATTAAGTTCAGTGTTATGTGTATGTTTGTATCCGCGTGTGAAGAAGGTGTGTCTCTCACGTTACGTACCAACGGCTCGTAGAACATCAGTATAGCCGCCAGTTGCCGCCCGCCCTTGTTGTAGACACAACTCTTACAGTAGACAAACGTCGCTGATTCTAAGTGGACTATTTGCAACCATTATTACTAGGTTACTTCGACACGATTTGTTTTTGTCGAAGTGTAACTGGAAAATGCGGCACGCGGCACCTAACCTTTCACGGACACCACTCCAAAAGCAAAAAAATATCTCTTTCTGCTGGTCTAGGCCGGTAGCGTAGGGCTTGTAGACGCAAAACTTACATAAAACTAATCGTTTCCCCCCACGCCCGTTCTGTGCCCGATCAAGAACAATTTTTAAGTACTACCTCAACTAAAAACTGGGTAGGTAGGTATTGGTCCTTCTTCGTTGCAAGTTCGCTCGTTCTGAGTGCACAGCGAGTGAAGACGATTGTAGTCTTCGTCTACACTATGATGTTTCGTCTGCAATCTTGATTGCCATGAAGAGGTTCGTTATAGTGCAGTAAGGTCGCCTAGATTTACGTAGCCTAAATTAGACCATACACCAACTCCGGAGCAACGGACAGTCTTCGAACATTGCCTGATTCCTCGCATAGAGAGACAAGAGCCGGCCGTACTATAAGCTTATTTATATGCGCTCTGAACGTCGTTCCCGTTTCATAAACCCAAATGCCAAGCTACGGGAAAGAGTTAATAAACTCCAACGGCCGCAGCAACGTACAGCGTCTCTGGCAGCCAATGGATTCCCACGTCTGATTTTATTTCTGGTCCCTTTGATATAAGAAACACGTGGTTGATGGCAACCAGGTCACGATGTGTAACCACGATATCATCTGTTCACAATACCACCACGGCTTTTTGGTACGCCTGTCGGATAATATATTTGGTACTCCGGTCAACCAGGTCAGCGAAAATAAGTGCAAACGAGGTGCAGCTTAACGCGTTTTGTTGCAAAGTTCTACATTTTGTTTTAGCTCCCAACACATCACGCTCATATTCTGATAGTAAGATGTCCTCATCAAAAAAATTGACATTACACTCAGGGGAGAACCACACGCACCTGCCCGTAGGAATGATTCAGCCAGCAGATGACAACATCGCAGTCGCATAAGCAGGTCTCCAAGCTAAGCAATTATACAAAGTAGATGCAGTGTCCTCTGCGTATGGTATAGCGCATCATGAGGTTCCAATTGAATATTTCAACACCCATGCATGCTTTTGCTAACGGTACTTCCAGACAACGCCAGATCTACTTATGTCCGCTACTTTGCCACGTTCATACTCCTATATGAGAGAGAGAGTACTTTATGCCGCTCTTGTCCGAAGACCAAATATTTTCTTAACGTCGTCCATAAGCGATTCGGTCTACAGCAGACTTACGAGGCGGCTCCGAGCAAGCGTGTTAATTAAATGTTATTTAAAAAAACGCAGCTGTTTGATACTTTACGTAGAGCGCTTATGTAGTCGTTTGCCTTAGGCCGCATTAGCTTAATACCATATAATCCCGTTGGTGAATATGATTTCATATACAAATCGCGAATGTGTAACCCTGCAATTGGTTGATAAATCATTATGCACAATTGTTTTAATCGCGAATGCTGTTTGGATAGGCATACAGCTTTCGCTTTATTAGCGAGGTAGCTTGCTTGTAAACTTTCCGATAGCGTTCAAGACGGGCTTCACAAATGTCAACGATATGTCCTTGTAATCGGCGGCGTAGAAACGCGCGCGCAGCAAACCACTTGGGTATGGTGGAAGCAGATAGTCCAGGTCTGTTTTTTTTGACAAGCGAATGATAAAAACAACTGGGCGTCACAACAATTTAACGTACTGGGCAGCGCACATACCAATGTAGTATACTCGGACAATGTGCAGAGTATGTTATGAGCCCAATAGCAAAACATGAATGTACTGAACCTGAAAGCCCCAATATAAGACATCACAGAGTTACGATTTTTGCATGCGTTTCTCAACGCCGCTATTTAACTTCTCTAATAATTATTATATAAATAAAGCAGAATTTGTTTCTAATACGTCCGTATATTTGATTTCTCATTCGACTATTTCGTTCTCTTAAAATCACATAATTTTTAAAGTAATATCCGGCCAGACATATTGGTATAACAAAAAATTGTGATTTCACTCTCCTCCCTCCCCCTCCCATTCCATTGGAAAATATTCGACTACCCCCTAAAATGAATGTACCACATACCGCCATATCCTGAGCAAGCGTGGAATTACTATATTCCAAAACATAGAACTCAAACATAAGGATCTTGTGATGGTTCATGTATTAGCTTTCACGCTTTGTAAACTCGATGTGATGAAATTTGTTATATGACTGCCGTACGTTGTATTCCGCTCTCCGATGTCGAACTCCTATAGGGTCCCGTGTTAACAGATGAGAGATGATAGCGGCCACTAGATCAAATCTTACCATTATTGATTTGGTACCAAAAAGATGCAAGAGGGGGAGACTATACTAATGAGTAAATAAACCCACATATGTCTGCAAATTAGTGTTTTCACTATAGACAAAAATGCCACGAATTTTGCGTCAACCCAATTCAAATGTTTAAACATATATGAACGTTCAAATGCCCCCAATATACAGGGTGTCGCAGGACAGTTTGAAAATCGATATTAAGAATTGTAAGATGGTTGAAGAAATTCGTTAAGAAAAAAAGTATTTTTTTTCCAATGGAACATGGTTACTGAGAAGTCTTGTTTCGGAAATAGAGTGAAATTACTACAATTTGTGACACTGGTGTTTTTTCCCCACATAGGAGCACGATGTGGTTGCGGAGAATTTAAGATTTTTCGGCGGGATGTCCTGATTATATATAATTCAAGTTTATTGACCAAATAGTAGGTATTATATTTTGTTACATTAGACGGTTCACAGAAACCGGATTAGAGCATTCAAGTAAATGATATGTTGTGCACTGATGGCCGCAACGTTGACAAGTGCATGATTCGTCAGCTTCATGGTGGCCAGGTCGAACACAAATTTTATGGTGAAAACCATGCATAGCGAATCGAAGGGTAAGATGACGATTTGCCATATTGGGATCCTTCCACGTGTCCGAGGTGAGGGCAGGCGTCATAAAGAAGGCTGGATCGACATCAGCTAGTTTCGCCTCCCAATTCTGGATGTGCTGCCTAAATGCTTCAGTGTGAGGCAGGTTGAAGCTTCGCTGCAAAGTTTCTGTGAAGAGAGGTGTTCCAGCCGCCAGGTAGACAAGTCGGTTGCGGCTTGTTCTGTGGACACCCAGGGTACGCTTGAGAAATGCAGCTTTAAGTCTGTCGAGATCAGCGAGGTTCGCTGCGCTGAGGTACGGCCATATCACTTGTAATCCAAACCCAGCTGTGGGGCCTATTTTTATATCAAATAGCTGCAAGGCTGCCTGTAACGACAGCCGCACTGGATTTTGAATACTGTGGAATGCCATAAAACCTTTACGGATTCTTTCTTTGATATGTCGCGTAAAACACAACCCAGTGGTTGTTAATTCGACGCCGAGGTAGGCGAAATGTTTTACGTACTCGACCGGGTTTCCTTGAAGGTGAAGCCCATCATCGCTAGCCAGCCGACCGCCTCCCCTGAATTTAATAGCCTTTGTTTTACTCACATTTATAACCAGGCCATTAGCATTCACATACTTCTGCAGAGTTGCGAGCGCCTGCTGAGTGTGAAAACGGCTTCTGGAAAACAGGACCAAATCGTCGGCATAAAGCAACACTTTGACGAACTTGTGTCGTTTAGTGATTATTGATGGTAAATCCGAAACCAGAACAGAGAATAGGAGAGGACTGAGATGTCCCCCTGAGCAACCCCTGTTGTTTGAACCAAAGGCTCGTGCTCAGACACTCCGTCATCGAGGACAACTATACCCTGTTGAAGGATTGAGGCAATCAGCTGAAGAAATGTGAGCGGTACTCCGAGATATGCCAGCTTAGCCACAATCAGTTTCCGCGACGCTGTGTCAAAGGCCGATTTAAAGTCTACCAAAACGGCGTAGAGCGGTAACCGTTTTTGTGAGAGATTTGCCCGAATCTCGCCGAGAAGCACGGAGCAAGCAGTCATCGTCGACTTTTCTCTTCTAAATCCATGCTGCTCTTCCGGCAAGCCATCCACGTCGTCGAGAAACGCCTCCAGTCGCTTAATTAATATACTAGCTAAAAGCTTGTACACAACACTTTTCTTCGCAATACCACGCCAAGATGACGGGGAGAGCGGGTTAGCTTTCCCTTTCGGTATGACACTCAAAATAATTTCCCTCCAAGACGAGGGCAAGGATGCATATTCTTGTATCTTGTTGAATAGAGCGTGTATGGCGGGAACCAGCAACATAACTTGGTGCAGGTGTTCATTTTGCACTTGATCTGGACCTGGTGCTTTACGAGATTTTGAATTCAGTATGGCGTTGATAACATCATCTTTAGTTATCTCAGCCAAGATACCCTCTCTGGCTTGCATAGTCATCTCATCCCACACAGAAATAAGCTCAGGGACGTTTTCTGGGATGGTATTATCGATTGCGTACATCTGCCCAAAGTACGCTCTTAACTCCTTAGATGGGATAGGGCAAGCGACAGTCCGGGATTCGCTTTTAATCCATTTATACGGTTGTTTCATGACTTCCAGAATGAGACGATTTTCTTTATTTAGAGCATAGTCCCTTTTGGCTGACTTGATCATTTGCTTGTATGCCCTGTTAAGCCATTGATATAACAGCAACATAATGTCTTGTAATCGGGATAGAATATAAGCTTGGACAACATAATGCTTAAACTTACGCAGCTCTGTGTTCATCCAAGGTACGCTGCGCCTAGATCGCTTTTCGCAGACGCTTTGTCGTATGACTGAAACAATTCGACTGGCGTACTCATCAACCGAAAACTCTTTTGGAGGCGGCAAGATTTCTCGGGAACATTGAACAAGACGATTAATGTCTAGCGACTTCGACCATTTTAATCTCCGTTGAACTAGAGATTCCGCCGGCATCCGCGCACTGAGTCCAACCGGAAGATGCGATTTGGCTCCGAAAGCTGTTAGTTGCGACAGCACGCCGTGATACGTCACGGAGGTCTCTTCCATGTTGGTTGCAAATATATCGATCGTTGATCTACCCTGTGGTCCCACAAATGTATGCACATCCGGAGAGGTGACAAGCCACAGACCTCGATCATGTAAGGTGTTGATCAGCGATCTGCACCTACTATTGCTGGGTTTATCTATTGGGCAGTTTAAGTCACCACAGAGTAGAGTTGATTTTCGTAGAACAATGGGAACGGGAAAAACCTAGTCAAACTAGTTACCGTATAGCGAAAGCGTGTCATTATTGAACGGAGAATTTTCACTTCATTGCTAGGAATTGAGTGAGACATGTAAGTATGAAATTACATTGTTGGTGTTATAAATCTTTAAAATGACGGTTTTAAGCATGTTGCGGTTCCGTATTTAATCATTAAAAAATATGAATTGTTACTTCACCAGATCTGCCATTTGTACAAAACAGCTACGCCCCCACTTGGTCTTCCTGGTCCTGCTGCGTGTTGTGCCAGACACTCAGCAGTGTAAAATCCATTCACGTTTATGCTTTTTGTAGACCATGTCTCAGTTAAAATAACAATGTCAAACGCGGATAATTCTGCGTGCGGGAGAAGATCTAGACCTGTTTTGGCACCCTCGATATTCCACTGCATTTTGTTTAATTCCAGCGTCTGCCTCGCACGGGAGGGCGATGCAGTTGGAATGGGTACTGGCCCATGCCCATCCAGTAATTCTCGGATAGAGCAGCGAACGGATTGTATGAGAGGTAGGGGTTGGTCATCATTGGGGGAAACCCCAACAAATTACCCGGGTTACGCTCTCGATTATCATTACGATTGGTCCGAGTGGTGTTCGGTCTACGTTGCTGCTGCCAGTGGCTGTTGTTGTTTTTAGCGTTTTGCCTGTTGATTCTGGTTTCTCTGTTATTAGTTTGTCGTTGCCGCACCTGAAGATTTTGTTTGCCATTACGAATCTGGCGGTTTGGCAGTTTCTTGACGTCGTTGCTTGCCGCTGACACTGCTGTCTGTTGTTTGTGAACAACTTTGTTGACGTTGGAGGTCTTCTTCAAAGTGCGCAGCAAGGACGGCAAGGGATTCTTCACTCCAACAAATTTACATGAATATCGCACTAGAACGTTCGCAATCTTATTCGCCGAAATCTCGTCGTATCTGAATACTTGAGATAATCCTGTTGCTGCCTGTATATTAGTTATGTCTAAAAACTTGGTCTGTACGTTAAACTTGTAAGCAAGGCTGGCAAGTCCGTTGTTGAAACGCTTACACTCATGGCTGTAAACAGGAGTTGACACCAGGACAAGAGAGTGCCCAGGGTGTTTGTTTCTCGCCTCAACTAGGAAGCCTTCGTACAAAGCCAGCGCCTCGTCAGTTTCTAGTTTAATGCACTCTGCATGCCCTGCATGAATGACAACTTGTAGCGGGTCCGAGGTGTCACTCATGGCCTGCAATGTGTCAGTAAAAATCTGCTTGAGATCATTACTGAATGGTCGAAGTGAAATATGAAGATCTTTGAACCTCTTGAGTAACGATAGTTGCTTCTGGCAACCCTTAAGAAGCATATCCCCAATTATTATAGATCTTCTTATCGCCGGTTCCATTGTTTCCGGCGCTGTTGTAGATGCGAGTGTTGCCGGCGGTGCATTGCAATGCTGCTTGCAGGCATCCACTTCCCTGGTGAGAACGCACACTCGCTTGAATAGCCACGCTAAGACAGTGGATAGCTCTCCGTTTTGTGAGCTTTTTACGACAGAATCAATTACGGGCAGTAAGCCAGTGTCATTAAACTCTCCAACAGCTTTGCAAAGAGTGCATACCCAGTTCTCCCCTTCCCTGAGCTGAACGCCTGTACAGGTGAGGTGCACATTTCGCGCACAACTGCTACATGAAACATGCATCAGCCCTTGGGAAATTGGCTTAGAACAAACCGTACAATGCTTAGCCTCCATCCCGTTTCAATAGGCGCGACAAGCTTAGAGAGCAGACTGCGGAGGAGGGGCGGGAGAGGGTAGAATAGAACAACAACAAAGCACAGAGTGGCCGGCAGATGTCGTTGACGGCTTCACGCGTCAGTCAAGTAGGATGATATTGATGACGATGTTGTTGTTGTTGTCGTCGTTGTTGTTGTTGCTGTTGCCGTTGTTGCTGTCGTCGCTGCCGTTGCAGGTCGTAGCGCGGTTGGTTGTAAAGCTTGTGGAGAAGCTATTTAACAAGTGCTTGGGTGAAACGATGTTGGCTTTCAAGTTCAATGTTAAATCACAGATGTTGCTGAATCGATTACGAATTTTCGAACCATCGATTACGATCGTTTAATAGCAGTCTACCGCCAATGTAATGTGGAGGTGCCGTAGTTGGATGTCGGTTGCAGTAATTCAAGCACTAAAGAGATGATGTGTTGCACATTATATCCCGGGAACTACTCACTGTCGTCTGTGGTCACCGTTGCTAAGAAAACACCACAATTACACAGGTATGACTTGCTTTGGACAGAGCTCGCAAGCGATGCGACTTGCTGGTTCAACAGCTGATCAACGCCATGATGTCCTGATTAAGTGCACGCATAAATGACTGTATGGCGACTCTTGAGCTGTCGCGCGACACGTCGGCGGTAGCGAACTGTCTGGTAGTGTCTTGCAAAACACCGCTACGTATACTTGCCTGCAGTGGAAGCAATGCGAGTTAGGCTTAGGCCACCTATTACAGGACAACTTTAGCATTTTTTGTTGGAGTGGCAGGGAAAAGTGACCGAGGCCTCGCCATAGGTGGCGCAGTTAGATGTGTACCTCGCCAGGGAGCTTTGAGATAGCATAGCATGCACTAGTCGGCACGTGTACACAAGGTTCATTGTGCGTGGCTATTATCACTTGATATGCTCGACACAATCATTTCAGCAAGTAGGCAATCAATGTCGTTGCCGGTTCTGCTCGCAGATGTGCGCTAAGCACCACGCAGCGAGCCCCCAGACGCATTGACGGTCTCTGCACTTTTTCGCTACGTGGGACGGTCGCTGAAGTATTCAAATTGTACATAATGGCGACTATACTATAATTATGTGTTATCTTGAATTGCAAAGTATATATATATATATATATATATATATATATTATATAGCATTGCATGTCGGGCTGCACATCTGCAGTCGATATAAAAGTGTACAGCCGTGATTATGCTTTATTTAGGTCAAATACAGTATGAAACCGCACGTATGCAATACAGGTCTTGTAAGTGGTGGACCTTTGCAAGAAGCTCTTCCGTCTCGTTCTGCCCCGCACTCCGAGTCATCTGACCGAGAAGCTGTCTGTATTCGACTGTAGAGCTGGTTGACTGGGCGTCGTTTCTCATACTCGTTGGCCCCAACTGTTGCTGCGTATACGCTCTCTTGACTCGCATTCCCTCAGTGTGTCTATTGCCAAATGTTTTTCTTCATCTTGCTTGCCATTTTCTCCTGTTATGCAGTTCAGTGTGTTGCTTGTTCACTGCTTGTTCTGTCTAGCTTTACCGGTCCAGGCCAGCCGTTGTCTACTTGGCCATATCTTATAACTGTATACGCACGCTATGTGGGCAGAATCTCGACCAGCGTCGTTGTAGTAGATAGAGGACGCAGTGGCACCCGTAAAAGCGGCGATCTATATTGCGGTGCGCCAGTGGAAAACAGGACGCCAGTAGAACACATCGACAAGGCGCAGACAAATGGCAAGACGCTTCGCGCGACGAATGACAACAAGCAGGCACTCGGAAGCAGGCAGCAGAAACAGCGGGTACTTGCATGATCTCTGTATGCATCAAAGGCTCGCGGGTCAGTCGCGGGGCAAAGGCCCAAACGATGAAATACCTGCCAGACTCTATGTTGGGCCAGACAGACCAACCGCACCCCATCCTGCCGTTTGGCAGACGCCAGACGCGGCATAGGCGAAGGCGTTGCCGGTGTTCTGCTTTCTACCGCTTCAACCAGGTTTATCATCTTCATCCTTATCATCCTCATCATCATCATCATCACTATCATCCTTATCCTCATCATCATCATCATCACCATCATTATTATTACTCCTCGTTGCCGTGTCATCGATCTCGTGGACTCGTTGAGGCTCTTCACCTGCCGACGAATAGAACAAGATACCTGGATCACCGTATGCAGCTCTCTGCAGGAGAAGCTGTATTCAGCAACATCAACAGCCGCGCTGCACAGATGCCGCTCGCTCTTGCCCCACTGACACTCGGTTCCCGAGAAATCGATTTCAGGAAAAAAGGGCGGTGCTGGTGGTTCACAGATAGAAAGGTGTAACGCACATGAGCTGATCAATATGGACGCCGGAGTGACATGCGGCAGTTTGACGGAGCAGAAGAGCATAAAGAAAAAAAATTCGATAGCGATTTATTTCCTCCTCCAGCACACACGGTCACGCGCACTGGGCACCTCATCCAACCAGACTCACCCAGCCCAACCGGAGCGCATTGTAAACGTCGGCAGTCGCCATTCAACTAGTCAGATGACCAGACCAGAGAGCACCACGCGCAAGTCGGCTATGCAAGTAATTGTCCGAGTGCATATATGTGTTATTTGGTTTATTATATAGTTTTAAACTGGAAAAGAAAACTAGAATTACTTTGGTAGTTCGTATACTGACAGTAGTCTCTCTCTCTCTATATATATATATATATATATATATACAGGTAGTTCAATAAGTTCTTAGAATGAGCTTTTTAGAATTCGAATTTTGGCGCGCTTCCACCGCTATTAGGAACTGCAACTTTTCGACTGCCAGCAGTCAAAATATTATGGTGATTGGCCGTTGCGATTTCGTTTGATCGCTTTTCCCGTGCAACGTATCGGCGTGATTTTGAAAAATGGAGAAAAAAGAGTTTCGAGTGGTTATCAAGCATTTTATTTCAAAGGTTGGAATGCGACCCAAGTGAAAACTGAGTTAGACGAGGTGTACGGTGACTCTGCGCCATGTTTTGCCACTGTTTCCAACTGGATTAATGAGTTAAAAAGAGGTCGCAGGAGCACCGGGATGAACTACGTTCAAAACGCCCAAAAACGGCAACTGATTATGAAAACGTGGAAAAGGTGCGGAAAATCGTTGCCGCAGATAAGCGAGTGAACATTAGGGAGATAGCGGAGGCCTTGGGGATCAGTTTGGGTAGTGCGCATTTCATCCTGCACGAAAACTTGAAGATGAAAGAGCTCAGAGAAAAATGGCTGCCTGCATTTGCTCAACCAAGGCGAAAAAAACGCGCCTGTTTTCGTTTCACAGCGAAATTCGGCCAAGATGTCGAACAATCCGTCGGATTTTTGGCGCAGATTCATGACCGTGGATGAAAGCTGGATCCATCACTACACTCCCGAGACCCAAGAAGCATCTTGCCAATGGTGTGCACCTGATGAAGGACCTTCGAAGAGGGTGCGAACAACGGCATTGACCGGAAAGGTGATGGCTACAGTTTTTTAAGACCAACGTAGAATAATGCTGGTCGACTACCTTGAGAGCGGTAAAACGATCACAGGAGAATATTAGGCAAGACTGTTAGACTAACTTTAGCAAGAACTCATCGTGAAACGGCCCGCTTTGCAGAAGAAGGTTGTCCTGTTTCACCAGGACAATGCTCCTGCACACAAGTCCCGGCAAGCATCGGCAAAACTGGCCCAACTGAGGTTCGAACTTATTGAACAACCTTCCTATTCTCCAGACCTGGCCCCCTCGGATTATTTCCTCTTCGGAAATTTGAAGAATAGTCTCGGTGGAAAGCGTTTTTCCAGCAATGAAGAGGTTAAGGCTGCTGTCAATGCCTATTTTCAGTCTAAAGACGCGGAATTCTACTTAAGAGGTATAAAAGCTCTGAAATCTTGGTGGGAAAAGTGTATTGAGCATCTCGGGGAGTATATCGAATAAGATAAATTTAAAAACATGATTTGGAAAATTCTTGGTTTTCATTCTAAGAACTTATTGAACTACCTGTATATATATATATATATATATTTATATATATTATATACGACTAGACCACAACATGTTTTTTTTATTACATAGTTTGTATGTACTGTATCAGATAGTATAAAGTTAACAGCAGACTGATTATATAGCTTTCATACTTTGATGACATAACCTGAAGAACGGATCCTTGTGGAGCCTCAGCCAACAGTTATACAAACGTCTAATAAAATATATTTTCGTTGGGGCGGCTCCTAGTTCATCACCTCGGCACAATCGAATTTAAAATAATTATGATCGTAGTGTCTTACGTAAGACAAAACGTCCTGCCTTTTAAAGCAAATTGAGAGCAGAGCCCTTAGCAATGTATCGAAACAGACACTATCTGAAATAAAGAGAGTGAATGTAGGTATTATTATCACAGCCGAGATATTATCCAATAAAGCATTCCCAACTTTATTAAATCATAGCCGGTATATTTTATATTCTGTACTGTTGAAGATACTGTTAACGTCAAAGTATCTTTGACGTTAACAGTATATTTGTGACTTCTTGTGAAAAAAAAAAGTATAAACACGTAGCAGAACACTAGACAATTGTTTTGGTGGTAAATTAACTTCACCGTTTTTAGATGTTTCCATAGTATATCTGACGATGACGTTTCGTCGCAGTGAACGGGCATCCCAACCAACCAAAGAGCGACGCGACACTACTACAGGGTCTACAGCACAGGTCTGACGGTCAACAAGACAGTCGAGGTCTATCCTCGTCCTGTCTATTTGTTGCACTTAGCGGATTACGTCCCAATCACCTGTCTCATTGATACATGAGGCGCATCAACGCGACGTCGGCCACTGTCTATGATGTCGGCTACCGCGAAACGTCCGCCTAGTGGTGATGAGCAAGACGTGATGTATTTCAGCCGTCCCGGTGCACACGTGGTATCGGGAAAAGTGTACTTCGGACTGTCCTGCTACTGATGATCATGAGCCGGAGTGCAGCGGGTATGGGCAAATCTGACAGTCGTTGTGGCAATGATGTGGCTCTGGTGCCTCGGAACTGTTCTTGTGTGCACCAATGTGTGCGGTGTCGCAGTCGTGGCACCGTGTAGCGTGTCAATCACAGTGTGTTGGCAAAGTGGAACAGTTGAAGTAGTTTGGTGACCCTCGTCACAATATGTGTTTTGCGGTTTTATACTATGCAGCGTAATGCTGGTTTTATTGAGATCAAGGTTTCCTTTCCCAAAAAAGGCTTTTAATAGACAGTTGTTTTTTTGGGGGGGAGGAGTGGAGGGGGCAGAAACATTGTCATAGTTTTTATGCTGAAATAAATGTCGATTTATTTTGCTAATAAAAGATCTGTTCTAACGAATAATTAGTATTCATGCTTTTAAGTGAATGTATTTATTTCAAAGTCATTATGTAACCGAGAAGCATGGTTAATTTTCTTAGGCCAACTACTTCTTCCCATACCTTGCCATGTCGCCTTTGGACCTTGGGTTGCATTACTCTATGTGCACGTGTGTGATTAATAATATAATATTACGAATGAACCTGATGACTTTGTTTCTGGCCCACTCTATTATGTATATATATATTTCCATTTAAGGGTTATTCAGTATGAATATGAGAAAGATTTTCATTCCGTAAGGCTTGCATGACATCATCGCAGCGAACGCTATCACATATATCCAAGTACCACCGAGAAAAAGCTCATCCCTTAGATGGAAGCGCTGTTGTATAAATTAAAACTTAATTTTCTGCATAAATTTGATTACTTCGACAAAAGCTCACCAATTCATCAGTGTATTAAATCACACTTTTAAAAATATATTTCAGCCCATGTTTTATGTAAAGCTTTACTTTTTGTTTGCATAATGTGTACGTGTGTTTAAAGCAGAGTACTATACTTGCACCTCGTCGTCTCGAAGGTGCAAAAGCCTCAAACGTTTCGAAGCTTAATGAATTTGTTACTTGCAACTGTAAAGACCTTAACGTCAACGTCTTATAGTTGTAAAACTCAGACCTTTCCCACTATCATGGATAGAGCCTTACCCGACCTCAAATGTAGGTGGCGGCCACCAAACCATTATCAAAGGTGACGCTAACGGTTTGATTATATATATATATATATATTGGGTCTACAATAAAGTTTCTTCGAATTTTATAATGGTTATTTACGAACAAAACCGAAAAAACTTTTTTGTAGCCTATATATATATATATATATAAATATATACTCCATAATACATAGACTGGAGTAGCGCAGGGCGACTCTGCAAGCCTATTTCTCTTTATACTGTACATTGCTGGCTTAGCAGACCTTCTACGCACAATGAAAGCACCGCATGCCTTCTACGCGGACGACCTCGTCATCTTAGCCAAATCCCGGGAACACGTACAATTCTACTTAAATGAAACCTCAAAATGGTGTGCGGAGAACCGACTCATAATTAATATCTCTAAGACAAAGATTCTTCGCTTCAGCCGCGGCGGCTCATACGCCGCTGCCGACCATCGCGTCAAGATCAACAGTACTTGCCTTGAGCTGGTTAACCATTTCTCGTATCTTGGCGTAACTCTGACACCGCGACTGACTTTTAGCAGACACATCGAGGAACTGCGAGCAAAGGCCACGGCGGCGATTATGCTACTCGGGGACATTCGAGACGTAGATCTTGGCACAGCAATGAAAATATTTAATATGAAAATTACCCCGAAACTCCAGTACTGTCTCCCAGTAATTGCGCCGCACCTAACATTCTAGTAGAAGATCTTATATATGGTTTATTTCGCAATAACATTGCATTTCAAGATGGTACATAATTTCAATACAATTCATTCCTTTTATACACTTTAAACACTTCAGCGACCGTCCCACCCGGCGAAAAAGTGCAAAGACCGCCGATGCTTCTGGCAGCTCGCTGCGTGGTATTTAGCGCATATCTGCGAGCAGAACCGGCAACGACATTGATCGTCAACTTGGTGAAATCCTTGAGTCGAACATACCAAGTGATGATAGCCGTGCACAATGTATCTTGTGTACACGTGCCGGCTAGTGCATGCCATTCCATCCCAAAGCTCCCTGGCGAGGTACACATCCAATTGCGCTACCTCTGCCGAGGCCTCGGTCACTTTTCCCTGCCACTCCAACAAAAATTGTTGAAGTGGTCCAGTAATAGGTGACCTAAGCCTGACTCTGATTGTTTCCACTGCCGGCCCGCAACCCGCTAGCAGGTACACGAAGCGGCTTTTTGCCGTCCGGGGTAAGCAAAGGACCCGCTTCATATATATTGTGAAGCATCTTTCTAGCTGCGCAAAATTTGCCGCTGAAAGATGGCCCCACACCCTGCCAAGGCTGTAGCTCAACATTGGCACAATCTTAAGCTCATAAAGACGCACGGCCGCACTCACAGACAGTCGTCGAGGGTCTCTCACCTCTGTGTGAATAGAGGTAATAGCCGCTCGACACCTGTCGGCGATGTGCTGGGTAAAGGTCGTTCCCGTATAGTGTAGCCTCAGACCCAGATACGGGAAAGAGTTGACAAACTCCAGCGGTTGGCCACAACAGGGTATTACGTCTGCTGCGGCCAATCGACCCCCACGGCGAAACTTCATGGCTTTCGTCTTCCGCGCATTTATTTGCAGGCCCTTACGGTGAAGGTAACTTTCGACGTCACCGACAATTCGACGAATGGCACCGCGGTTCCGGTGGGCCACTACTATGTCATCCGCATACATGACGACGACGGCGTTTCTAAACTCCTCCCGCACATGGCGAGCTAGGTCTGCGATGAGCAAGGAGAATGCCAGGCAACTGAGAGGGTCCCCTTGGGGGGTCCCTACGTTTTGACAGAGCTGCAAGGTGTCTTCGCCCCTTACGTTTACTTCAAGGCGGTCTTCAGCAAAGAAGCTGGAGAGCACTCGTAGGAAAGAACCACCCACCCCAGCATGTCGAAATGAATCGACTAGTAGGTGACGGGGAGCTTTGTCGAAGGCCTTGACACAATCGATAAAGACGGCGTACAAGTGACCCCCGGGCACAGCCAGCACCCGTTCAACTTCCGACTGGAGTACGTGGATCGCGTCCTGTGTACCTCGGCCTTTCCTGAATCCGAATTGCTCCGGAGGTAAGGCCTTCTCCACAGTTGGAAGCACCCTCGAGATAATCAACTTGGCGAAGATTTTCTTGAGAGTGCGTTCCGACGCGATACCCCGATAGAGATTTGGATCGTCCACGTTGTCACCGTTTTTGCCCTTGAATAGCAGAGTAAGCCTGGCCTCGTGCCAAACCTGGGGTATGTGTCCCCCGCTGAGTATCTGATTAAACAGCTTACACAGCTCCTCCGCTAAAACATCGGACGACTTAGCCCAATGTTCGTAATAGATCCCATCAGGACCACTACTCTTTTTCTTGGGTAACCCGCGCAAGATCTGCACAACTTCCTCCACCGTAAACGGCGAATTCATGTCGTGCTGCTCCAGAGTGAGCGGTTGCTCAATAACTGGGTTAGGCGCGGGGGCGTTTGCATCGAGCAGAAGGGCAGTGAAGTGCTGCCGCAACTGCTCCTTTGTCATGCTGTGCATGCTTCTGTTTTGCCGGCGAACAATGTAGACATGGGGTTCGCGCTCTGCTCTCTCAAGCAAACGAAACTCCTCCTCCTCATCATACCGGCGCTTACTCTCCACAAGCAGTTTCTTGTAGGTTGCTCTATGTCGGCCATAGAGCGCCCTACGATCAGCAACTACCTGGGGGTCGGGGTGTAGAGCCCGTGCTAGGCGCAGGAGCCCCAAGACTTCCCGACGTTTTAAGTAGCAGGCCTGTGTAAACCAGGGCCGCGCCCGTCTTTGTCTGTACTTCTTCTTGACTACAGCCGCCTTGACAGTGGCCTCCAAAGCGTGGTTGCTTTGTTCAATGTCAGAAGTTGATCTCAGCAGCTCTAACTCGCGCGTCAATACACGCAAATCTAGTTGCCTAGACCAGTACGTTATTGGCTGCCGACGTGGGGCGCGTCCCTGGCCAGGCACACACAGAGACGCCAGCACCGGCAGGTGCTTCCGTGCTGGAATATCAAGTACCTCGCATCCTTGAAATTCCGTCGGATGTTGAAGATTGTGAAACAGGAGGTCGATAGTGCTTCTTCCACTTTGACAAACATACGTGAATTTATCACGCTCATTTGCGCAATGCAGGCCTCTGTTTTCTAGAAGCTTAAGAAGCACATCGCCCTTCCTATCGGTGGCGCCACTATCAATACGACAGTTGAAGTCGCCGCCGACCAGAGTGGGTAGCTGGAGGTTCAGTCCCGCTAGACCAGCACTGATCGCATCGGCAACGTCAACATCATCGTAATGAGGTGGCAGGTAGAACAATGCGAGGTTGAAACTACCTGAGGTGAGTGTCATACAACACTCACCTCGACACACACATTGCATTCGGGGTGACCCTGCTCGTAAATAGATTGAAAGTCCACCTACTGGTCTTCCCCGCCCTCCGTCTGGAAGACTTGCTAGCAGATGGAAACCTCGCATCTCATCGAAATGCACTTCCTTCCGCATGAAAGTCTCCGTCAAGAGTACAATGTCCACATCATCAAACAAACGCTCTGGTGCTAGCTGTAAAGCCCCAGATAAACCTTCGCAATTCCAAAGCAATAATTTGCAGCTGCGAGCAGCATGCAGCTGCCTTGGCAGAAGGCGTCATTGCTGTCTAGCTGTTAAACCATGCCCATCAGTAAACTCTTCGCATACTCTAGTCTGGACCGGCGGAGCCCCAGCCAGCGCCGGAAACTCACGCCTTTCGGCCAGAAGGCGCTACTCGAAACTTTACTAAAATCATCATCACCAAAGGCCACGCAGAAGACGGAGTCCGGCCGGGAAACTTTGAGTTTCCAAATAGCACGCACTACAGTATGTCTCCCGGTTAGCCAACCACGCAGCTGTTCTGCCGACGCTTTTCGGCTGAAGCCCTCCAAACGGAGAGCCTTCATAGGCAGCACACGGTTTTCACACAGTGTTAGCTCACCTAAGTCTACGACTGCACTTCCTGCTCGAAGAGGACGGTGCTTCCTTATCGCGCTAGTTTCGCGTTTTTCCACTGTTGTTCGCTTGTGAATTTGGGAGAGATCGCCCTGGCTCGGCCCCAGGCGTCCATCCTGCTTCTCCGGGCTGTTGCTGGCCGATCCGCCACTCTCACTCGCGAGCTTCCTCTTCTTTTTGTTGCCGCACCTACATTACGCGCTCTCAAAAATTTAGACCGCGTAAAGGCGTGCTTTGTGAAGCGTGTGCTGGGATTACCGAAGAACGCGTCAGCTACCCTAGCACTAGAACTATGCGGAGAACGTACTCTGGTAGAAAACTTAGTCCTACACAAACTACCGACCAGTACAAATACACTCGACATGTACAGAGCATTCAGGGAAGACCGAAACGTACATTTTGTTATGTGTAACTACACAGATGGACCTGCTTTTCGCTCAGAGAAATGGAAACGTGCCTTCCAAAGTAATCGACCATTATTGTGCAGGGTAACATGGCATGGTTATCATCATTATATGTGCCTCAAAGGTGAATGTCATGATATTAACGACTGTGTATGTAAGTTTTGTGGTGAGTGCAATATCTGTCGATATCATGTTCTAAAATGTTCGGCATTAGACTCTTACTCGTTACAGGCGCGTGTGAACGAGATATTGTTATAATTTTGTAGCAGGCCATATGTGTCAATCCAATCCTACTACCAACAACTATGGTGAATAAATATGATGTATTATACATGAAGGGAAACATCAAATAACATTACAAAGTAGTTTTAAGGTGTACACGCGTAAGCCCCACCACGCACTCCTTCAATGCGCGTTTTCATCTTTCGTAAATTCCCACGAACCCAGTGTTCGTTTTTCAATCATTTTTAGAGTAGGCTGCTTTATACGATAATCTTAAAACGTTTCGAAGGGATATATATATATTTTTTTTTGAAGACCGATGGTGTACTCTATGTTTGGTACCTCAGGGCATCCGCGTACATATCTATCCGCCTGTATGCATCTACCTCTCTTTCTTTGTGTTTATTTAAGTGTTCCTTAATTGTTTGTGAATATTGTAGACATAGTACACCATCAACGTTCGTATATATATATATATATATATTCATATGTGTAGAGTGTTGGAGTGCAAACGCCATCGACGCGATCGCTACAGTCAGCAATGACCTTGTTCGAGATGAAGGTTGCACCTGTTGTTGCATATGGAATTCAAGTAATCTGGGAGTTTCTTTCCACGTCGCAGCTGATGGTGCTTGATTGCAAAAAGCCAGCATTTCTCAAACGTGTCATGGAGCTGCACTGCTCAACACAAACAGATTAGTTTACCTCCTAGGTGACACGCCGCAATTTATAGAAGATCTTAAACGACGTTTCTACCTTCCAATTACTCCAGCTCACTTAAAGTTCATTAGCTTATCGGAGCGGAAGATGACAGAAATCGACACTGAATTATATGATGCGGGTGCAATGAACAACGACGCATGGAAGGGATATAGCAGGACCAATAGGCATACACGCTTTGCGGGTATCACCACATTCTCTGCAGAACATAAGGTTTTCATGTGCCGTGTGATACCTGTATTTGCAGTAGGTGTGGGAACTTTTGCGCCAGGTACCACGCAGCGTGCCTAGAAGTGACTTCGTTAGGAAGTCCCGCTCTAATGGATCCCAATAGCGTATTATTGTATCATGAGGACATTAGAAAAAAATTAATCTCGGATTGGAAACACGTGGCTGTATATATTTGAATACGGAATTGGCATGTGTATATACTAACACAACTCTTTCACTAACAAAGGTGATAATAAACGTTATATATATATATATATATTATATATATATATATATATATATATATATATATATATATATATATATATATTATATATGTGTGTGTGTGTGTGTGTGTGTGTAGGAACCTGGCAAAGTTCTATAGGATACCATACAGGTTGAAGGTCTGCCCCTCATCTACCCTTACAATGACCCTCGCCTTTTTCCCCCACTGACAATCACGAGGTAGCCATTCAGCAGTTTTTGGTGTGAGGTGGCGCTTTGGCAAAGGTCTATGGGGTGGCCTGATTCCAAGTCCGGATTTGCGACAAAGGGGACAACTTTTTAGGGGACGATCTAAAATAGTCCGAATATCCCTTATGCCTGAGGTATCGACTAAGTCGCAGTCTTCACACGAGCCACGATTTTTTCTTCTCATTACAGCTTTCCTCTACAGTTTGAAATGTCAGCTAATGCTCGTCAGTACTAATGCCCCGAATGGGTCTATCCCAGTGGACGACTGAAGCTTTTGAAACTCTTGACAGTAATCCCTGCAGAACGTACAAAAACCTAAGCCAAATATGTTTCGTTTAAAACATATTTCTAATATTGTAAATATTTGATAAATAATAATGTCACCATTAACATTTATAAGTCAACCACATAACTTTAGGAGTATGTTGCGGTTTATATGTTAGACTCTCGACACACGTATACAAAGTCATGCTAATTGTTTGCTAGTATAGCTCCGGAGAGCAGTTTCGGTTACTAACAGAATCTCTTGCGTAAACGTAAATTTAAGACACAATATACACATACATACATACAGAAAGAGAGAGAGAGAGTTTTTTTAGCATTTATTTGGCAGAACATTTTTTATACAGAGGCGTGTATTATACGAAGTACCCTATGCAGCAGCGTGTACAAGAACAAAGTTATTAGTACAATCCGGCCCTATACGTCGTAGTTTCCTTTGCTTGTACTAAATCCATGTGCATTAACAAGACTTGCACTACGAACCCCAGACTTCTACAACGTAGTATAATATGCTTTATTGTTTTCTGCTCTAGACAACACAGTCTGCACACAATGTAATTTAGTAACTACTACTACTAACTAGATATTCCTATTTTAATATCTCCTAGTCACAATCAAATCTGATATCTAAAGCGGTTACACAATCACAGTGCGCTTTCTGTATCATACATTGCCTACAAACGTCTTGCCAGCAGATATTATTTTCATCAGCTCTTCACTCAAATATTCATCACCGTTTTTCTTCAAATATCTATAACATGTACTGTAATTTGCACGAATACCTCGCCATTGCTGGCAAAAACTACTATGACAATTTTTTTCTGATTGCATTCTTGTTTCAATTCCGTTGCCATTTCCCCACCAAATTTTAACATGTCTTGCACTGATTGTGTTTTTCAGCAAAACAAATCACATCACTCGCAAAAAGGCGGTCCTATTACCTAGGTCGAACTTAAAGTTCAGTAATTATTTCAAAACCTAATTTTCCTTTGTAAACCTACAGGTTTTTTTCGTAAATGTAGAGCAGTGCTCATAACGTGTAACTCATAAATAGCGACGTAGAACTGCCCTGTCATAGGTCTTTCGCCAATAGGAAGCATACAGAGTCTACACTACTGCTTCTAGCGTGACATAGCTATAGTCGTACATCTCCTGCAAGATGCATCTCACCTACCCCTTCTTTAGGCTCGCTAGTTTCATTATCTTCCATCGTTTGTTACGTATGCTGCATCAAAAGTCTACCGACTACACAGAAATGCGGAGATAAACATTTCTTTGCATTCTCGCCCAGCTGAGGAACTCAGTTAGCACACAACAGCAATCCCTAATTTGACGGCATTCTAAGAAGCCGCTTTGTCATTGTCCTATCACATTCCCCTTCCTCCATCTCTTTCTGTCTCTTTTAAAGTTCACTTGTAAATGTTATTCGTCTGAGATTGGCCAACTTTGTGTTGTCAGTTGCCAGGGCAACACAAGGAACGTCCCTTTTTCTTATAGAGCTTTTTGTGGGCCTCACGCTATGATTAAATTATCTTGTAAGGAACATACGCATGGGTCGACCGACTGATTTCACCTGCATATGTATGGGTAATTGAATAACTTTAACGACATAAAATCCTTCCCACAGGCGGTCCTTTCATCTCTGTTACTAAACGCGTATTCTATTTCCTGCGCAGTTCCTTGCTACATAATATTAGCTTGTGTTTTTCTAAACTGTCGATTTGCCCGAACATTAGATGACAAATGTATTGCTAATAGTCGTAGCCAATTATTGCTTGCTATACAACTCCCCTTGTGTTTATATTTGTTCGTTACGTTTTTTTCCCTTATTGATGTATTTTATGAGTGCTAACGCTCCACGCTTATAGCGTTTTGTGTCTATTTTAGTCTACAACGAATTTGGTTTATGGTTTGGCAAAATGTTTTTTTTGAACAAGGTCATTTATTTATTATATACACAATTACAATGGTATGTTGTTTCATACATTTACAAATGTTTGCAAGGAGAATATAGTAATTTAAACCTACTACAGTTACCATTGTAGTGGTAAAAAGTTTCAGCCGGAATAAAATTACTTGTGTTTACCTCTATGCGAGGGTCAAATTAGGAAGACTAGTGTATCCATTATTAACGGGGTAATAGGTGTGACTTTAAATTCTCCTTGAAGTTATTTAAGGATTTCAAACAACGCAAGCTAACCGGAAGGGTGTTCCCCTCTCTGACAGCTCGCACGCCAAAAGCTTGGCTGCCCTTGCTGCTTCGATGCATGCGGATCGTCAGTGTGACCGTGTTAGATGCTCTGGTCTTCTCTGCCCCTCCAAGGCGATCAAGTTCTAGTATCTTCGGCCCAATCCTATGAATATTCTTAAAAATCACTATCAAGGTCAAATAGCGCATCGTATTTTCTATATCTAATATATTGTGTTGTTTTCTCTCTCGACTGGCCGATCCCCGAAACATACGAAGAAAGCGCCCGTGTGCCATACTCAGTCGCTCCGCCCAACCCTTACTGCAGGCAGTCCATAATTCCGATCCGTACGTAAGGTGACTCAAGAAAAAGACGTTGTAGAGCAGCTTGCATGAAGATGCTCCAATTTGGTTCTTAATTTATCTTGATGAGTTTGTGATGACAGCAAGTCGACAGATAAGGGTCTCTACATGCACGTTGCCAGAGAGTTTTGCATCTACTGTTACACCCAGGAATTTGACACAGTCGCTGGGTTGTGTCAGGTGGCCATTATTCGAGGAATGGCGTTACCCTGTCCGAAGACCACCACTTGAGTTTTCTTTGCATTGTTAGCAATACGGTTTGCTGCACACCAAGCGTTGAGGGCAGTGACATCCGTTCAGAATGTACACATAAACATTGTCGAATCACACAATGTTTATGTGTATTTGAATGAGGTCTTACTGGTCTACAAAAGTGTGTTATTTGTTTCCTAAATACTTTTTTTATTATTTGTCGGGCTTAGAAATTAAATGCCCAGGAGGCGAAAATCGGCATTTTCGACACCTGCTCTTCTTTGTTTTTCACCGAGGTCAAAGAGCTGCCGAAACAGCCTATGACATTTGCGGCGTGTACTGAGAAGGTGAGTCATCAGCACAAAAATAGTTTGCAAAATTAAAAACCACCTTGACCTGGGTGATATGCCTCGCAACGGAAGACCTTCTGAGTTTGACGAAGAACGTCTCAAGGCGCGTTTGAAGAAGGACGGTCGCTAAACATGTCAAAAAATTGACTGCAGTGAGATGACAGTCTTCAACTACCTTCAATCAATTGCTTTAACTCAAAAACCCAGAGCTTGGGTGCCTCATTAGCTAAAAGTAGAAAACAAATAAGAACGCCTTTAAATTGCGGCCCAACATCTCGCCTGCTACCGAGCGAAACGCGGACGCAAACAACGCAAACAATGTCTATGCCGAAACGTCACGGGATGATAATGATGCCTAAACGTCACTGAGAAACAGATAAATTAGTGGGCGGTTCCTAGAGAGTCAGCGAAGCCAAGAATCAAGGAGGATATCCACCCAAAGAAGTGACATCTGTATATGATCTGCGTTTGATGGGACTGGTAGCGTACGGTGCATTGAGAACTGCTCAAAAAGAACGCCACGATCGACGACAAGTTCTGCACTGCCCAACTGCACCGCGTTAATAAGGCTATTCGACTGAAAAAGAGCCGATCGACAGCGCCAAAACATACTGCGTCACGACAACGCCAGGCCCCGTGTTGCACAAGTTGTCAAAACGCACGTCGTCAAACGTGCACAAGCCGCATTTCAAGAGCTCGAATAGGAGGTTCTTCAGCGCCCGCCGAGCTCTACGGACCTTGCGCCAATTGATTTTCATATTTTCCGCTTCATGTCAAATCAAATGAGGGGAGTTGCCTTCGACGGCGAAGCGGATTTCAAAAACTGGCTCAACAACACCTTTGGCACCAGACCAAGTGATTTCTGGCGGAGCGGAATCAACAAATTGGTCAATGGGTGGGTGGAGTCGTAAACAGCAACAGGGCAAACATTATTAATTAAGTGATTGGCGTTATTAATCTTTTGTTCAAATAAAACGCTTTGATCAAGGCGGTTTTTGATACCCTCAGCACTTTTGAAGTTTGTTTTTCTCAAAGAAATCTGCAGTAAGCAGAAGAGATGATAATGTGAAGGGGCAAGGTCAAAACTATAAGATTGGTATGGTAAAACACCCCACGAGAGAAACAGCCATTTGCGGCAGGCCACCACAGGTGTTTGCGAACGGACGTTGTCATGATGGGACTATATGATTTCTTCACGATTGCGCAGTTCGTAATGCTTTTAGAGAACGGCTTGCTTCAAGCAGTCGAGCAAGTATTTTTTACTGGTGATCGTTTTGTTGCTCTGCAGAAGCGCATAGTATATACCACACATTTCTAATCCCACTAGATACACAGCACGGCTTTCTTGGCGCGAGAGGGCCTGCTTCAACAACGGTGTCCGGCCTGGTGTCTTGCTTCGACCAAAATATTATGAGAGTGCATTATTGTAGACGATCTACTTCTCATCGCAGGTAATCAAGGCTCTCAAATCAGGGTGGTTTTTGTCTTTTTCGAGAAGAAGAAGAGCGCAGGCTTTTAGGCGGTTCATCAGGTCGTTTCCGGTGAGCCTATATGGCATCCACACATCATTTTTTCACACGTACCCACGGCTAGTTTGATGCGAGTGAGCGGATACATGCGACGCACTCGATAACTGCTAAACATTTACTACAATCTATCAGAGCAACTATTTCATCTGTATCCACTGTAAAAGGTCCACTCGTCCGCGGCTGATTCGTCACATCAAAATTTCCACTACGAAAGCCCGGTTAAACGACAGCAGTTCGGTACGATCGCGCACAGTTTGAGTCCCATAGAGCCGAGGCCCGCAAATGTTCGCCGTTGAGGCAGTTCGCAGATTCGCATTTAATTCTTCGTAATAATGAAAAGGCATCATTTCACACAACTATGCTTCTACGACTCTGCCATTGTACCTTCACTCTCAGAATAACACAGCGCTGCTGCACCGAAATACGTTTAGAAGGATAGATGATGTAAAAACGGATTCGCCGTACGTCAGGCCATGACAATAGAGAGCGGGGTTTTGTTTAAAATACGCCTTCGTCGCCCACAAGGTCCGCTGAATAGAACGGAACTCACTTAGCCAATGTCCAAGTATGTATCTCACACGCACACCGACAGGGCTGGGGACCTACGAGTGGTACTAGCTATTGTGTGCATTTCTGCCTCATCTCGCCGCAGTTGGTGAAGTCTTATCGACGCATCCTGCGCACTTAACACCCACTTCGACGTTTGCCGTCTGTACCTGGCAGAAGCTGTTGTCATTGGTAGCAACAAACGTACACCCGCGTACTCCCCACAAACTTGCATTCTCTGCTAATACTCTCTATGTACACGCGCAGCTCGTACTTCAGGAAAAAGGGAATAACCACGCATTAGTTCATATTGAACCAATCATTGCGTGGCGTATTTAGACACAACGCTTCACGGTAGCCTTTATATTGTAGTGTTTTTGTTTTATACACATAACAAGCAAAATATTGTAAAAACAGTAATAATAAGTCTATATATCTATTTAAGGATACGTACACGTCTGCTAGCCCGTGTTTTTATCATCTTAATGCCAAATTGTGGCAAGCTTAAATACTACTATCCTACTGAATGGATAGTAGTATTTATATCGCAAACAGCCTATTTTTTACGGCTCTGTAACACATAAGCAATGGGCTCTTATTGTACTGGACTAGGCGCAGCTGAAGGCCAAGGCCGTCTTGAGCTTAAGGAACGTTTAACCTACACCCTGCCACATTACAAGCCAGGGTAAGCAGAGAGGAGTCGGCAAACTTCTTGAGGGCTTGTCTCGGCATAGGATCCGCACCTCGCTGTCACCGGTTGGCGCATCAACGGCTCTTGTCCTTTCTGAAACGATTCCCTGGAACCTGGAAGCGGTCGAGCGCTAGTGCTTATGGGTTAACCCCAGCCGTGAGCAGGGCAAGAAGCACTGGCACACAAACGACCTGGAACGACGCAGGTAGAGTGGGACGGTCTACAAGAGAGTGCTCTACGCGCTGATCTTCGCACCCTTTACCATATAGGAGGTTTGGGAACCTTAATGCACTATCGGTACTGGCATCCAATAGCACTTAGTGTGGGACCTTCACCTACTAAAAACCTCAATCATCCCCATCCCCCAGAGTTTAGAATTATGTGGCACTACTTGGAGACCGTGGGAGGGGAGCTTCGTGCTTCACGAGCGCTCATGGATCTCGTCGTATCCTCGGCTCGCAAACCCGAGGAGATGCGCCGAGCCATTCAACGGAAGGCTGGGTTGCCATAGTCCCTTGCGGGGCACCCTGATCTCGAACACTTAGTGGCACCTGCATGCATCTGTAGCGCGCGCAGCGAGCGTTCTTTAGCCGCGTCTTCTCGCACAGAACTTGCGTCTAAGAAAAACACGCCTGCCGCCCATTGTGGCATCCTTCATTATGTAACCGACAGTGTCTGGTAGAGATCTCCCTGCATAGCATACGTCGAGCTCGTCGTGGATACTCCAGTCGGTCATTCAATGAGTTGGTGCCTCTATTGCAAACTGTGTGCCGCGATCAAGTCCCCTCCCACAATCGCCTTTCAGTGGCCGCGAAAGCTCATGCTGAAGTCTGTTTTTGCAGAAATCCTCGTCTTCATATAGGCTGGAGTTCGGAGAAATGTAAACTGAGCAGATCGCAAGGGTTGAGGTGGTATTAAAAGAGAAGTGCGTGCCTTGTCCCACTGAGGTAAGCGATGGTCTTGTGGGGTATACCTCGACTGAAGCAAATTTGCTGCCAGCGTGGGACCCACGTTGAGAAAGCTGTGTTATAATGGTCTCGGAGAGCAATAGGGTTTTTGTGTTGTTTTCGGCCGCGAATTGGGACGCCAGATCTAGGTGCTCTGTGAAGGTTTATTTAAGATTTTTTAATGTTACTGGTCATTTTGTTTGTGGTTTCTTCGAGGGTTTGTGACCGGTTGTCTGTATGCAGGACATTGCGTCGTAGTGGCGTAGTGTCAATCCTATGTTGCATACAAAGCACCTTAAATTGGATGTGCAGCCCCTTGCGACGTATTATTGTCTTTCGCATTTGAAACAGCAAGGTTCAGTTAGCCGGGCTGCGGTAAAGTCCCTGGCCGTGTGGTTAAACCTCAGACACAGTGAACACTGTGGTATCGAGACCATTTCGTCTATGTGGCACCTGGTCCAAAGGCTCGAAAACGATCGCTGAAAACTACTGGAGATGACCCAGGACTATGCTAAGTTTATATTTGGTCGAAACTCGTTTAACTGCGTTTCGTTTGACAAAAAGAGTGTATTTGACCGAATGGATTACACACTTCTGCTCCACAAATTGAAAAATCTAGGTACCAACATATGCACACTGCAATGGGAAAAAGCATTTTTGAGTGACCGTCACCTTCAAGTAAATGTTGTTGACAAACTTAGTCGTCCATATCCTGCATTGTTTGGTGTACCTCAAGGGGGTCTTTATTATATCTTCTACTCGATTTTGTTTGGGACATAAAGAAGTACCACTTGCTACCTGATATAAAATATCAGTGCGAATGACTTAAAACATTATTATCCTGCTTGCTTTAGTGACTTCCATGCTGTTCTGCAGTCAGCTGTCGACGGCATTGCTCGATGGTATTCTGAAAATAGCATATTTCTATTACGCTAAATGCGTAGTGCTGATGAACCATGGTGCACTTGACTTGGACTATAAAATGAACGACTTCATTTTTCCCGACTCTTCCTTATACACAGACCTAGGCATATATATCATGCCTGATCCTAATGTTAGCCTTTACATTACCTAGGTTGTGGAATCATCAATTCGCATTATAAAATATGTACGCTCCAATAACCGAAGGAGTCAGCAATCAATCACTCCAAAAGCTTGTTTGCTTGGCCGAATGGGTGCACGCAAATTCAAACAGCACTCGCCTATTTGGCGATTAGCTACGTTTATCTTTTAAAAGTGTGCCATACATCCTATATATATCGCAAATAATGATGCTGAACATGCGATTGGATCTAGAGTTGCCAGCAACACGCAAGAAACAAAATGACTTTACCGAGTCAAAGTAACTTCGGGCGTGGTACGACGTTAATTGAGTTGTCTGTGCTCTTTCAGCATCCGTCCTGGTTCTGAGAAGATCGCAGTCCCCTTACGTGCGATAAACAAGTAGCCCTTTTAAAAAAGCCGGCTACGAGAAAATTATGCTTTAAAATTCAATTTACACACGACCGTGTTGTAAGAATGTGAACGGCATCTTGCGGTTGCATGAAGGGTCATCGGGTTATACAGCCTTTAGCTCGCTGGATTTCTACTTTAATTTATTTCCATCTCTGTATGTTTGAATGTTTACCCGTGGACGTACTTTTTCTCTACGTTTCGATCTCGTTTGACCTCTCACCGCCTCTCTGCTAGATGTTCTATTTTGTACTACATAGTTTATAGCCGTATCAATCGGTAGACGTATATACTCGTATATCGCCGCTCTACAAGATATGAGACAAAATTTGTACAGACGGCAGAAGCCTTGCCCACAACAGCCGACCGACCCAAAAAATCTTAGCTTAATTATCTTAAGCTAGGTGTAGCCGATCTTTTGCCAAAATGGCCAAAATAAGTACATTCGATATTTAGATAGTTAAATCAACTGAACGCGTTTATTTATAGCTATTCCCCCTTGAGACATTTGAGGTGAGCTGGCGCACTTTGATTTTCAATTCTCAAGGTGCCGACAAAAATGTGTGGCATTTCCGGCGGGTTCCAGTAACACCATATACAGGTGTGACGATGCTATTATTTGTTAATAGTAGTTGCTAAGCCTTTCTCTTTTCCAGGACATTCAAAGGGTCTTCAGAACGCAAAACCGACATTGCTCCTTTGTTCGTCAAATAATTGTTGAGATGCGTGACATAAAGGATACAATAAAAAAGCTTTGCTACACAACCCTTGATCTAGAGTTTAGAGTTTTTGTGATCTGCGTTGGAATAGTACTTCCCAAGAATAATAGCTACGCAGCTCTACCTACAGTCTAGAATACAGCTATAATAGAGAGCTGAGGTGTTTCTGAGCCTAAGCCTCAAAGTGGGCTTATGAAGAATTGACAATAACGATTTTAGTTTCGTAGTTTTTGTTTGTCTAGTAGATGTTATTTCTAACGTATACATTTCGTTTAAATTCCTTCGTTATTTTATGAAATTCAAGTTGGTAAAATTGCTGGCAAATTATGGGCAACTTGTTACCTAACTATATGATAACTCAATGCAGGAACATATCGTTTATAGTATTTTTAGTTGTTACACTTTTCACAATTATTTGTCTCTCTGCGAGATTCTACGAAAAAAACTACGATCTTTTTAACCTTCGTAGAATTTTGTTGTCTTGAAATCTGGATTAGCTTCACTGGCCTTAATGCATGCCTTTCAGTGATGTATTCCTTTGACATTTCTATGACCAAAATGGACCACTGTACACTTGTTGGAAGATATTATACAATTTTCTTGCAACTCTCTCACTCTTCAGGCATATCGATCGATCTTTACATCTTAATCTTAATAAGCATACATTTGAAAATATTTTTTAAGTGAATCTATATACCAAATGAACACGCAATTCCATTTTACGACTTCTAGATAACATAAACACTCCGGGTGTGGTGCTTACCTTGTATGTGCAAATAAAATACGTTTGTTATTCATCGTATCCTTATTAAATATATGGTTATCATATGGTTAAAGAACGCTGATAGAAGAAATGGCGAGAGTATCGAATAGATCAATAAAAAAGGCTTTGTTACAGCCAATGGCTAGGCCAATGATTCTGTTGCCGTCAGTTAGCGCAACAGAGCGCGTAGCGTTTACGCAGGATAAAAGTGAGCATAACAAGTTTATACGTTTAGACAATATAAAACAGGGTGTCATATATCGCCTTTTATGGAAAACCTTTCCTCTGCAGATGACACCTACTCATAAAAAGCTTTTCCTACGCCCCCTACGTGTTCGCATAGGGACGTCCAGATATGACAGATATGAGAATATCATCAACACGCCGTAAATCTTACAAGCATATCCCCTTTAACGTTGCTGGCCTCCATTTGTTTAAAAAATAATAATATTATTTTTAACTAAACGCGCGGCAACAAGAGCGCCAGTACCAACACCAACAACGTTCTAAACGACAGCAACCAAAGCAACCATGACAACACTGCGAATATTAACAACAACAGCAACAGTAACAATTAGGACAAAACCAACAGCAGCAGGACCAGCAGTGACAATTAGAACAACAACAGCAGCAGCAGCAATAAGAATTAGGACGACGATAACAACAACAGTAGCAACCAGAACAACAACAACAATAACAGCAGCAACAACAACAACAACAACAGTAGCAACCAGAACAACAACATATAGCACAACAACTCTAGCCAAAACGATAACAACATTAACAGCAGCCAAAGTAATGGCCATCGCGCGTAACGGGCTGGTCCGTTTGCGGTGAGTGAGTGATCTGCCGCCTGCTGGCCAACAAGCGCAGAGTTCGGCGCTAAAGTGTCAAGTGCCGGTTCGTTGTTGTTGTTGGTGGTGGTGGTGCCGCAGCCACCGCTGAAAGAAGTCTAAAGATGAGCACCGAACGAATAAAACTACGCCAGCCGCGTACCAATAACGTTGGCACCGTTGGTACCGGCAGCGGCTGAACAGACGACGTCAAATGGGGGCTGAGAACAAAGCCGCGAAACGCGGGTCGAAAGGAGAAAGGCACGATTGAGCCGAAGCGGCCCTAACACGCGCTGATCTACTGGACCCGGACGCTCTCTCTCTCTCTCTCTCTATATATATATATATATATATATTTCTCTCTTTCTTCGTCGCTCACGTTTTCCTGTTTATCGGCTTATCTGTCTAACTTTCTGTGCCTTCTTCGTTTGCCTAGATATAGCTATCAATCTTTTGGCTGCAGTTGCCACTCCTAGATGTAGCACTAGTCCTACTATTGTTACGACTTTATTTACTAATTAATTACCAATAGTTATTCTAAATCAATAAATAATAAGAGGTAATTACTGTGATTGGCTATTTACTAGTACTACGATGAATTGTAGTAGTTGTTCTTTTTGCTTGGCCTTGGAGATTGATTAGTCGTGTTCTTCGACACCTCAGGTTAGGGGCAAGATACTGCGCAGACCTTTTCACATTCCGAAAAAAAAAATTAAAAAAAAAAATATATATATATATAAGGTGCTTCGCCCTCTTTTCCTACACAAACAAATCTAGGCATAATTGCACCCACTTGTCACTAGTGTGGTCAGAGACTGGTCCAAATGTCATCACTCAATCTCAATATTCTTACATTTAATTCACGCTTTCATAATTTACAAGTAGGCAGATATGTATGGGGAATTCGCCAGCCGAGAAAGGTGGCAACAGGCTAATCATATTTAGAGAGATCCACCAAAAAGAGCGATGGAGAACGAACTCGAATACTTAGGCCGGATTCGGTCAATTTCAAGATGGTGATTCATCCGTTTCTGATCGTCATGATAACACGTATGCTTTGTTTTTAACGCTGTTCTAGTATTCAAGCTTCATAGACTTCGATTCCACTGCCGCAATACGCAGCGACCAAAGCTGCTGCTACGACGTAATTTCTGTGTTTATTTTATTGAGTGTACGTTACAGCAATTATCAATCGGGACTACGTTGGTTTTACTGATCGCTGATTATTACATGTACTACGGCACACACGAACGAGCCATACTAAAATTCAGTCCGGGGACTTCTACGAATACTTCTGCTGCGACTAACAACAACACCAACAATAACAACAACAACGTAACCTACTACTATTTTTTGGGATAAATATGTCACAGCCATTTCTCAAGGGAACCGCTTGCGCTCTGCTTTGATGAAAATTTGAGGTTCTTCTATGCTCTCCGTGGCGTCTCGTGACTGCTAACTTTGGACGACCGACCCCGGCAGCCCTTGCGGACATTGCCGGCGCACCCGTTCCGTTTTTTCCAGCTCGTTCTTTCTTCTCAGGACTCTCCCCACCAGGCTCACTCCCGTCACCACCGCGTTCGAAAACGCAAAAAACAACACCGGCAACCGCTACCGGGGATCCCGTACGTGCGTCTTCTGGCGCTGGGCAGAGGAAGATGGTGTGAGTGGGTAACATCGTCCAGCTCGCCGGTCCCGCACATGACCCACGCAGGGTCCGGAGCGTTGCCCATCGTACTGATACTGATACTACTACTACTATCATTATTGATAATTCCAATATTACTACGCTGCCATTGATTGCCGGTAAGATACATTTCTGCAGTTGGCAATTATTATTAATATTATTATTATTATTATTATTTATTAAATTTTTCGGTGCTTCCCTACAATTGTGGGATCTAAACGTGTACCCGCCTAAGTGCACCCCCGCTTCTCAATCCATAGAGATGACAGCGGCGGCGTTTCCCCTACACACTGCGAGCGAGAGTTGCTGACGTAGAAACTCACCCTCGCGCTGGTCACCCGGGTTAGCACTGATTTTGATACCTAGGTCTTTGAAAAAGATACTTGTGTTTTTGCTGATTGGGCCCATCGTTTCCATAGCGACGGGTACGAAGTGGTATCCTTTTTCCAGGTCAGAGTATTTGCGTTTTCTGCGATCTCAGCATGTTCGGCAACCCACCCTGAACGGGTAGCGCTATGCATCAAGTATGACGAAGCCACTGTACATGATACCGTGGCATCCCATACCAGGCATTTGCCCTTAGACCATGGCGGAATGGTGACGTCGTCGGGTCTTTTGTCGTCTTCGAAGCCCAACCTGGGCTCTAGGGTGCTTGGTATGCCGGCTATACGAAGAGCCTTCTTTAAGACTGCGTTGATTTCCGTGTGTCTGAGAGTCCTACCAGGGCTCTTAGAGCAGCTTAAAGGGTGCAGTCCATCCTTATCCACTGTTTTTCCACATGCCCTGCACTCGTATGGCTCACATACGGGAGCGCCTATTCTTAGGGCGGCCACCATGCGGAAGGAGGTGTTTTCCAGCATGGTGTCCAGCTGCGGTGAAGGAAGTGCCCTTAGGAAGCCACTGCTGAAGGTCTCACGAGCGGCTATAATTACCGCTCTCTCTGTCGGAGATTGAGTGTCATCTAAGATCTTGCGAGCGGTCGTTTGACACTTGTAGCCGTCAAGTATATGCTGCGTAGGGTGTTCTTCTCAGGGGCCAGGGCCTATCGATTGTCTTGCTGCCAGCTCAGCTTCGTCCCTCGTTGCGCGGAGAACAGAACAAACATGCGGTTCTAACAACGTCTCTGCGAGCCCTGGGAGCTCTATGAGAGAAGCCGCGTAGCACAATGGAGCAAGGTCTGCTACGGAAGTGCGGCCCTTTTCCAGAATCTGTCAGTAAGGGCTACGTTTAGAACTTCGTTCAGTGTCTCCTTTGCCACCTCGTCAAATGCTTGCAAATTATCACAGTTTTGGCCTGTGGGCGAAGTGCGTAGAATATAGTTTAACCTAGGCGACCCTAAGCTGTATCTCCATAGGCATAATGTAGCCTGTGAGTGCATCGCCAATAGCCGAGTTTTTATAGACCAAAGGGAGTATCTCTTATCCTGGATTGTTCTAGAGATCTTACGAGAGCCAACGGGCGCTCCCAAGACCTCCAAATCAAGCAACTTGATTATCTTTGTAGCGGGCAGGGCGTCTGCAATGATTTTGCATGCCTCCTCCTGTTCGTGGGAGGTTCCACCTACAGCTATAAGCTCGCATTTAGAGGCGTTGAGAGTTAAGCCTCCCTCTTCTGCAAACTGTAGCACTTCGCGTATGTCGCAGGCCACTACGTTTGCCGGGCCGCCTAGTATACCATCGTCCAGATACCACACATTTAGTGGGCTTCTCATACGGGACACTTATCCTGAGATTCCTAAGCTAAATAAGGCGGGTCCAATCGGGTCTCCCTGTTGTACTCCGTTGGCTGAGAGAAGAGGCTCACTCTCTCCCCAGGACAGCAGTGATGGCGTGCCGTAGCTCTACCACGCTAAGCGGATCATTTGTGGAACTTTTGCTTTAACTTCACTGAGGATGACATCGCGTCGAATCGTGTTAAAGACGTGTGAAAATCTAGTTTTACCAGAACCCGTGGGGGCCCCTCTGCCTCCGTGAAAGCCCGAGTTGCGTGTGCTGCAGCTTCGGCTCCGCCTTTTACCGATGCGCCAACCTGGTGAGGTGTCACCGCCTTCACAATTGCCGTCCTATTGATGGAAATTGCTACTTTGGCAACCAGCCTACGTAAGGTAAGGCCGCACGCTATTGGTCTAATGGAACCGTCCTTTTTCTTTAGGGCTGTCAGATCTGCCCCATAGAAGATTAAGTGGCAAAAACTTGGCAGCCTGCCACTTAGGGTCAAGTTAGTCAAAGAGCGCAGTTCCGCTAGCAGTTTTTCGGAAGAGGATATCGTGCTGTCTAGCATATCTCTCAAATGTCGAGGACGTAATCCATCGAGTTCAGGGCCAGAGGCTAGTGAGAATGAGCGAACTGCATCAACTACGAACTGTGCCGGGACGAGGAAAGGTTCTTCCGAGGAAGGTTGCTCAAAGTTGATCAAGCGGTCTCTGACGTGAGCCGGGGGAGAGGGATGCTTGCTTCTAAGTTCCTGAGTCGTGTGATAGTCGGGCAATGCGAAGGATTCTGTAGAATATATAGTGCGTGCGGCGGAGCGTATGTCTCCCTCAGCTAACTTGCGTTCTGCCCTTGCGGCAATCTGACGGTTGGAAAGGTGGTCTTTACGCGACTGTGTGAGGCTGTGGTGCAGTCCATTAGGGAGATTTTCTGGAAATGGAGAGCGTTCTCCATTGGGATTCTGTAACGTTCTTCCTAATTATTTGGCATAATGTGCTGTCGTTGCTTTTTCGTTCTGGAATATGCGACATAAGTGTCGGCAAGGTCATTAATCTGTGCCACGACGCAGCATCTAGTCTTGAGTTGAAGTGAGAGAGCTTCCGCGTAGGCTGCGCAACAGATTTCTCTGACTCACCTCGGAATGATTCTAACTAGCTTAGTGCATTTGCGAACGCAAGCTAGGAGACGGGTGAAGATGACTGGCTCGTTATCAAGGGTAATGTCGGCTGGGTTTATCTGGTCCTGGAACGAAGTATCTGGAGCGGAGTCATCGGGTAGCCGGCCAACGGAAGGTGCGTGGGTTTGTTCTCCGTGAACACGGGTTTTATGTATATGTAATCCGCGGAGCGATCTTAGGGGTTTTCTGCAAACGTCGCAAATAAATGCCTGTTGGGGACGGGCTTGAGGATGATCGGGGTTTGGTTGAGGGGGTTCGCTGTTCATTGTTTGTGGGCGAGTAATTGGTCAACAGCGCAAATTCCAGTTAAGTCTGTCTCCGGTTGAGTATTGCCTTCGATCATTGATATCATTAGGGCCTTACCAGCCTCAGATTCGAGGAAATCCGTCACCTTTGCAAATGTGCGGTTTTTTTCTAGCCAAGATGAAAGCATGGACTTGATCACTTTCCAAATTTTAATGATGCCTTCGACAATCTGAGGGGCTTGCGACACAGTAGTCGATGATTTAGGTCTCGGTTGTGAAGTCCCGTTGATTGATCCTGGAGATTGGCGCCTGGGTTCAGCTCCACGAACCTGTTTTGCTTTGTTGTCGGCCGTATTGGGTTTTATTGGCGTCGAAAGATGGCACACGACCGTCTTCCCATCTTTGCCCATAATAGGCTTGCTGGGAGTTCTTGTTACTTCAGCGTACGACTTACGCTCATCGCTGCTGTTTGCTGGCGGGGAACTTTCCGTATTCATTGCGGGAAAGTCTTCAGTCGATGTTGAGACCTGCAGGCGCATAAAAACTTTCTCGTACAGCTTTTTCCGTTGAGTTTCGCTGTAGACTTGCCTTATTGAGCATCTGTTGTCGTTGGCTAAGTGGGCACCCCCACAGTTAGCGCAGTGTGCTTTCTCTTGGCATTGCCACATTTGGTGTCCTGGTTTGGCGCATCGCCTACATGTCGGGCTAGCTTTTTTAGTGCACACTGCAGCCTTATGACCAAACTTGTGGCATGAAAGGCATTGTAGAGGCGAGCCTGCACATAGCGTAACTTGGAAGCGTTCACCTGCTATAAACACCTCCGGCAGAGGAGGTCCATTAATTCGGAGTCGGACCCTTGCTGAGTTCTTCCATACTTTGACAACATTATTTTGGTCGCTGGCGTCTGCGGCCGTGTATTTTTCTCGTTTTACTTCACCTACGCCTTGCTCTTTCAGGCACTCTATTAGATCATCTTCTTGGAATTGTGTGTTTACTCCGCTGATGCGTCCCCAGAATGCACTCGTATCGGTAAGCGGAGCCACTGTTATTCCGCATACGCTTGTAAGTGCCCTAGCCACCGTTTCGTCATCTGGCTGCGCGATCCGAATCGCAAGTTTACCCTGTGCTGTGAAACGAGCATACGCGCCAGGTATCGTTGCTCTTATTTCAGTATAAATCTTCAGTAAACTCAACTTTTTTAGACCCTCAGGATCATTTAGGCTCTCGAAAATGATTTCCGGTCGCCATTCATTCCCCTTATCGCCGACAGTCAGGCGACTATTACTCTTTGTACTAACAGGAGCTCATGTTGTCGCTTCTCTGGCTACTTTCTTCATAGCAGCTTTTACCGCCTTTTCCTTCCTTGTAGCGACAGTCTGCCAAGTTCTGCTATCGTCTGGAGGTGACTCAGACTCGGCAGTCACATTCTCCGGGGGAGAGTTTTGCGACGTGCCCGTGCACATCTCCTCCATATCCTCCTTACCACCTCCGTGATCGACGTCATTCGCCGCACTTTCCATCAACTTTGTGAGCCTGTCCTCTCTCAGCTCGCTTTGTTTTGTTTTAAATACGGCTTTTGCTGATCTTCTCGTAGATCTGTGACACTTAACCGAGCGCCTGTGTTCACCTACACCTGTGTGTGTTGATGAACGTAAACTGCTTAGGTAACAAGATCCCTGAAATGACGATTTCTGCGTGTCAGTTGGCACTAGATGACTTTCCGCAGTCACTGGGTGAGCTAATGGCTCACCTACGCTCTTAAAATGGAACACTTGGTCATCGTTGGAATGTTTCTTCAGGTCGACCACTATAGGTCGAGTGGAATCGTTAGCGCACTGCAACAAGTTCTGGACGAGGCACAAAGTCATCAAGAGGTTACCGCACTGGGATCGAGCTTATAAAATGCTTCTTTTTATAACAAAAAGTCACAATTTTACGGAGCTCTTGACACGTGCGACCACCTTCGTCGGCATGTAGCAGCATTGTTGTTGTTGTCGTCGTTGTTGTTGTTGTCTTTGCTGTTGCTGTTGCTGCTGCTGTTACTATCATTATTGCTAGCCAACAGTTAGAGACGTATGGACGCCGCTTCAGTCCGCCGTAGTGCCACGCTCCTTCCGTCGATCGCGCTGCTGTAGCTGCCGCTGGCAGCTGTAGCTTTAAAACGAGTACAGCTATTGATATTCAATCATTCAACTGGCAAACAGATCGGTGAATGCTTCAGCACAGCAACAGCAACAACAGCAACTGGCCCAGCAACAACAACAATTACGGAAACAGCAACAACAATAACAACAACATCTAGAACAAGAGAAACAAAAACAGCGACGCCCGATCGACCACCCGAGATCAGTGCTCAAGCGCGTAAACCCACGACGGATAGCCAGGCACGTAGACAGCGCACGCAGACAGGCTGCAGCTGCTTCTGATGTTAGTGGCGCTCATTATAGAGCTCATCGTCTCTTGTGTTATCCCGTTGGAAATGCCGGCATCATAAACTACACCGCAACCGTTGATGCCGAGCCCGACCGAGTCAATCGTCAACCTTCTAGCGAAGCCGTCTGTGGTTTGTTGGTGCTTCCTTCGTCTGGCAACTCCCACGCAAGCGTCATCCAGGCCCCGATCGGTCCCGGGGAAGGCCTTGTTTGGCTGTCCAGTTGACAAGCGGCCTAAATAGTTGTTGTTGTTCTCATCGTCGTCGTTGTTTTTGGTGTTGTTGTCATTGCTGTTGTTGTTCTCGTCGTGGTCATCTTATCCGTGGTCACCGCCCCATCACCGCAAGAGTGCAGCAGTCAATAATAATAATAATAATAATAATAACTAGCATATAGTGTTGAGCACGAGCGATTCTGTCAAGACGCAGACTCAGTGCAGTGGCGGTAGCAACAGCAGCGCAAACACCATTGACAAACACCAATTCAGCGAGGAACCACTCAATTCGTTGAAGTCGGCCGCTGAGCATCAGCCACTACCAATGCACCGCTGCTGCCGCTGCCGCTATCCGTACGACAACAGCATCATATGGGTCATATCAGCCGTGGGTTCATCGTTGTGGCCGCATCGTCAAGGGCCTATCGTGGCCCTTGACCGCCCTGCTGCTATTACGCGAGGCCCCGAACACACAGAGGGAACGCGCAAGCTTGCGAAAATCACGTAAGGTGTGAGCAAGCGACAAATAGCCGGCTATGTTGTTGTGTTCATTGGTGTTTTATCTGTGATGAGTGTGACTGTTGTTTTTTTACTTGATGTTGTTGCTTTGGCGCATTAAAATTAAAATTACAACGCACGAATTCGATCTGCCGCTGAGCTTCATCTTGAGGCTTTCGTCGTATCATCTGCCTATATATATATATATATATACATATAACCATACGACACTTCGGGCAAAACGGCTTACAGATTACTCACTATCAGCAGCAGCAAAGGGGTGCTTAAAAAAGCGGTTTATTTCAACGGATCGACCGAGTTTCGGATTAAAACGTCTCGAACGAAGTCATCTGAACGCTGTAGTTGTGTAAGTAGGTCACGTCAAGACGATTTGTGGTTCACCATATATATATATATATGTATATATATATGCATTTATATGTATGTATATATATATATATATATATATATATATATATGTATATGTATGTATATATATATATATATATATATATATATATATATATATATGCTTAAACTGGCGTTAGTCGTGGTGTCTTTTAATTACTTCGCGCTAACACTGTTACCTCATAAATCACTAGGCCAATTCAAATGGTATGATTATCTACAACTCATTTTATTTCGGTTACACGACAGGCGCATTTAAATATGTCAATTCAATTTCTTTCACCATTTGCCCAGCCTACAACTCGTCGTTGGAGATCATTCTGTAACAACATGTACGTTCACATTTAGTTCGAATGCAGATGTTGATGGATTGGCTACATTCCATCATCTTGCATAGCCTACCCGTCACGCGCTCTACCAATCATCTCCGCTAGCTTTTCTACGGTTTTGTTTTTGTGTAAGTCCTCTCTTTATTTCTTGCTCGTTGCGTGTTTGTCGCGTTTTTGCATATTTTTTTAATATAAATAAAATATTAAATATATATATGCTCTCTTCAGTCTTACTAGTTTGATTTCTATAACGGTTGGCTCTACCTATAAAAATGTTCGCAGCAAGCCTACATACGAACACACACACGCACACTCTCATACACTCTCTTCTCGCTTTCTGTTACCCTATCTGTGTATATATATCAATCTCCTTTGTCTTCTCTCGTCACCATCGATTGATTTCGATTGAGTCTCCCTTCGTCCCGCCACTTCTCCATGCTGACTCAGGCAGCACGACTTGACATGCCAAAGAGTGCAATCGAAGCATCGCTGTATCCGTGTGGAGCGGCCGCTTCAGCCCTATTGCTACTTATTGCTTTCTGCTATGGTTACCACGCGGCAGTGTCAGCCCGTTACTGTTACCACCCCGACCGCAGCGTCTATCTGCGCATTACTACTACTACTACTACTTCTAGTACTTCAATTAATGGCGACAGATGAGAGACAGAATTGATCCGCCAACATCTAGGCGGCACGCGCCCTGCGACAATCGCCAATTGCGAGGATGGTGGTGGCCCGTCTGTGTTGATTTTTGACTCGACACCCGCAAGCCATTCATTCGCTTCGAGAAGCCGAGCCGGGATTTCGTTTGCGCGGCAGGGGGGAAGGTGTCGCGCTGGCATCGAAAATCTCTCCATGCCCGGCGTCGGTCTAGGCCGATTCTAGCCAGCAATTCCCTCGTACGTACGCGTGCGTTCGTGCAAGGGAAACGCCAGCAAGAATACACTGGACACGGCGGCCATCTCTCCGCCGCTTCCTCCGCCAGGCGTTTTTCTCCTTCGATCCTCATTCGTGCTTGTGCTTCATCGTCGTCGTCGTCGTTGTCGTCGTCGTGCGTTTTTCCCGTTTTTCAATTTCTTCCAGCTTCATATCCCTGGCCATCACGATCAGCATCATCATCATCATCATCTGCTGGATTTTTCTCTTGTCTTCTTCTTTGTTGCTGCTGCTGCTGCAGCTGCGCTATGCACACTGCATTGCATCTGTCCTCTGATCAGAAGTGGTGAAGCAGAAGTGAAGGCTGGTCGGAGTCGCTAGCCGAACCGTGCCACCTGATGTACCCTGAGGGTTCCTCACGATACCTCGCCGATACACGATTGTACCTTTCTCCCTATCCTTCTCTCTTGCTCGCTCTCGATGTCTCACTAGAGAAAGAATGGCCGTTCACCTGCCGGATCTTGCTGAAGAATCATGATGACCGGCTTTGACGCCTGCTTTGTATTCTGCCTAACTCGGGCCACCTGGAAATTGCATTACGCATTATAAACACATATATGCTTTCAAGGAACAAAACCACGTTATGTTTACCGTAATAATCGTTTTTCATCTTGTGTCATCCTGTCAACATCTCTGTGAAAGCTCTGTCTCTGTCAAACTGTATTTGCATGATGCTGCGTTACTGGCCATCCCCGGTAAAACAGACAAAGCCCATGGTTGTTTGAAAAATATGGTTGTGTGCACCACAAAAAATGTGTGGTGCAAACTGGCATCAAATTCGATTAGCGTCTAGCCATATAGGAGGCTGTTCCTAGTGGGTAATGAATTATATCTGGTTGTGCAGAAAACGTGCACACATGTTTTTCGTTTCATCACAAAAAAACATTATAAGTGCGTAACGTTGCTAAACTATTATATACTCGGCATAAATCACTGTCTAATACTCATTACAATTTTAATTTCACCATCAGACAGCTACAATTATACGCTTTAGCCTATTCCTAACGTTCTTTTCTAAAGGATTTTATCGAATGAGAACTTCTTGGCAGACTTTGTTTCAAAATATAATAAGTAATATATAACTACATATTATTTAATGTATGGATATATATATATATATATATATATATATATATATATATTATACTGTGACATTTATTTGACTCAGAGTGGTGTGTAAATAATAGACCCTCAGCTATATATAAACGTTTTCATAAAAGTTATTTAAAAATGCCAATAAAGCAAAGAGCGCGCAACTTAAAGGAACTCTTTCGATAGTGCGAACATTTCCCCCATATTTTTGCAAACCTACACCCTAATTTGCAATCCACACTGAGTTGTAACGTTGCAGCAGTGAAGCGAGCATGCACTAGAACAACCACAATCGCTTACCGAGCGTCGTGTCGCAGACCGTTGATCACACTATTACCGCTCCTACTAATACGTTTACAACGATAGTGTTCCATAACATAGACACACTTTATTCGCTAACAGCCGACCAGCAAACGCGAATGCTAATACAAACAAACAATTCATACCTTGGCAAGGTCGAGCGCGCCGGTGAGATGGCACTTGCGCGTCTTGCACTTCATCTGACCCTCGAGACCACAGCGGCACTCCATGCAGGCGCCGGACGCCTGCGGTACGACCTCACCGTAGTGAAACTTTTGGCCGTCAAGCTCACACTCGACGTCTTTGTAGCGGTTGATGGTAATCTTGGTCGGCAGCGGCGCGAACGGGCGTTGCTTCTTGGCGGCCGTTGCCGCGGCCCCACCGTAGATCGACAGCTGATGCTTGAGGTTCTTGAGCGGCACGGCGGGGTCGCACTCGACGACCGGGCAGCATACGCCGTCGCGGTACACTTCGCTACAGCCTTTGGCGATCTTCACCGCCGGACACTGCGTCTTCCAGCAGAGCACCTCGCCGCTGAAGCACATACACTTGTCGCAGGGGTCGTTGCGTCGCCGCACCCCGCCGCCGTGCCGAAACAGCTGACCGTCGAGGACGCACGAGCCGTGCCGGTTCGACGCCAGCGGGGGTCCGGTCTTCGTCCGGCGGACCTTGTACGAGCGGCCGCCAATCTTCACACGGTCGCTGTTCTTCAGTATCCGAAACACCTCCTGCGAGTAGTCCTGCGCCTCAACCGCGTCCGCGACCCACGCAACGGCCATCAGCAGTAGCAGCGTTGCACAGCTGACGACCTGAGTCGAGGTCGTCATCGTCCTCATTGTTGTTTTTGTTGTCCTCGTTGTCATCATTGTTCTGGTCTGTCTGCCAGGCCTGCTTAGTGTTTTTTCACTATCTCTCTCTCTCTTTCTATTTCCCTCTTGCACGTAGCTTCTTTGCCGCTTGCCGTTCGCCTGGTTTGTCTAAGTTTCGTTCCCGCCTCTAGTGTTTATTCGATATTCTCATTTAGGCACAGAAATCTTCTATATCACAATTCTGTTTTTATCTCAACTACTCTTTGTTTTTTCCCACAGAAGAAGAAGAAGAAGAAACAGAACGAGAAGATGAGTTCCTGCTTGTTGCTCCTCGACCAACCTCGAAATGAATGATTGAGCGAGCGAGCGTCTCTCCGTTTGGTGGGCGGTAATAGCAGCAGCAGCAGCAACAACACGTTAAAAGACACCCTTAGAGCAGCCAGCCTACCATCATGACCACCATTACCACCACCCTTATCGCTAGAAGACTTCCATCATCACAAACACTGAGTTGTCCGAGCTGGGTCCAAACTGTTCAATGAGACAGGACGTCGCGCGGCGCATGACCCCCAACTCTTGGCTTGACTGTAGTCGGCAGTACCTTGACTGTAACCGTCACTGGCCGCCACACAATGACAGTTCGTGCTACACTAATGACAACTGGTAGCAAGACGCTGCTGCTACTGCCGACGACTTCTTCTTCTTCTTCTTCTTCTGCTTCTGCTGGTGCTGTTGCTGCAGCTCCAGCTTCAGCCCTGATCCAGCACCACCGCCAACCAAGCCAACAGGCACAGGCTGTAGTTCCACGAGGAGCAAGCATGTACCAGGCGCTGCAACACGAACGCTGAACGACCCTCTGCGGGAGCAGCGACGACTTTCACTTTTATCACGGCCAAACACACCGCCACGCAGTTATGTAGTTGTTGCCGGCCGTTATGCGACGACGAAGGTGGTTCCTCATCTCCTCATCGCACAGTCGAGTCGTCGTCGTCATCATCGTCGCTGAAGTCGCCGAAGTTGACGTCGTCGTCGTCGGATGGTGTCGTCTCGCCCTCGCCTCCTCTCGCCGACCCTCGCCCCGGCGGTACGTCAGTGTGCCATCGGTCATCAGCGTGGGGGGGGTTGATGATGTCTTCGACGAAGACGTCGCCAGCCAGCGAACAGGAAGCTGGAAGCGACACATCGCGAGCGATCGAGCGAGCTAGCTCACCACCCGACATCGACAATCGGGGTTCGGGCCTGGCGATGCCGCTGGACCCCCCCCCCCCCTCCTGCTGCCCCGCGCGCGTCGGCGGTGAGCCGCTCAATCACCAACTGGTTCGATCGACTGACACGATGACTTGTTCACTTGACGTCGAACTAAGCCATTGTTGTTCATTCGCAATCTTCTAGTCTCACACTCACTACCCACTCCCCCCTCCCCCCCCCGCACCCCTCCAATCTACCCCCGCACCCCTCCAATCTACCCCCGCACCCCTGTTCGTCAATGGTGCTGCTGCTGCTCCCGCTGCTGCTATGTTTGTTGTCTGTTTTCGCTGATTGCGTTTGGTTTTTTTTTGTGTGACTATGCGCCTGCCATCGGCCGGATATCTTGACACAACACGGCGGTTGTCGTACGGCAAGGGTGGATTCAAGAGTGATAACTCGAAAAACGCCTTCTTCTTTTTACTGCAGACACCATTGTTCAATTTAGCTGGAGCTAGGTCACTCCTCTGTGGTAGAGTGTCTGTAAGTGGGTTTTGCCATGAAACGGATTTCTTCTGAGCGTTACCTAGTAACGACAGTAACGATAGCAACAACCACAATAACGAGAACAGCAACAACCACAACAACAACAACAGCAACAACAATCACAACAACAGCAACAACAACAACAACCTAGTGCATTTATGTCCTCTCACGTATGCTCTTCTGTAAGCACCCCCACAGGGCGGTGAATGACCTTGCTCGTGAAACGCGTTTCGGAGTATCATCCTTTGGGATGGGATCAACGCAGCGCAATGGCGACTGTCAAAATGGTTTCGTCGTAACTGAAAATGTTTGTCGCGCAACACGAACCCAATCAATGTCCATGCACGTGAAAGCGCTTGATTATACCAGAGTGACGGCACACTTTTCCAGAGCAATATCCGATGAAGTCAGTTGTTAACCATGACAGCAACAATAACAGTAAACAGCCATAAAGCAAATGACTCGAGCACTCGCTGTTCTGTCACTCTTTTACCGAAGCCTACCTCTTAACCGCCGTATACGCAATCAGAGGTAGTGACTGGAAGTGCACTCAGATGCGCTGTGGGGTGCGCCAACATAACATGCTTCCAAACATACATCATCGTCATCCTCACCGTCCTCACCGCTGCTACCGTCCGCATTGGAACATAACTGTCAGGCAAACTGCAATAACGAATCATGTCTGTGCGCAAAGATTGAACTGGTCAAAAGCAGACAGGACGAACACCGAAGTCCGACGACGAAGCGTCAGACTTCACAGGAGACCATGAAGCAGAGCCTATAGCCAGTCCCCGCGGGGGTGGTCATTGCGAAACACATCGTGTAGCTCGCGATGCGACAGCTCGGTGATGTCAGCATTATATTAGTGCTAAGCAACCCCGTTGTCATTCCGCTCATTGGACGCGACTACCAGCTCGAAGGAAGAACGTAGATTCGACATTGATTGAAGACGCATTCTCGCAGCAGCCGCTGCTGATTCTTTACAGAGCTGACGCGTTTTCTCATGCTTCTTCTTCAAACGATGCGCGATTTGCGGGATTGTCGGACGGTGGCACTAGTTGGCAGTCTATCCAGGTCCAGCAACTGAGAAGGACCACAGGGAGCTCTGCATGCGACCACGGTCAATGTCATCAGACAGATGACCACCGAACAGCGCGAACCTCTGTCGCATAATCGTAGTCCAGAGAGCTCTACTAAAGTGCAAAATAGCATCTCCACTCTCAACAAAATTGCGGCATATCGACCAGCCTAGTCGCTATGGCGCTGGGCGTTACCACTCAGGTCAGGAAGCATTGGAAGCGACTTGTCGTCAAACAAATCGCCCGTCAAGTAGGCCAAACTCTACTGATCAATAAAGAGCGCTTGTGCTGCTGCCCGGACGGTTGCAGACGGAGATAAGCTTTATGCCGTGTCAAAACGTTGAAGGATGCCAATTGATACCTAGCAGGATCTTTGACTAGGACGGCCTCAGTAGATCTTCTTCTTCAGACACGTACAGACACGCCAGTCCGATTGTTAAAACTAACCGATATCTAGCCAAATATAGCTAAAGAGACTGAAACGCAACGTTGTTCTTGCCAGTGATTGTCAACCGCTAATAGTTTACGATAATACGTTCTGGCACTTTCTGGAATGCTTCTGATTGTATGCTGTTGTTTGCTCCGCGTTACCTAAGACAGAGAAACGTCTCGCAGTTCCTGGTAGAGGCATTCTCAGATGTATCATCTCCCTCACGCTTAGAGACGCCCTGCGCTGGGACTCTGTCTCTCAGAAGGCGGACGAGAACACATGAGAACCTCTGTATCTTTTTGTTTTGCTTCGGATTGACCCTCAGCCAACATTTAACGTCCACGGGACTGCTTTCGCATTGCTTCGTTAGACAAACCCCATAAATAAAGGGATGCCTCCCACGCGAACACACCACGCCAACGGGCTCAACCAACTCCGTATCTTATCAACTGCAACTAGGGTACCATTAATTGAACAACTGAATTTGATGTCGCAAGCTACTCTAGAATTTAAAACAGTTGTAGGAAGAAGGATTCCACGTTACTTTTTTAAACATACGATCAGGACGGGCTGCTATAGAACTTTTTGTATACCAACCTGGTATACAAAACCACTACTACGATACCACTGATCTCAGTGGCGGCGTGGTCTAGGGGACTAGTACGCTAGTCATGGTTGCCATGGCTACCAGGGTGTCGACGGTTCGATCCCCGCTGTTGTTGATCGAATTTTCTTTGAGCGATGCTCATTGAGAATCGATGATAAACCATACCGCTGAGAGTTAGCGGCCATGCTACCACAAAGACTGTTGAGGAAACCCTAGATATCTTATCATGTCTGGTCCTCGGTGCATTGAAAATATACCTCAGGTTAAGTTCCAAGACCGTAGCGGACGGAGGATAGTCTAGAAACTGGCAGTCTCTAACCATGGTCTTCACTGCTGCTTAGCTTGTGTTTTGCACATATGACCAACATTTTATGAGCACTGCACTTTCTTCCGCTACTAGTTCCGCATCTAAAACAAAGCTTGTCAAGTTATTGCGGCTGCAGCTGCCGTTAATGTTGTTGTTGGGCGGTGTCATGTTGTCGTTACCATTACAATGACATTTACAAAAACGATTACACCCAGAACTTGTCAGATCTAATCTAATGTTTCATGCGTGTGTTGTTGTTGTTTTTGTTATGGTTATTACTGGTGTTTTGTTGCCCTCCTCGCTGTTATTTGTGTTGTTATTGTTTTTCTCTATTTTTCGGCACTTTAACAGTCCGACGTAGTTGATGCACCCGACGGAACGCATTGTCTGGCCGACTTTGACTGCAAGTGCTACGAGGGCCTGGCGTCCTCGTAGTTCTAGCTAAAACCAATCACATTTTAGTTTAGGTACTTGCATTTTGGTTTTTCAATTGAGTGATGCGTTCTTTCAAAATCGTGCATTTTATAACTCATGTTGGAAAGCCACCCTAAAACCACTGCTTAGAAATTGTTTTATCTCACTCCTATACGAAACATTTCCGCTTCCCCTTTGCAAGTGGGAAAAATGATTTTCTTACCGAGCTTAACCATAACTCGGAGTTTAAGACGATATCATCCAGACACCCTGCATATATATACGCTTTCCTCAGGATACATATAGCACCCATTGCCACATATGATATTCCACTAATATGGGATAAGCTGGGACTGGACGAGTTGCTTTTAATTGATGAGATGAGGTTTTTCTTTTCGAATAGGGTTTGCGCATTAACGAATACGTTCAGGAATAGCGCTATGCACGTGCTGACGGATGACCCGCTGCTGGCAAAAGATCTGTAAAAATAATGCAATCTAAGAAAAACGTGCGCCTTTGACGTTTATTGCTGAACTAGCGGACGAAAATAAGTGAGGTGGACAGAAGGAGCTATGGAACAGCAGGAGCACTAAAAGACGGGCTAACGCGGTAAGAGATCCACATCTAACTACGGCTATTGCAGCCCACGGATTTCATCACGTTCTCTGCATCGTGGAAGGCTTTCATCAACCACAGGATGAATGTAAATACACACATTGCTGGAGCAAATGAAATAGATATACCACGCTGCGGTATGTCCGGCCGTTCGGTCCATAGCAGAACTAGCAAAACCCTGAATTGATGGTTGTCTCGAAACCCTTTGATGTAACATAAACAGATTTACCCAGTCCGGGTGTTCATATATATATATATATATATATATATATATATATATATATACATATTGTGGCATTATTGCGCGTGTGTTATATCATGAGCTAGTTGACCGATGGCTATTCTACAGACCCGTGCAATGGTAACGGCTATCAACAGCGTAGGAGAACGCTTGGGAGCCATGTCACACATCCCACATCTCTAAGGTCCAATCCCGGGAGGTTGACGATCTTTCGTGCACCATTTTGTCGCTGAGTGCGCACTGTGCCGGATTTTTCGTTTGGCTCGTGTCTTGTTACTTGACCACTTTTCCTCACGTGATTCCTTTCTAATCATCGATTTGACTAATTCCATCTGTACCGCCTCCTCGCGTTCCGCCGACGGCAATGTAAGTGCGTTAATCATCACCAGACACAATTTCCAATGCGTAGAATATAAATTATTCGTCTGTTACATTTACAATAAAGTAGCATAATACAATCAGATAAACGTTTCTAATAGCACTAAGACAACATTGGAATACACATTGAAGTAAAGAGTCCCCCAAATCAAATCTCTCTCTCTGTCGAATTTTGCAAATGGAATAGGTAGGGAATAGGTTTTCCAGAAGCCGCCTCGCTTAACGAAGCTATACTGAGTACACCAGTACTCAGTATAGCTTCGTTACACTGAAACCAGAAGCCATGCACTCAATGCCTTGAGTGCTCTGGCCAAATACGCAAGATCGCACGATCGTTAACGCGACTTCATCACATCAACCACCTAAGCGGCCAACTACGACATCAAACTCGTCACACCGTGCTGTTACAATAACACAACGTTGCACTTTCCGAGATTGCGCGTATCTCTTCTCAACCCGACACTAGTAATGCAGCAACGTACACCACGATAGCCGGCTAGACTCTTGGCACCACAGCGTACAAGCGGTAATTAATCTCTTTTGTTTCTGTGATAAGTCGGGTATGTGACAATACCTAAACGCTATTTGTCGACCTGACAGCTCTTATTGTAGTCGTAGATGCATGACAATCCTTTACGATGTACAATATATATATATATATATATATATAGATATATATATATATATATATATATCCCCAATTTATTTATGCCAGAAAAATGTGTCAATACACATGCGTAGTTTACACTGTTTATATATATATATAAAGAGCGGTGAGGAAGAAGCTACTTGAATGAAGCTTGCTTAAGCTTTGTGAAAAACGGCGGCTGCCTTACAGTAAGTCGGACACGGATTCAGAGAAGCTAAGTCAAACTTGTCTTGCGATTAACACGTAATAAGTAGCTAGATAACTATCTACCCGTTCTATTCGATGTTCTCGTCCGGTGTATGCGCTTTGCGGAATACTAGCATTTGATTACTACCATTACTACTTTGGTTAATCGTTTATCTTGTTGTTGTTGTTCTTATAGACGCCGTGCATTCCTGATAAAATCAAGGCGATAGTGCAAAGCTATCTGCGATAAAGCATGGTTCAATGATCGCGTTGTTACCCACTAAAAGCCCGCTCACCATGTTTGTTAAGATTTGGTCCGGAAACGATGATTGATTACGATGTTGTTTGAGGTAGCAATAACAACAACAACAACAACAACAACAACAACGACGACGACGACGGAGACGACGACGACGACGGAGACGACGACGACGACAACAATGATGACGCCGTTCTACCATTAGAATCATAACAACAACACCAACGGCAACAAAAGCCACAGACAACAGCAGCGATAGTAAAATCGACACTAGCAACAACATAATAACAACAGCAACAACAAAACAACAGCAACAACAAAACAACAGCAACAACGGGCTCCACAGCAACAGCAACGAAAACAACGCCGAGCGTCACAAATCATAATAGAAGAGGTGATGTGGTTTTGTCAGTAGCGGCGGGAGCAGTACATAGGATGGGGCAAGCGGCGGGTCATATGAGGATCATACGACATAGGGATGATCTTCATAAGTAGGCCTGTATCGGTGGTCGTCTACGTCTGCAGCCTGCATAAACTGACGTACTGCGTTTTTCTATGCGCATTCCGCCACCTCGTGGTGTCTCTTTCTACACTACGCTTCGAAAACGTGAAGCCAGTCTATTTACTTGCTTATCATTGTTACCTGTCTCTTACGGGTCGTGCCAATTTCCTTATTGTTGTTGTTGTTGTTGCCGTTATTCTTGTTAATGCTGTTGCCGTTGTTGATCGTATTGAGGAAACCGCCAGTGCTGCCGCTAATTCGACTATCCTTGTTGTCCTGTTTGATACTGTGATTAGTCTTACTAGTGTTCTTTTTGCCAATCGATCGTGTGACTAAGATTGTTATTTTTTACTCTTAATGTTACCATTCCGGAATTTTGAATCTTAGCAATTGGCTGTGTTGCCCGCTTTATTTCCTTGTCGTTTAGTGCTATTTCTTCCTGTTTTTTTATTGTTGCTTGCTGATACTTGTTTATGGCGCTATATACTTCCACTAGAGCCTGTGAAGTTGTTGTTGTTATTGCTACTGTTGTTGTTGTTGCTACTGTTGTTGTTGTCGTTGTTGCTGCTGCTGCTGTTTTTGTTGTTGTTGTTGTTGATGATGATGATAGTGATGGGGTCACCGTGCCTGTGATTCGAATTTGTTTTCCTGCTACTATCACCAGTAACGTTGCTTTACTGTTGCTGCTGCTGCTGCTGCTGATGTTGCTATTCGTATAGTATGTAGTTGTTAGTGTCGTTTCAGCGATTCGCCTACATTTCGATTGGATTTTCTACTGGCGTTTATGTTACGATTCTCTTTCCGGTACTGCAACAATGGTTGATGTTGTTTTCAGACTGGTCGCGGTAGAGACAGAGTATTCTATTGGCCGCTAGTCTTATTATTGTTTTCTAGTATTTATAGTTGCCGTCGTCTTTATTGTCGCTGTATTTGGTTTTGTTGTTGTTATTGTTGTGTGGCCGTTCTTATTCAAGTTGTTGTTATTGCTGTGTTGTCGGTATTGCTTTTTTTTCGACAGTTTTTTCGTTCGTTTCAGGCTTATTGGTTAAGCTATTTGAGTGTTGACGCTGTCGTCGCTGTCGCGATTGTCATGAACTTCGTGATTTGCGATTTAAGCACACGTGTCATAGACAAGCAGCTGTCTTTCGTTGTGGCCGTCGTGGCTAGTAATGAGCAACGCACGCATGTAATCTATTTTTGAAACTAAATAAATCATGTATACATATCTGGTTTGGATGTGGATATATAGATATAGATATATAGAGAGATTGAGAGATATATATATTATATATAGATAGATATTCTATATATATATTATATAGCTAATGATATATATAAATCTATATATATCTTATATATAGTATATATATATAATATATAATATATATAGATTATATATATAATTATATAATTATAATATATATATATATTTTTATATATACATTTATTATATATATATTATATAATATATAATTATATATCATATATATACATGAACAAGCTAGGCGTCTGCGTATCTTTCAAGAGGGCGCCATTGTCAATCAGCTGCCTCTGCAATTGGCTGCAAACCAGGCAAACAGCACTCACTGCATATTAGGTCCCCTTCTCGGGGCCTGACCAGTCAATAAGCATGCATTCACTCTGTATTGGTACTTCTTGAAGGTTCTGTTGAAAGCCACGAAGTTCAACCGAAAATTTCGCAAATACAAATATAAGGACAGCTAACGACCTAGCTAGCAAAACTTAGGAGCATTAAATCCTGCATGCAATAGCGACATCACTGTCGGCCACTCGTAAGAGCAACGTTACCTCGCCGATCACACTTCAAGGTAAGGAAGGAAAGAAGTGTGTTCAACCGGCATTGTTTCTCTAGGAACTGTTTTTTTTGGATTAGTTAACTGACACTCGGCTACTGCTAATCGATATTTCACGCATATCTGTCTTTAGCAGAGTAAAGGACGTTTGTTTGTCGTCAAGCCGGTGTCAAAAGAATGCTATCGACAACGATCTTGAACGGTCCGAACACGCTAGAGCGTTGCTTAGAGATTGCGATGGTATGAACGGTATTGGCCGTCCGTAAGCAGTGTATTTCTGTCGTAAAACAATGAGGCTCGTCATTCTCTGTGACGGGCCTGTGAACTCTGTTGCGCGTACTTCAGGTGCTAGATGCCGCCGTGCAAGTGTAGCATTTCGTTTTGCAACAACTCGTTTGTCTCATTGTTTTATGTTATTCTGATTGTTTGGGTTACTCTTGCAATTATTGTGCATGCCCAAATCCTGGAGTTTTTGTCGTTGTTATCGCTTCTGTGATAATGCTATTTGAGCTGTTGCCTATGTTGTTGATGATGTGCGTGTTGTTATTGTTGTTGTTGTTTCTGCTGCTGATATGGTTATAGTCATGTTGTTGCTCCTGTTGCTGATATGGTTGTTTTTATTATTATTATTATTATTATTATTATTATTATTATTATTATTATTATTATTATTATTATTATTATTATTATTATTATTATTATTATTATTATTATTATTATTATTATTATTATTATTATTATTATTATTATTATTATTATTATTATTATTATTATCGTTTTGGTTTTGAATACGAACCTTGCGAACATCTTACTGTCTTATCTACGGGTGGCCAGTCTATTAACGTGCAAGACAGGCCAAGCGTGCCAAGCGTACATGGATCAGATTGGTAGTTAGGCACACTGTCCGTTTCGGCTGCAGAACCGTGCCGATTTGTGCCGTACACAAACAGGGTACAGCAGCAAAGCCGCACTGTGGGTACCACCTGCATTTGGGTTGTGCGGAGTTGAGCACATGCTGATGAAACGCTGCGCGGGCAATAGTATCATCTAGCGACGGTGACCGCTTGCTCATCCATGGACTTGCGGCGAGCTCATGAAGCTCATGAGCGCGTATCGATCCATGTATTTGTGCATTTATGCATGTCTATGTGTGTGTGGATGGGGGGCGTCTCGCTCTGGATATACGTGAGTGTGTGTGTGTGTGTGTGGACGTCTGCATTGCTGCATTTATGTCGCTTTTCGTCTTCGTGTTCTTGTTGCTCTTCATTGTGCACTTGTTTACCGCTTGTTTTGATTCTGAGTTGGCACTGTATTACGAGCTACGATGAAGACGACAACGACGAGCCGCCTCTCGGATCTCTCATTCCATGTCGACGCGAAATGCAGCCGCCGCAGCAACCGCCACAAAAACAACAACAATGACAGTTAACAGAACAACAACGACGACAACAACAACAACAACAACAACAACAGAACAAGACAACAACGATGACAACAACAGCAACAGCAGCAGCAGCAGAACAAGTCAACAACAACAATAAGACTGTAACAACAACAAGACAGCAACAACAACAACAACAACAAGAAGACAGCAACAACAACAACAACAAGAAGACAGCAACAACAACAACAAGAAGACAGCAGCAACAACAACAACAACAAGAAAACAACAACATTAAGACAGCAACAACAACAACAACAACAACAACAACAACAGCAATGGCAACAACAACAATAACAATATCGACGCCAATACCAGCAACGACAATTTGGATCATGCTGTGGACGTTGATGTCGACGATGATGGTCCGCCCTTGTTTTTTGTGTCTAGTGTCAGTGGATCTGTCTTGTACGACCAGCAACAACAACAAAAACAACAGCAACAACAACAACAACAACAACGGCGGTGACCGTGCTGGATTGGTCTGCCTGGGTGTCTGCCCGACTGTCTGTTTGTGGTTCAGCCAACTGGCTGACTCGGTCTGATTCGATAAGCTGGCCGGCTGGTTCGTTCTCTCGCTCGCGCCGGGCTTTTTGATGGCGAAAAGCACGTCTCCGGCTCCGGCTCCGACTTCGTGTTGGGCCACAACGTTGTAGCGACGGCTTGGCCCACTACAAAGCTACAACGCTACTACGGCAGCAGCAGCAGAAGTCTTATCGTAGCTGTTGCTTGTTGTACTTGTCGTAGTGCTGTAGCTGCTGATGGCGGCAATGTCCAAACGCGACAACCATGTCTCGACGACGCATCTCTCTCTCTCTCTCTCTCTGGCTTCCTCTTTATGTCCATCTATCTATATGTCCATCTGTCTATATATCTATATGTCCAGTTATCTACATATCTATATGTCCAGCTATCTATATATAAATATATGCCCATCTGTCTATATACCTGTATCTATATGTCCATCTATCTATATGTCTATCTATCTATATGTGAATCTATCTATTTTTCTATCTAGATACCCATCTATCTAAATGTTTCTATGTGTGAGTACACGTTTTTGCGTGCGTGTGTGTGTGTGTGTGTTAACGTGAGCATCGCCGTGCTAAGTCGAAAGCTAACAAAATAATAACTACCCTACCACTGATAGAACTGCGATGATGATGATGCTGGTGATGCTGCTGATGGCAGCCACGATGACGATGATGATGATGATGATGATGATGATGGAGGTGAAGGTGATGATAGTGTTGCTGTTAATGATGATGATAACGATGGCCATTACTATTATGATGGTGATGCTGGGGAGAACGATAACTATAGATCAAGTTAGCATGAAACACCCACCCACCTCCTGCTGACAGGCTCACCAGAACGTGGTTGTTCCATGCTAACTAAGCTGATTAACTAAGAGATGGCTATAGAGATGCAATTATTCGATACATACAGCGCGTCTGTTGCGATTGCTCTTGAAATGTTCTTTTGTTTAATGATGCCTTGTATTGTGCCTCTTTGTTCTACTTGTTTTTTTACTCGTCCTTGACTTTGCGGCACTGAGGTAGCCAACCACTCGTCGGCATTTCACTACTCTGAAAATGTCGATATGTCGACAATTGACGCGACGAGACGATTAGCAGTACCTGCAGTACACAGAAAAATGAAACAAAAACACAAAAAGCCAAAATAAAACGACTCACACATTTACTAGACAGAAGACATCGAACAGCCGCAAAGACAAAAAGCAAAGCGGATCAACGAACGCGGTGAGGACGCCGAAGCCCCCCCCCCCCCCTACCACCCCCATTACCGCTAGCGCTGCTGGACTCAGTGAGGTAAGCTAGGTAGGTACGCTACACATTGTTCATTTTTAGTAACAATGTGGATCCGTATGGTTGTGGATTGGACCGTTGGACTCAACGGCGCGGGTCGGTCAATTGGCCAGCACTGCAATACTGTGTGTGCCGTGCAGTGAAGGATATTGCGACGATCATACGAAAACAACGACGACGCCCAGCAACGATGGCACAGACAGACGCAAGCGAATCATCAGTAACTAGTGATGGTGGTGTTGACGGGGGATAAAACTGCTTTGCTTTCATCGCCCGTTCGTGCCGGTGACACATCTGACGCATCTCAGTCTCGAGTCAGTCTACAAAAACCCCAACAAAAAAAAAGTCCCGCCCCACCTACCGCATACTGTCCCCGGTCATTTCCATGCTGCTCAGTGAACTCGAACGCACGCCAAGCGACGAAGCTGCGTCGCTCTTGCATGCCCGAAGGGGTAACGCAGTGCAATGACAAATTGAACCGTGACCCACAAGGCACCGCACGGAAAACTGATGACGAAACGAAAACAAAAAAAAAAACGCTGCATAGTCAGCATCAAACGAAAATCTGTACTGGGAACAATTGTTCCGTTCGTTTCAGAGACAGCAAGGGCCGTCGCAATGCCGCCACCACGGATGGCACGACATAAAAACAGACAAACAGTCTGTTTTAATTTAAAACTCGATAACACATTCGCGGGCGATAGCCATTTTTTGCAAATTGTCCTTACAAATTGTTACCCTCAATTGTTGAACATTTGCTAATTATTGAAAGTGTAAGGTTAATGACTATTGTTATTATTATTAATCAAATTTGCCGTTTGGAGAAGACGAATTACCCACTAAACAAAACCTACAGGATGGGCAGCGGAGCGCGGGTGTGTTGACTTCCTCGCCATTGATTTTCTAAACATGAAAAAGAACCTACTCGTGTGGAGTTTGACAGAAAAGGGTTTGACTGTCTAGGGTTTATTCGCACTGTGGGCCAATACAGTATCAAGCAACAAGTGCTTTTTATAAAGAGTTTTCACGAAAATGGCTGGATTTTGGAGTGTTATCGGCAATAGAGTTTCCGTAACTGTCCTCGCGGGAGCATGACCACTGACTCCCAGCGGCATAGTTTAACAACTATTTTTAATGAGCTTTGCTCAAAGAAAATTCGATCAGAAACGGGATCGAACCGGCGACATCTAGCCTTAGTTACTAGCCGGAGTAAGGTTTACAAAAGGGCAAAAACGATCATATAATGAAAAGGGGCAAAAACAAAACAAAATCATATAATAATAATATGCTCTACACTGTAGCGACATATAAGGGCACGCTTCTACAGCACCCGTAGCGCGTTGAAGCAGTGTTCTACAGAGAAACAATGGACACTTCCGATTCTGCAACTGGATGTACACAAACTTACAGCATTCCCAAAAGAGCCGTGTCACTTTGACGACCCTTCTGAGCGTCGAGCGTATTGAAGAGGGTAAACTCAAGGGCACGAAGAGAACAAAGGCCATGCATATTATCCGCGGTATCTGCCGAGATGCCGATCCTGGACATACATTCATCTTCGTTGGAACCGTTGTCGTCGTCCGAGCGCTGCATTGAGTGGGTTTGGGCTCTGGGCCAAGGACTCTCGCGAATCGACGAGCAGACTTCTGACAAAAATCAACGCCTGTCTAGTTTACACTTGCGTTGCCTTTTTGAGCCTTCCTGACTTGCATGTGCTCGCCCTCATATACTCAGCACGAAAGCACAGAAGAAGGGCTTTGAGTGCAACTCGTCCGTATGTTCATCTCAGATGTTGTTTGCTCTAGGACGTCACGCAACGGCACGTCGTATTTCATAATTGTATGCCTTCAGTTTGAACGATGTGGCTATACAGTCAAATACAGTACAATGACAGAAACATACCAAATAAGGCAAACAAACGAGAAACTAACGTACCTATGATTATAGCATGTATGTAAATATGCGTGTATACACGTGACGTATATATATATATATATATATATATATATATATTATACGCCATTATAAGTTAAATAAATGTATGCGTATAATTGTTTATATATATATTTATATATATTCGTTTTTTAACATCCAGGCTGGGTAATTGTGTTTATGTTACATCATAGTGCTTCAACACAGCAATCAATCTAGCGTTTTGCCAGTTCTGATATGGACCGAACCGCCGGACATGCCGCGGCGTGGTATTTATTACATTTACGCCACCATTGTTTGCATCAACACTCGTCCTGTGGTTCATAAAAGCTCTTCATGTTGCACAGAACGTGATGAAATCCGTGGCCTGCAAAGGCCGTAGTTAAATGCCGGTCTTTCCCCCCGCTAGAGCCCTCCACCCAGTGCTCCTCATTGCCACTGTCCCATAAATTTCTATGTTTCACTAATTTTAGTTTGCCAGCTCCGCATGTAAACATGAAAGGCACACGTTTTCTTAGGTTCCATCTTTTTTGCAGATCCTCTGACAGCAGTGGGCCACCTTCCAAAACGTGGACCATCCTATGTCTGCACGTATTTGAAAGCGTCAAAACCCTCTTTAGAAAGAAAAAACCTTACCCCAACAATAAATGCAATTCGTCCACTCCTACCTTATCCCATGTTAGTGAATCATGAAAAGCAAATATACGTCATTCCCAAGCCGTCTATAAGAATGACGTTTACGTAGTAGGCCTAGCTGGATGCTATAATCTATAACGGGTGGCCGTATTTATAAAAAAGGGCAGTTTTAAAAACTGTTCTATTTAAAGTGTTGCACGCCGAATTAACGCAGAGAACGTTTTCTTTGAATTGCACACATACCTCTACTTTTCCTAGGTTTTAGTTAGCGTGCCAACAGAAAAACCCGCAGTCGATGCGCCTAATAGGTCATACAAATTAGAGCACGAATATATTTGCGCATTTTACGTGCTGCTGGCTTTTTAAATATTGTATGAACTACAACGAGGGCTTGCAGTTAAAAAAGTTTAATTAAAAGGATGGTAGCTAGTGTTTAGATAACTCATATTTTTGGGGTACGGTATACGTTTTTGAAAATCAAATACGTAATTATATGCGCGCAATATTGTAGCTTATGTTATGTACGTGTAAGCCCGTCATGCGCATTTATAATTAAAACACCAGAGTTATCTACACAAAGCCACGCTCAGTCTATAGAGCCCAAAAATACGGCAACTAAGCCATTAAATACGGCAACTCCGCGGATGCCGTCATCTATATTTCAATTTGCTGCGCTTTCCAGTCCAAATTAGTGACTCGAATTGTTATTATGCCAAGGTTTCGAGTTTAATTGTGAGACGTTATGAGAATTAGCCCTGAATTACCTGGAGAATATATTAATATCAATCAAGTCAGTCCACAGAACTGATCTGGGCGGCTCTGTTTTGCAGATGTTTCTCTACATACACAGACGCCTGTGAATAATACGTATAAATAATAGGCCGCACTTTGTAGATAAATGGCAGGTCTCGTGTTTCGTCTTTTCTTTGCGCTAGCATACCTATAAGGAAAGACTATAAATTACGTCGGACGTAAGAAACACTCGTCGTACGTAAAGAGCTATTATAAAAGGTGAGTTCAATTCAAGAAAGACTATAAAGGGTCGTCGAACGTAAGAAACACTCGTCGTACGTAAAGCGCTATTATAAAAGGTGAGTTCAATTTAAAAGGCACGAAACTTGTGACGACTAAGCCGGCTAAAGTTTGCATATGCTGTTTTGGGGTAACATAATGAGACAATTAGGAACGCGAATGGAGTTGAACCGTCGCAGTTGTGCGCATGCTGATAAAGCATAATGCTGAGAGGTAACGGCCATGCTGCCGCAAGGGCGGTTGGGAAAACTCTAGATATCTCAACAAATCCGGCCTTCGGTGCATTAAAGATATACCTCACGGTGAGTTCCAAGCCCGTTGGGGACGGAGGATATTCTAGAATTGGACAATATGTAATGAAAACATGCGTCGTCACCTTTTTCAGAAAATGCAAAGGCACTTCAACTCGGATGACGAATTAAAAGGCACAGTAGAGGACTGACAGAGAATCCTTCGGGTCGAAAAACTGTGGGATAATTGTGTTTATGCCTCTAGTAATTACTTGAATGAAGACTTTAATTAAACTGACGGTGTCGTTTTGTACCTTTTTCTTTGAACCTGCCTTATATGTTATTATGCAAGAATGCATGTTTTGCACTCTGCCTAAATAAATTGTACAAATAAAACGAGAACCCAAAAAATCTATATACAAGAACGGATCGAAAAGTTCTGATACATGTTTATAACAAAATCTATTTAATATTTCAAAGTGTTTTTGTTTCTTTTAAAAACTCCCACTCTTTGAAATATTTTCTAAGCGCGTACCTTGGAATCGAGTTAAGGTGCTTCTGCCAATGTATCCCATTTATGTTCAAGAAACATTGTCCCTTTTAAAAATAGCTTATCAGCAAAAACTGTAAAAATCCACACGGACAAGCCCGATGAATAGGAAGGTTGCGGAGATATAAAGCTTCATTCTTTTAGAAATAATCTGAAATCAGTAACGATGTGTGCGTCGGTGCGTTGTCGTTATGGAGGGTCCAAAAGTTGTTGGCCTAGATTTCAGGCCTCTTTCGTAAACGTTCTCACGCAATCTATATTACGTATTGACCGTAAAACCACGTGGCAAAAATTCACAGCGTATTCCCTTGTAATTAAAAAAAAAACAGTCAGCAATAGAACCTTGGTGTTGGGTCTGCTCTCCATGAATCTCTTTGATATACGCTCTTTGTAAATACTACTAAAATGATTGGGCTTTGGTCTTGATGTCGTAACCATATACCCATGATTCGTCTCCCGTAATCACTCTCTGAAGTAATCCGGGGTCTTCTACTGCTGCCTGAAGGTTCAGTTCGAGCATTCTACATTTTCTCTCATACCGCATGCCCCCCGACCAAATCCATGTACAATCCTAGCACTTATTGGACAACTCTTAAGGCGACATTTATAGGCACAAGAATTAATGTGTCAGAGATACCGCGCTGCGAGGACATCATTCTACCGAAATCGCTTTGCTTTCTTGTGTGATAACTCCTCTAAACTCTGGAAATTCATCAATGGGCTCTGTAGTAGGCGACATGATCCAATAGAATTACCGTCCGCGTTACTAGTTGCCGAGGATGAAACATTAGATGATCCAGTATAAATTGCAGACGAGCTAAACCGTCACTTTGCAACGCTAGGTAATACCACGGTCGCTCACCACGAGAAGAACAGAGATATGACGACCCTCTGCTTCTCACTCTCTGCTGTCTCTATTTCTGAGGTTCATGGTATTCTTCTCCGTCTTAAAGCAAGCTGGAGTCGAGGTGTCATAGGAGTACCTGCAAAATTATTGAACCTAGCAGCTTCATCGATTGCAGGTCCGCTGACTGTCAATATAAATCGCTCGTTTGAGTCTGGTAGCTTTCCATCACGGTTGAAAGATACGGCGGTGTTTCCTCTATTTAAGAAAAAGGGTGAGCGAAACCGCGCAGCCAACTATAGGCCGATCTCAGTCGTGGATTATATCTCAAAGGTCTTCGAGAAACTGATGCTGGTTAGGCTAGATCGATATTTAGAGACGATACATTTCCTTGCCTGAAACCAGTTCGGCTTTCGCAGGGGAAGGTCGACTTACCTCGCGTTGGCCCACTTATAGCAGCGAGTGTCCGACTCGGTTGAACTATTTAGGTCCTATCTCTCAGGACGGAGACAGGTGGTACGAGCTGGTCAAATAGAGTCTTCATGGCAGCAGGTCGATATCGGTACCCCTCAAGGCTCGGTTCTCGGACCTTTTATGTTTCTTATTCTACTGAATTTTATTCTATTAAGGATTCAGAGGCTAAACCTTGGCTTAGCTATAGCTTTTGCTGATGACACTACGCTACTGTTCGGAGTGAATCATCGGAACTTTGATATTAACTTGCAGCAGTCGCTTTTAAATGTTAATAATATAATTAGCATTTTTAACATTTTTGGACTAGTCGTCAATGCTAACAAAACCAATTTCATAGTTTTTCGTGCATCGCCGAGGCTTCTAGAATTATCTGACAACCAGATCTTTAAAATACGAAACATTAAGCTCTCGCAGACCGCTAGGTGCATCCATGAGGAAAACATGAGGTGGCATACCCATCTGGATTACATTGCACCAAAGTGCTATGCTGTAATATCTATGCTGTGTAAAATGAAATTGATTGGGGTACCCACAGAGGGCTTACTTCTGGTGAACAAGGCCGTGTTCTTACCACTTCTATGCTATGGAATCCTTCTCTGGGGAGGTGGCTACGACGGAATTCTCCGAAGAGCAAAAGTGATACAGAATGATGCAATTAGAGCCATTTTTGCTAGAAGGCGAAGGGATTCGGTCCGTGACTTGTTCATTCGTTTTAACCTACTCACGGTAGAAAACATTTACTCGCTGCGGGTTTCAATGTTAGCATACAAAATTTTGCGTGGTATTGTGCCTATGGAGATCGCATTTCGACTAGTCCCTACCATGAGTCGTACATCAGCTAGGCGCGCAACAACTTTTGCAGTGCCCTCTGTATCCTTGAAGTCTAGTCAACACGCACTTGCCTACCGTCTTCCTGAAACCTGGACCCGCATTCCCAAACGCATAAGATGCCTTACTACGAAACACCTCTTCTCTCGCAAGTTAAAACAGAGGCTGTTAATTTCACAGTCGGAACTAGGCGTGTGATCTAGGTATAGTTGGTATTACAACTGTTTTTTTTTTCTGGGAGGTTTTGGGAATGCATAATACACATGCGCCACTAACAGCCTGCGTGACTAGTGTGAGATTCGCAAACCCCCTAAACCCGGATTCCTCCCCACCCCCCCAGGCTCGGTATTACTTTGGCATTACATCGAAGCCGTGGGAGAGGCGTCTCTGCCGTTCTCCTTCAATCAGCTCTATCCCTGACTATCATTTCGCATGTCTACCTGCGGTTGGATAGGGGGATGCCATTTTGTAATCCGTCCTGTGAGGGTGCGTCGAGACCATGAGGGCCTGGCTGCTCGCCATTCCCTCCCCCCTCCCTCGGCTCCTCGTCTCGACCACTCTCCCGAGAGACCCGCTCAAACCTCTCCCGCATGGCCGTTTCCTTGGCTGTCTTGAGTGTCAAAACGGCGTCGAACAAACTCGTCGCCTCCCTCCATGCCTCCGCCAAAGTCATCATATGGGCGACCACCTCCTTGATGGGTCGGCCTCTCACAGCGGTTGGTGCTGCGTCCCGTGCTTCCCTGAGAGCATCACACCGCAGAACAGTATGCTCTACGTTGTCCGTTTCTCCAGAGTCGCATAGTACGCAAATATTGCTGATGGCCTTCTAAATCCTTAACATGTAGCTCTGGAACTGGCCGTGTCCGGTTAGAACCTAAGCTGTTCAGTAGGAAAGCTCCCCGTGTCGGCGGTCATACCATACCCTGAGGTCCGGTATCAGACTCATGGTCCAGCTCCCTGTGGTCACACCGGGTCTTACCTGCGCCCATTCCTCATGCCAGGCCGATATGGTGGCACTCCTGGCCCTGGTGAGATCCAGACCATCGTCTAGATACATTTTACTTCGTTCAGCCACTAGGAGGTCCCATGGCAACATCTTGGCTAGGACCAGGAGAGCTTCGGTCGAGACTGTTCGATACGCCCGGCTTACCCTGATTGCCAGCGTTCGTTGGGTCGACCTTAATGCCCCCCTATTTTTTGCCGTCCGCATTGCCATGTCCCCCCAGACTGGGGCTGCGTATAGCGCCGTTGATTCGGCCACCGAGGCCAGGAGCCTTCTTTTCACCTCAGCCACCCCACCGACTCTAAGCATGACCCGCGCCAGGTTCAGGGAGACCCTTTGGGCCTTTTCGGCCACGTACTTAACGTGTGCCGATCCGTACACTAGCTAAACCACTCTTACAATTTCAGTGGCGTTGTCTTGACGAGCCCGTCGTTAGCTCAGGTGACGGTCAGCCGTTTATCACAATCGTAAAAACTGTATGGATTCTTTGGAATATGTATGGCGCAATTTAATTAAATTAAAATGTACATATGTACAAATATTTAAAACATAAATTTTGCATAGCGTTTAAAACGTTTCACATGCATTGTTAGGCGTAGGTTGATCCTTACATGCAATGTTAGTATGTCGCTAAGTTAAGCTACTAAGATACCAAGATAAGCAATTGCGACCTCTCATGGCATACAAAATAAATTCTGTAGGGACGTTTCTCTAAAGCTTTGCAATAATATCGTAAATCGTTGTTCTACCCGTGTTCTTCTGGCACCTATGATGCATAACTTTGTGCATTTTATATACAAGGTCAACACAGTCAAAGTGTCACCTCGATAGAAGAGCTGCTCGACGCTAATAGGAGAGCGTGCGGAATGATCTGTTGTGGTTCTTGTAAAACTTGTTTGGAATTGGTCATTGGTGGTTGGTGGATATAAGTTGTGTCCAAACAACATGATAAAGGCAAAGAGAAGTGTCGTGCTTGTGCTCAATTTGGCTGGTAAGCGCCAAACGAAGATTATTAAGTAGTTGTGTTGCGGAAGGGCCACAATTCTGATCAGTTAAAAGTCACCCAGACCTCGGGCGCAGATGCCGCTTCTATGGTTTGGGTTGGAGTAACTGCCATAGATCAAACTGCCCTCGTATGTATTCCTTATAGAACAAATTTAAAAACTTTCTTTCACTGCCAATTGGGATTGGAGGATTGCGTAAAGCCTTGAGTATGTGCCTATTTCGGCAACCGCCTACACATTTTCTAACAAGACTGCGTCTTCCCACAGAGCAACGTAAACTGAAATCTGGCTCCGCGACAATGTACGAAGGCATACATACTTTTCCAGGACAATGGCCTTTATACTCGCTCGACCTCAACCCCATGGATATATATATATATATATAAGATTTTCCGTAAGGCTATTGCCCGTGTACGGTTTTTTTTATGTCATGGCTAATTTTAATCCACTCCGGCATTTACCTTGTCTAAATTGGAAACCATGCAAACCAATTTAAGAGTGGCCGGTCTAGGTCTCGAACCCAGTCCTCCCGAATGCAAGGCAAAGTCGTTGCCACTAAGCCATCTTACTCGGTTTATCTATCTGGAGTATTTTCAAGTCATGCTGCAAAAAAATATACCAGTTCGAAGGGGGTCTAGGTTAGCTATTCAGAGCGAATGAAGAGAACTTCTGCAGAGTGTCATTTGCTTTGAACGAATATTAAGGAAATATAATGCAAATGTTTTTAATAAGCTTCGTTTGGAATTCACCGAAATATCAGGCGTGTTTTAGACATTTTGGCTGCCGCACCTTATAGAATTAACAAATGAACTGTGCCATCCAGGGTCCCGTTTTGCTTGGACAACACTATACGCACTAAGATTCCCTGTAGTGCGTATAGTGTTGTAGATGTTTTTTAGGTTTAGATCGCCGTCGAGCTTGATGGTGACGTGGTGCATCATTCGCGTGCGCCGTGCGACCGGAGGAGATACATACGTGCACAGGTTCGATCCCCGCCAATGCACATTTGCATGTATAGGGTTCGGTTCTTGCGAAACAATGCGGAAGCAATTTTGTAAACGCAACAAATATTGGCTAAGAGTCAACCCCAAGAAAAAGGTTTAGATCGCCGGACCCGCAGTCCCTGGGCACCTCTGGCCCTTCTTGAGATCCAACGTCAAAATACCGCTGACTATCTACAATCGGTTCCGTCGTTAGCGCAAATGCGTTTCGAGTGCTTGGTGGAAAACATACAAAGTGGCTTCAGCATTCGACCGTGGGCACTCCCAACGTCAATGTCGACATGTTGACTCACTCGTTCGGCATAGGTCGACGGAAAACCACTTAAAAATGTGAAAACAAAAAGCGCACGTGAGTACACGGCGTCGAATCATTCCCTGCGACGACGGTTTTCAGCGGCTCTTGTAAGCCAGATGAATGTCTTATTCGCTAACCGCTTGTTGCCGCTGTCTGTTGCAGCACGAGAAGGAGCTTCAAGTGTTGATGGACGTCTGCTCCCGCCAGCACCCATAGTGGATCACGGGTGGCGTGATTCGTTGATCGTAACGTCAAGTCTGATATGCCTGCGGGGTGTTGACACGTCGGGCTGACACTGTAATTGCTATCTGTCTATCGTGACTGGCGGCTTTTGAAGAGATCAAATCAGCGGTTGTCAAGTGTCAATTTGGCACCATAGTGGCGCGCTGTCCACTGTTGTTACCCGGCTTATTAGTTTCCCTCCGTGCGTCCGTAGTTTTCGTTCTACGATTGTACTGTTGCGGTGCGGTGCTGCGCAATCCTGGCTTTTCCCTTCGGTGACGATCAACGATTATTTATTCCAGAAACCTATTTGTTCCAATTGTGTGGTTTGTGATTGCAACACTTCGTGCGGGGGGGGGTGATGTGTGATCAGCAATGTATCTTGACGAGTCCAACGGGTACATCTCTTAACCGTAAAACATGGTACAGTAAGTTGGATTTTCATTGGTGCCTATTGAATCATCTGACATGCAAACAAACAAACCATCGATGTGTTTCTTGCGAGCCGCCGTCGCAGAACAAATGTAATGCTTTGTATAATTTGATTAAATCGAACAAGGTACGACTTTACGAGTCAAGGTTTTGCTTAGAAATGCAGGCTTTGATTCATCACATTTAACCCTCGGTTGTTCCAAGCATCTGATGCGAGTCCTCGAGTTTCGTAGAACGATTCATTTACCATCACAAATTGAACTTCCCTTAGACCTTCGACGAATGATGGCCTTCTTGTCAATAAATGAACTAGTCGGTCCACCAAGTCACTCCAAGGTGCTCATATAACAAAGTTATATATATATATATATATATACCAACCAAGATGGCTTAGTGGCAAAGCCTTTGCCTTGCATTCGGGAGGACTGGGTTTGAGACCCAGACTGGCCACTCTTAAATTGGTTTGCATGGTTTCCAATTTAGACAAGGTAAATGCCGGAGTGGATTAAAATTAGCCATGACACGAAAAAACCGTACACGGGCAATTGCCTTACGGAAAAATCTAAAAAAAAAATTACACCTGTGTAGTGGGTCTCTGATGTGAGACTCTCCAGATTATATATGCAATCAATAAATATCTACAAAAAAATATATATATATATATATCTATATATATTATATATATCTGCGCTTTGCCATAAAACGACTGTAGTCCCTCACGAATTCGCACCTGGATATGTCTGAAAAACTCGCTTCCGGAGGAACGTAATATTTTGGTTGAACAGTAAATAAGTGTCCATTTAAATCACGCCTCTTAACTTGATGCAATATGTCATTGTCACGTGCATCAAACATCGAGTCAATATGCCTTGTGTAGGCGTCACAGAAATCCATCTTGTACTCCTCCCACCAGTTTTCTGTCGTTTGCAAGTTTAGGCAGGGTGGCAATTTATACAATTGGGGATTACAAACGACAAATAGAAACAAATGTGCACGTCGGGGTTGTAACGATTAAACAAAAAACGTACTATGCATCATTTGAGATGAACTAACCCTAAGCTAAATGACTAGGTCCCTTTGGTATGAACTCTTAACTAGTTCGATTAGTAACTAGGCTAACTAAACGACTGTATTTCCTTTTGAAACCTCTATTACTCTGCTATAACGTAGATGCCTAAATTGCGTGCAGAGGCCGAAAATGGTTACGACTATGGTATCATTGAACCTTAAGTTATAATGAAGTGCGCCGTACTTTAGAACAACAAATTTGTTATGAGAGCATAGAATACTGTCTCCGGTGCACTATAGGGCGTTAACATCAGACTGCAATGCGGTGGGGACCCCTTAGGCTAAACTGGATACATGAGTTTTATGTCATCAACATATTCGTATTTAAGATAAGTGACGTCCACCGAAAGGTACCTGCTTATTCCTATGATAAAAATTGCGTAAAGAAAAGGGAAGAGCAACTTCTCTAAGGTGCTCCAGTCTAGAGATAATAAACCCAACTAAACTCGTCATCAACCTTTACTTCTTGCGTTTTTTAAACAAAACGCAGACGTAACGACCAACCATATCAAATGTACTCTTTTTGTCAGCATGTATGTGTTTTTTGAGCACTTAAAAGCATTGACAAATTTTGCATCATTTCGTAACGTTGCGTCTGTTGTAAATCGGTGTTAAGTACTGTCTGACACGCATTTTCGTATTAAATAAATCATTGGCTTATTAATATCTTTACACGACAGAAAATAGCTTATTTTTTTAAATTCCTAATACAACAAAGGAAGCAAAGCATTTTGATATGAACTAAGTGAGTGTGACTCCAGAACTAAGTAAGTCACTGCAAAAGCGCATTTTGCGCAACAACCTTCATACCTTTGGAGCGAACTTTGAGCTCCAAATTTAATGTGCCATTGGGCAATTGGCTCCTTTGACGACAAGACACTTCGCGTCGGCGCAAAATCAACAGGCGAAATTGCCGGTGGCTGGCTCTTACCCCTATCCAGCAGCCGTTTGCGAATACTGATGAGTAGGCCTTGCATGGTACCTGTAAGCGGTTTAGGTCTCAAAGTGAAGCGATGATTCAAGCAAACGGCAGTAACATACAATAAATGCGTCTGTTGGGAATGCTTCTACCGGTATGTTACAAAACAAGTACATGCATTCAAATATTCGTTTTCACTTGGGTACACACCATTTGGACCAAGCATTTATCAGTTAGTTACTCCCGCAGCCGAACCAAGCATAATTATCAATTAGTTATTCCCGCAGCTGAACCAAGCAGTTATTATTCCCGCAGCTGAACCAAGCAGTTATCAGCCATGCCCGTATTTAGTTGTATAACGTCAACCACAGCATTGCTATCAATGATGATATGTGCGGCGATTGACGGTGACGACGACGACGACGACGCATCCAACAGCCGTTCGACCGTTAACAGTAACACCAAGAACAACAACAGCTGCAGCAGCTGCAGCAGCAACAGCAGCAGCAATAAGAACAAAAACATCAACAAGAATGCCAGCTTGCCGGAGCAAGTACAACGACATCGATCACAATTAGACGATTGCTACGCGCTACCGTTTCGAATCGTATTGACTCAATCAGTCAGTATATGTGTTTGCGTACAGCTAGCAGCATACGCACAGCCATCAGACCACGCAGTAGCCACACACACTGCTTGTTCGATCCTTCGTATATAGCGGAAGTAGTAGGAGGGAAAGGGCTGACATGACACCACCACCTTCTTGATGATGATGGTGGTGGCTCGCGACAATGCTCATGATGAAGGGGCGCGCGAATAGGAAATTGCGCCATTCGCGCGCGGTGCTGATTTTCGGTCTTCACCGCTTCACACGTGTTTGTGTGCTTCCTTTTGGTGATTGTGTTCTTCAACTTCGAAAGCTAGAAGCCTATTCCGTACTACGAGAGAGAGCATTCTCCCCCACGCCACCCTTCCACGCCCAATTTGACCCACCGGTTTCTTCTTTGGTTGAACAGCACGCCGACGGTATTATATCATAGCCATCTCGCTTGTCAATATTACTAGTGAGTGCTCTCTACTGTGCTCTCGATCCGTTGCAACGTCAGCTCGACTGTTCGGCGTATCGCCGACGTGCTACGTAGATAAACTTGTCTGTTGTTCTCCAGGAGAACTAAGCCACGGTCCTGCCACGAATAAATACTCACGTTAGTCTAATGACATTGTAGTCCATTTTGGTCGTTGTTGCTGCACTGCGCCCAAAATGCATCGATTGTTAGCCAAATACCATGCTTTTCAATGCTACGCTGACGATGTTCACCTACATACTTTACTGCAGATCAATAATATGCCATTGTATGATAAGTCAACCAACCAAAAAATGACTCAACATGAGAAGGCACAATTAAACTCGAATTCAAACGTGGTTTATTCAACATACCTGCATTACTGCAACGCAAAGGTTCCTGGCAAATAAAAATGGTTGAACAAAAAAATGAATTAAACAACGAAGCAGAGTATCACACTTGACAAAATTAAAGGAAAATGCTTTGTTTAGGCATGTTACACAATAAGTTATCACAACGGGTATTCACCATTATGAAGAGTTCTATATAGTATTTGGTGCGTTTGGTAAAATGCCGAAAAATAAATGAAGCAAAACGCTCGCAAATGTACGCGCAAGCAAGGCAATTGATTTGAAAGCCAGTGTTTTATTTAGCGAGCGAAGAAATACTTCGTAGTGAGACGAAAACCTGGACCTGCATTTGAAAATGCAGGTTCAGGTTTTCGGGAAGGCAACATGCAAGTGCACGTTGGCTGATTTCAAGAATACTGAAGGCACTCCGAAAGTTGTTGCACGCCTACTTAATGTTCGAGCTGTTGCTGGGGGTAGAAACAAGTTAAAACGCGACAGTGGGGATAGAAACAAGCAAAGACGCGATCTCTGTAGGTGCAATACCTCTTCGCGATTGTATATGTTAACATAGAAGCCCGTAGCATGTATATTTTCCAGCCTATCTAGACTAGCTAGAGACGGGACTAGGGTGCAGGAGGCAGCATGGTATCTACCGCGAGGTAGTTTACAACGTTGACACACACAAGAGTCCGAGGGATCCGATGGAACCCGGTTGTCGCGCACAGCACGTGGTGGAAACCATGCACGGCGAATCTAGTTAATCAGATTATTTAGATGCTCAGGCTAGCTGGAGTGAGATCGTTCCAGATTATTTCGATACCGTAGGCGGCCATTGGAGCAATCTTTAGATCGAACAGTCTCAGTGCCGTTGGGACGGAAAACAGGTGCGGCTTGCTAATTGTGGTCATTGCTACAAGCGCCTTTCTGCATCTTTCCTTGATATGCTGCAGGAAACATCGGCCATGAAAAACATATATAACGTAGACCAGAAGTTAGGTCGACTCTACGCCCAATCTCTAGGATCATAACCCTACGATCATTCGCTCACGCAGTACATTTCGGGACGATAATTTTGGTACCGACTCTACGGCGATCCGATCCGCGGTTGCGGAGTAATTTAGGTTTTCCGGCGGTCATGTCGAGATTAAATGGATGCATCAACTACCTCCTCCATCAGATAAATCACTCAATTTCGACGTGCCCTTCGGAAAACCTTAACTACTCCGCAATTACTCTCGCGTTGGCATAATATTGGTATCAAAATGATTGTCATGAAATGCGCATTTGCCTAATGTGTTAGGTTCGAGCGTTGCAAAAGGTTGTAGGATTATGGTTTTGAGGTATTGGGTGCTAAAGCTAATAGAATAACTTTAGTTTTTGCGAATTCTTGTTTAAAAGACCATGTTGCATCTTCTGGCCTGCGCAATATGTTCTTCAGAGAGGATTGGTTGTCTTGCAATTGCACATTTTGTGCTCCTATGCCGGGCAACGACACCACGGATTATAGTGATATCACTCTCACTCCGAAACAAGACTTCTCAGAGACCATGGACCCATTGGAAAAATCATCTTTGCTTTAACGAGTTCTACAATTCCGTATATCGCTCTCGAAATCTTCTTAGGTCCTTCCAGGAAGAATTCAAGAGGAGGATGGAGGGACGGTCCTCTTTAATCTACCGGCAAATTTATGTACACTTAACAATTCTTTTCATTAAGTAAACTACGTTTGAAGATTCGAATTTTGCATGTCTAAAGTTTTTTTATATTACCAGTAGGACAAAGCATGGATCACAATATACATAGACTGCACAAAACTGCCGATTTAAATCACATATTTTTGCAGCCAAGTGATGATAAATAATAATAATAATAATAATACATTGGTTGCATTCAATAGCGACAATGTCAGTAGGTCGTCTCGTTTTAACACGGTACACATTTCTGTACTAGTCCGCTGGTCGCGGACGTCACCCGCACGTCACACGTATTGCTTACGTTGTAGACGGGTTTGTAGAACGTATAATCCGTGCGCAAAAACAATAAGCCGCTCTACGACGCGTGTGCGTATTCACGTACAGCTCTACTCGTTGAGTCGGCTGTCTTCGAATACACAAAAGCGACTGTCAGACTACAAATGAATTGAGCTTCTTTGAAAAATAGTAAATCAGGATCGCCGATATGTCTGACATCGTCTCAGCCGGCGCCGGAGCAAGCGCACATCCGTGGTTTGCGCTATCGTCGGATGCGCTATAATAAATAGATCGATCTGTTTGTTTTACCATTATGTAGGTGTAGATTCCTATCTAACGAACTGCCGACTGAGTGACAGTGACAGCTATATAACGACAAAATACTCTCTGCGTCAGACAGGCAGCGTCGAGCGCAGGGAGGGCGCTTTGAGCGGATTTGAAATGGAGGGGCTCGGAAGCAGACGTTCCGAACGCTAATCCTTCGGGCTCACAGAAAACCCGGCGCGCGTTCGAGACGTCGCTCCGTTATGCTTAGTTATGTGTCCGAGGGCTGGTTGGCCTACATGCTGCATGCTGCGTGTGGCGCAAGCAAGTGAGCTAAGAAAAACAACAGATTGGAACATGGATGGCTATGTAGCAGCTAGCTGTTCGACTCCGATGCGCCGTAGCCTGATCCTCTCGGTGAGAACAATCGTTTAAGCAATAACGCAGCAACACCAACAACAACAACAACAACAACGGTAGCAAGCAGCGTCAGCAACAAAAGCAACAACGACTACAAGCAAATACGACTGACAACAACAACAACCCGTACAAATGAGTACCTACTAGCGAACGCTAGCCCGTACGCATCGCAACGCCCGGGGGGAGAGGCGAAGGGAGCTGACAGGAAAGAGATAGTATAGGAAAGAGAGTATATATTCGGTCCTGGGTAACGAAGACCCCATAGTTGCCATTGTTATCAACGTACTAGCTAGTTGTCGTCGTAGCTAGTGTTCAAATTGTGCTAGAAGTACTACTACTACTACTACTACTACTATTACGGCCACTATCATTGTACTAGAAGTCGGTTGGGGTTGTTGTTGCTGTTGCTGCTGCTGCTACTATTATTCTTGTGGCGGCGATTGTTGTTGTTGTTGTTGTTGTTGTTGTCGTCGTTGTCGTTGTTGATGTTAGTGTTGTAGTTGTGGTTGTTGTTGTCGTCGTTGTTGTTGTTGTTGTCGTTGTTGTTGTTGTTGTTGTTGTTGTTGTTGTCGTCGTTGTAGTTGTTGTCGGACAGACCCCGACATGATCCCAAGACGCACGTGTGCTGTATTTTTCTTCGTAGTTTGTCCGGCCAATCGACAAACCAACAGACAGACTGACTGACTTACTTACTGGTTTTATGTATATGTGCAGATATCTATTCAAAGATACAACGACGCGCAGCAGTTTTCAGCAAAAGAAGTATTCTTCAGCTGAAGAAAGCTGTGCCTGCAAGCCGCGCGTGATCTCTTTCTGTCCAGAAGAGATCATCATCTAGCGAACTACAAACGTCAAAGCCACGCTATGATAGCCACAACCACAAACCTTTCTCGAGGGGCTAGATCAGGCGAGGGGAAGAAAAAGACGGGAAAGAAAGAACATATATATTTATATATATATATATGTAGAGAGAGAGATAAAGAAAGAGAGAGAGAGAGAGAGACGTGCACACGTACTCACGTATATATGGGCACAGATACTTATGTGATATAGGCTTTTCAGAGGCACGTTTTTGTCCCGAATGAACGCACGTTACGAGCGCACATTAATCGCCTCTCACCTCTTGAAGCAGGCTGTCACGCCCATTTGTATCAACACGTTCATCGTTGATGCTATCACGAGATTGTAGCAATTGATGGTTCAAAAGTGAACGTTTTGTTCGAGCTAGACGAGCCACAAAAAGATAGAAAAAAAGCATGTAAGATCTTATATTTGAGAGGAAAAGCAGAGCACATAGAAAGTATGTAAAATCTAGATCTGCGACTTCAAATGACGGCGGCGTTGACGACGTGTGGAACTACGTAACGATACCGCTTATAAAAGTCTCAATTCCACCTTGCTGAGAGTCAGTGGGCGGGCTGCAGTTCGAGAATTGTTGTTAGGCCTGTCTGCCGCATGCAGTCGACTTCCGGTTTGTCCAGGGCGCGTATGTTCATAAAGAAAATCGGCAATGCAACACAGTTATAATTAATGAACCAAAGTGCGTCATCATTTGTTGTCGAGAATTGTTCGGGAACTTTTCAGGAATCATTCGCGAACTTTTTAGGAATCGTTCGGAAACTTTTCAGGAATAGTTTGGGAACTTTTGAGGAGTTGGTTGACTCTTGACGTGTCAGAAATTGCTCGGAATTCGCTTTCCTGTCCGCCCACCTACTTTGCCCTACTTGCACATCATCAATAACGAGCGGAAGTGAAAATGATACACTAGTTCACACGAGCCCAATTCGAGCAAAATGATCAATATAATGACCTGCAGTAGCACATTTTTTGGGCGTCGTAAACTAGATTGCTGTTCTTACTGCTGTTGCTGCTGCTGCTTCTGCACTGAGATATGGAGATAATGCTGTTGCTGCTCAGCCGCCCTCAAACGCTCATTGTTCCCTGTTTCTTTTTTTAACGCTCTGACAACCACATTTAGACGCTCGTAATAGTCTAAGTTGCCTCTGGCTCGATATCGTCTAAATGCATCTGTAAGGGCCTCACTGGGTTGCTAGGAGGAAAACACGAATATTGACCAACACCACCACGACTGTAGCTTTTATTTCGTCCGACTTCTCTGCTACGTTGGTACAGCGCCGTATCTCCGGCCTGTCGTACTACACTCCGATCCTTCCTCGACCGTGTCTCAACAACGTCTCTGGTCACTAACTGCAATGTCGTCAGTTCTACCGGCACTAAGTTTAGGTCACAGGTCGGCAGATCATTGGCCTGCCGTCGTTGCTGTTGTCATAGCACTTTCTCCGCTAAGTGCGCCGCTGGCAGTAATTATAAGCTCCCTTCTCTCAACCTACCTAGCTACTATAACAACGACGTTACTCCTACAGTCTTGCACATCTATCGTCATCGCGTTCTCGTACTAGATTTATAATAGGCTTTTTCCAGCAGAGGTATGTAGCAGCAGCAGGGTAATGACAACCACGTCCAACAAATTCAACCAGCAAGACCGGGGCTCGAACTTGCGATTGTTTTGCTAACCAACGCCCCGTTTCGAACGGTGCGTTAGCCGCCTAAGCCACTGCCGCAACATTAAGTTAAAAGCCTGTAAACTTTATGAGTATGCATGATAAAGCAGTTTTTTTAATTTTTTGCTATATATTGCAGGCCGGACTGGGTTCGAGACCCAGACCAATGCCGGAGTGGATTAAAAAATAGCCATAGCATGAAAAAACCGTACACGGGCATATTAGCCTTACGAAAAAATCTAAAAAAAAGTTAAAAAAATCATATATATATTTCCAGCTTGGTTTGTTGTATATTGTAATTGCTAGTTGTAATGAAAAAATAACGGTAATCCGCGTGGTATTTGAGCACGTGACCGAACGGCTCACTCTACCATTTGAGCTTTCTCAAGCGTTTAGAGTCGGGGCGTCAAAATGTCCCACGATGTAGGACAGATACGGGAGATGCATGTCCGGCATTCCCTTGATGCAAACGTTATGAGTGATATCGTCTATTCGTACGAGCTGCCGTTTTGCTGAAACTTATCATGACAGGGTCTCTATTTTCTCCTTTTGCGAGGAGATGTTCGACTTGAGTCGCGGTAATATGACTAATTACGGACTAAATTTTATCGACACTTGTTACAGTAGTAGACGTTATGGTAGTACTAGTAATAGTTCAGCGAGTTGAACTTGGTGGCGTAGTGCATTCGCGTGCGTCTTGTGACTGGAGGAAACACATAGATGCACGGTTTCTATCTCCATAGTTGCACATTTGTATTTCAGGGGTCCTTCTTACAAAGTAATCCGCCCCTATCGAGCCCCACCGTTGCACATTTGTAGTTATGGGGGTCCGTCTATGAAGTAATGCGAAGAGCAGTCCCGTGGACGTTAAATCTTGGCTGACGTTCAGCTCGAAAAGTATTTTTTATTATGTTAAAAATTATAGTAGTATATTGTTGTTGTAGCAAATCGTCAACTGTTTTTACTAATCAAGGTATAGATAGATATTCAGGAAGACGCTTCGATATATTATTAGCGGTAGCATGCGTGCTAACGACAGTGGCTTGCTAGACGGGCGTGGCAAAGCTATGCGTATCCTATCGTGTCGTTTAGAAGGCGTGGATTCGACTCCCCCCCCCCCCCCTGCCCTCCTTAGATTACGATAACACTACAATTGTATTATTGTCTTCCCATGTTTTCCCCGCATGTACGCCTGTCATAATGATAATGATTTATTACGATGATCAAGTGCGATGCGATATCTAATCATCGAGTGTTGATGATGATACCTGTATGCAACGAGGATTTTTGTTGCTGTTCACAGCAGCAGCAAGGTGTGTGTACTACATATGCATGTGAGTGTTCGTGCGGGGACAAATACGGGACCACTGCGGAGACAAATGATAATGACGACTAACATCTCCGTGTTCGTCATGTCTGCAATTCATGTTGGGCCCGGCCATCGCTGGTTCCGCAAATTATATATATATATACATATATATATATATATATATATATATATATATATATATATATATATATATATTAGACACCATTAATTAGTTAGTACATATCGACGGTATTACATTGCGCAATCTGTTGGGTATGACATGATATGGTATGACAACAGACAACTCGTGGCTCGTCGCAACCTGCCACGCGCGACGTCATAATAGGCGAGTAAATATTTCCGTTTGACTTTCACTCTAGGCAAACTGCTTTTTGTGATGTTGTTGGGGTTGTTGATGCTGTCATTGTTGTTGCTGCTGCTGCTACTACTATTGATGTCTGTTACTGTGGTTCTCTACCCAGTCTATAAGTAATTATTGATGTTGTTGTGTGTGCTACTTCTGCTACATATGTTTTTGTTGTTGTTGACAATTTTATTTGATATCTGTGTAACTAATATTACGCTGTTGTTGCGGTTGTAGCAGTAGTAGTTTTCGTGGTTACCTGATAGGAAATAGGGTTTGATCTATTAAGTATCGTTATTGTTGTTATTACTATTGTTATTGTCGTTTTTATTGTGGCCGCGTATAATGCGGTATTGATCATATCTTTAGTACTTTGTAGACGTTCACATTTCCATGATTGTTGAATATTTTTATTTCAATGTTGTTACCTCTGCTGTTGTCGGTTCGGCAATAATAATAATAATAATAATAATAATAATAATAACTATTATTATTATTATTATTATTTAATATGTCTTAGAGCAATACAGTTGTGAGGTGTGAATGTGTATCCTCATTATTTTATAGTTTCTTTCTTGCTGTCGTTAGCCCATTGCACCTAATATCGACGCGGCGTTTCCTCTGCAAACTGCCAATGAAAGCAGCTGCCTCAGAAAGTCGCCTTCGCGTGCATCTCCGGTGTTTGCTTTTTTTATTATTATTTTTACTCTTTATTATTATTATTATTATTATTATTAATTCAATTTTCGGTGTTTCTTTACAATTGTGGGATCTAAACGTGTACCCGTAGGCTCACCCCCGCTCCTCAATCCATAGAGCCGATGACAGCGGCGGCGTTTTCCCTACACACTGCGAGCGAGAGTTGTTGACGTAGAAACTCACCGCGCTGGTCACCCGTGTTAGCACTGATTTTGATACCTAGGTCTTTGAGGAAGATACTTGTGTCATTATTATTATTATTATTAACAACCCGCCGCGCTGGTCTGCAATGAGACAGAATGACCTGCTGGAGAGAACGAATGAGAGAGACAGTGTAGTGGAAAAGTTCGAAAACCGGAAGATTTTAGGACTGTGGTTTGCATGAGATTTGAGCTACCTCACCCTCAGTGAAGTGCTTTGGTTCTTGCGCCAAGCAATAGCAAGAGCATCATCATCGTCACTGCAAACCAGGCGGGACTACTTTGACTGTAGAAGTTTATAGAACTCTGTTATAGACATATAAGGAAGCATGCAAAGCGGAACGAACGCCAGCTGCTCGGACGAGCAGAACGATTTCTCCCAGCTTTTATCCAGCAACTTCGTAGGTAGAAGAGTCACCTGAGTAGCTCTTTACAGCGACGCTGTGGCCGTGTCTTCAATTGTACGGCATAAGTTTATGCTTGGAACAACACAATATGAGTCTGGGGGGAATGGACCCAATCAGGTCTACTATGAGCACTGAACCCAGTCACTCCGCCTCTTACCGGAAACACTTTGTGATGTCTTTAGTGTTATTACAAAGAGGGGACGGATGCCTAAAGTCTGGCATGTCCCCCAGCTTTCTTTCCTCTTACGGTAGACATGGCGACGACAAACAAAATCCAAGTCTCTATCGCGGAGTGGCGTCAGAGCTCACATTGAAGAAGATTTTCTGCAAACTGATTATTCAGCCGACTGAATACGTGCTAAACGGACTCTTCCATCGAAGCAATTCGGCTTTAGGATATGTCGAGGAACCCGTGATGCACTTTACGTTCTTTAGCCATAAATAGAAAAAAAAACATAAATAGAGCTATGACATAACCCAGAGGTCACATTGTCTTTATTGACTGAATCAAAGCCTTTAATGAAGCCCTTTGTCATCCGCGGGTTGAATCATTCCAAAGTGCAGGCATAGGTGACTCTCCCCTGAGTAACAAGTTTTTTTTATTATAACACTTTATTAATGTATGTACCTACATGTTGGCCATGCATGCAGATAATAGCGTGATCGCACGTCGCGGCCTGGGTGCCATCAAGCACATTAATAGAGGCGTTACTTGCTTCGAAAGTACTTGTGATAGAGGCGTTCTTTGTATCGAAACGACTTAAAATAAACACCAGAAAGACCAAAGCCAAGCAAAATCAGGCGTGTTATTCATAGCGTTTAGGCTCACTACTCAGCGTAGACGTTCACATGTTATACAGGAAACAGTACCGGCGGCTCTTCTTTTTCTTTACGAGGAAGCAGGTAATTTCCGAGGATTGTTAGTTATTTCGGCAGTAAGCTTTTCATACTTAAGATTGCATCAGGGTTAATGTATGGTCTTGACAGGGTATGGAACCACCTCACGCTAATGAGTGTCAACCAGCTTGACAAATATTGTTCACTAAATGTAAAGCGAGTGTTTTTTTTAAAGTATCCTGCCGATGTGAGCAAGGAGCCCCTTGGTTTATTTTATGTCAGGCTATCAACTAGCTACTGAAATAGTCCAACTAAAGCTGAAGATATCGCGTGCAGTAGTACCCTACGAATGTTTTATTTCGAAGTGGAAATTCACTAGCAATTATGAACAGGCCAGACGGGACGTCGGGTACATTAGGTACATGTGCATGTAACACTATGTGGTATGTTCAAACTGTTTAAACGCCGTCTTTTACGAGTTCCGTCTGCAGAGGAGCACCAAGTACTATGCCGTCAAACACGGAGCACTAGAGCATAAATCGCTGCACCACTTCTCTCGCCGGAAGCGTGACAAAGATAAGTGATGATATGAGGACAGTCTCATAAATGATGAGTGCCTATTAGACTCAATTTGAGCTAAAGTGATCAGAAATAAATAAAGAATTAGATTAGTACTTTTATTGTTATTACTATTATTATTGCTACTGTTAACGATGGCGTGCTTGTAATTGCCGGTTTCCACTTTCGATATCATTTTGCTTTCGATCTTATTGCAAATTCGATTGCAGTCGTTGTCGCCGATGTGTTGCTGCTGTTTCTCGGCTCGTTGTGGCTTTTTTTAGTACAGCGGTTAATATTACCATTCTTATTGTTGTTGTCTTCCATTAGTATTGCTGTGCTACGCTCGATGAAGATTTTTGGGATCGCTACAGCGTACACTTGTCGTCGTGTTCCGAGGAGCTACTCGCCCGAGCATAAGGCATTGAAGGCGGCTTACAAAACAGACCACTTGGAGACGGCCGCTTGTAGTGTTGCCGCGCACGCGTGACCATTTATGATCTACGGAGCACGCCGCCATCGTTGTCATCATCATCACCACCACCACCATCCCCAATGTATCCGTCTATCTATTTCCACCAGTCTTTCAATCTAGCTTTCACTTTATCGAATTGTGGTGCAGTTCGCTGCTGCTGCTGCTGCTCAGGTGACCTGGTAAGGTCTGTCGTGAATGCAGGACCGTCAGTGAACTTTTTAGAATTAAGGATACCGAATTCTGCGTGTGTCTGAGAAACCTACGTAATGACAATCGGTAATTTTATTCTGTTGACCCGAATGCGACATTAAGACCCAGTATTAACTTAAAAAGGTCGTAATAGTTGCGGCAAAATCCCTTGTTTTCGTCGTTCGCGGTAAGATGTTCTGCCGGCTTTGCATTGCCGGTCGCCGGTGTTTACTTGAAGAAGCCTTACCTTACCAGGAACTACACCATCACCACAAGGCGCCCGTAGTCGCTTGGGCTGCGTCCTACATACATTGCTTGCCAGCCTGTGCCAGCCTGCACCAGCTGTCCGGAATTCTGCATCGCCCTACACCTTCGGTGGTCGATTCTGTTGCAACTGTTTGTCTGTCTGTCTGTCTGTCTGTCTGCGAGATCAACTCGAATGCGAACAAACAACATGGGCATCTTGCTGACCACAATCATCGAATATTCTCTTTTTGGTATCCAGGCGTGAGGTTGCGCGCGTCTATCGATGTGATTCCTTCTCAGTCAGTGTGTGTGTGAGTGAGTGTCAACAAGTGTGTCAAGGTTTGTGTATCTGTAATGCTCGAGTATGTATCTATCTGCGTCGCGCAATTGTGCACCGTCGCGTGTACGCTTGCACTAGCGACGCTGACAGAAGTAGTAATAATTCATGTCTGCGTTGTCGCCGATCTTCTCATATATATATATATATATATATATATATATAAGTAATACTACTGTCTGTGTCGCCGATGTGCTATCATCGACTGCTGGGTCAGTCACTGTTGCTCGACTACCGTTACTGAAGATACTGAAGTTCTGCTCGAAGGACGGGACGCGCACGGGGGTGGCATGCCTGAAGAGCCTCAGCCCTCGTTGACCCTATTGAGTAGATGATGATGTTGATGATGATGATGATAACAACAGCAACAGCAACAACAACAACAGCGATAGCAGCAGCAACAACAACAGCGATAGCAGCAGCAACAACAACGCTACCGCTACCAAACAACAGCAATGAGACCAACAAATAGCTGAAGTGTTCACTACTTAAGACTAAGCACGATGGTGGTGTTGATGAGAGCTATCTAGATGGCGCTATAGATCTCATCACCGCCGTGTGCCGTTGATGATAGCGATGCCGATAATAATGATGGCGATGATGACGATGAAGATTAGATAGACAAGGAAGAGAGAAACAAATGATGTTATAGCAACTCTTCGACCAGCATATGGCAGGCCGAGGGCTTTGCTGTCGCAGGTACAAGCGTCATTAGCTGGCTGAGCTTCGACGGACTTCGCTTTTGCAGCACGCTCATCACCTCATGATGTTCATACCTCATATCTACCCAACTAAGCAGCAGCTTCGACAGCATCTAAGTAACGGCCGACTGCCAAATGAAGTCAGCTAAAGATGGGACAATAATAATAATAATAATAATAATAATAATAATAATAATAATAATAATAATAATAATAGCCCCAAAAACAGCAACCACTAGACCCAGTCTATCCAGTCCACACAAAGAAGAACATGGATTAGCTTCTGTTTCTTCGTGTTTCCTTCCCTAAGCACTATGGTAAACATGGCAAAGCATTATTTCATCACGTTGACTTATAACCGGTCGGTACTGCAACACACAACATCCAATGAGTACCCAAAAAATCTTTTCGGGCTGATTATCTGCTAACATTTAACGCCCATAGGTTTGCTTTCGTATTCGAGTTCGTAAAACGGACCCTATAAATACAAATGTGTAACGGTGGGGGTCGAACTCGTGCACCTATGTGTCTTTTCCGGTTGCGAAACACACGCAATTGCACCACCACGCCACCAGGCTCGACACCAAATTAGCATCTGAAAATATTATATAAGTATATATATACTAATTAAAAGGTTGATCATTTCGTTTGATAGTGTTCGGATATGACCTTTATGCACTAGCATCCGGAATTCGTTTTACGTAATAAACAACTCCTTCATATCTACGTTGATTCTAATGTTATGTGTATTGCCGTTCTTTGTCTGCCTAAACTAAATGAGCACAGCATACTGCACCGACGCTCCAATTTTACGTGACATAATAAGCATTACATTGTGGCCTCATTGTGCCCCCCCCCCCCCCCGCCTTGCAAACACGTTTGATGACCTCTGTGCTTCTCTGCTCTAGATTCTAAAACAGAACCGTAGGTGGCACAAAGGCCTGCCGCACCTACCAATCTACCAAGACATGCGTACCCATATAATTGCTTGTACCATATGGCATGCTTCGTTTGTTTAACATCCTTTATTGCGATCTGTCATGCACCCTTGCTGATTACTAATGTTAATTAACGACGGTTAACAGTTGGCTAGGCTTATCAACGGTTGGTTGTCTCTGTTCATTGGCTTTGATTGCATCGTGCGGCCGTCGCGCTGTTGAAATCGGCCTTCTAGCAGTTTAGCATTAACTAATCATTTCATCTTCGTTTTGCAGTGAGCGGAGTTGTTCCGTTCATTGACAAAACCGGTCGTCCCGCAACTCTCTTTCTACGTCGTAACAGATCAGAGATTTAACCACACTTGATGCTAGGTACATTACATTAGTGTAGCTTAAATCATTACTTAGCTATTTAATAATAAATGAAGTTACTACACAATAAAAAACAAGTGTAGCTTTAGTTCTAACGTTCCAGTCGTGAAACTCTTATAACAGTAGCCGCAAACTCGGCCCTTCTTTAGCCTATATTAGCGTCTACTTGATTTCTATTCGTGTCACATATTTTTTACTTATTTAATTAGAACTATTATTATTTCGTTTAGTTGATAACTGCCTATAGTGCTTTGTCGCACTATTTGGGTTTGAGTAATCTTGATTTAGCTTGTTATTTTTTGTTCTGTAGCAGTTTGTGGGTTGCACGTGTTTAGGACTATTCGTTCAAACATTGCAAAAAAGAACTGCCGCATCCGAAGTGAAAAATCGCTAGAACAGTGTACCACTTGCCGAGATTATGTAGGTTAATAATGTGGAAAAAAATGGGCGTAAGGCTTCGCTGAAAACAATACATTCCTGAACCAAGCCCTAGCTTAGCGTTCCTTTAATGGCCGTAAAGTCCCCATTGTTTTGAAGTTGTCAACACAGTAGACTGCTCTATACAATGCTTAGGCTACAATCATGTTCACAGAAGTTCAGATCAAGTTACTAAACGTCGGCACATTGTGTTGCACGTTAGCTCCGACATTTGTACTGCTGCTCACACCGCGTAACAAATCAAACACCAATACTAGACATTCAACGTATGTCTCATATTACTTATTCTTTGTTCATCTGATCGTTGAATCAATGGCTACAACATGCTTGCCGCGTAGATCTGGCGGCGTTCATTTAAATCAGGAAATACAAAAGCACGATAGCGGCCTAAGCAATGTAGTATTGTTTATTTATTTGGTGGCCTCTACGAGCTTCGTTGAACTTCCTTCCGTCTGTTTGATAATGACATAATATTTATATTGCGTACGACTCTTTTTATGTACACATAAATAAATAGCTCCGTTAAGATTGCGCGTGTGTGTGTGTGCTCGTTATCTTGCGTTTTCTTATCTCTGCTTAGCGTACTATGATTGCAGCGACGGGAAGCTATCTATGGTCCAGGCGCTGCAGACGTGCCGATATAACGCATTCCATATCACGTAGGCCGTAAATTGGTACATATATATATATAGAAAATATTGTGAGGATTTATTAATCATTTACAATACGTTTGCACACTCGGCAGTGCTCGCCTTTATATATATATATATATATATATATATATATATATATATATATATATAAGAGACAAACATGTCTTGTTTTCACAACAGATTGCAAATGTTGCTGCAGAGGCAGGCGGAAGCCGAACAAATACGAAACAGAGACGAATAGCTAAGTCGAGGCTTGAGAAAACTGCGAATGAAAAATAGAGATGAAAAAAACGTTGGACGTTGATGCAGCCAGCATTACGAGTTAATTACGCCGCTGCACGAATGTGTATTTGTTTTTTTTTTTCGGTTTGAGGATTCACTTGTACACGAGCCGAGGCATCCCTCATAAACGAACAACGCTTCGCGGCTTCAATGGCGTTGACGTCCTTCTAGCCAACGATTTCCAGCGCACCGCCGGACGTCGTGCGCTTGAGAGTCGGAGAGCGAACAAAGCCCGAGCTTTGGAAAGTCCGGCAGCAACTACAGCGCCATTCCGTTCGCCGACCGAAGCTGATCGCTGACGGTCGCTGATCGCGACCAGTCGCGTCACCGCAGACAACAACGACTCCTCGCAGCAGTAGACAGCGCGCAGGTGTAGAGACAGGTAGACAATCGCCGTACAATACCATTGTCTACCGTAATAATGATAGACAATGTAGAACAATGGTTTGACGTGAGTCTCGGTCAGATAAATACTGGATGTGGGAAGAATTTCGTTTCTCTCTATTTCTTTCTCCACCTTTAGCAGTCATACAATTATCCGAGTGAAACGTGCATGCATTTATGCACATCGCGGTGTTATGGAGGAGTGTGGTGCTCGACGATGATCACGTGTTATACTAATCGAAATATTCGACCTTAAACCCATTCTACAATTTTTCTATATTTGAACGGTTTTCTAGAAGAGGGAGCAGTATATTTAGTTGGAAAATACCAGTCATTTATAGAGGCTTACTCGTTAAGCCTTTTTAGATTAAAACTGCAGTGGAAAATTATTTTATGCACAAACTAGGAGTTCTCATAGTTCTTCACACTACAGCCGGTGGATATTATTGCTGGTACTGTGTGTACTGATTACTTGTATTTGGGCGTGGATATTAGTTGTATGTGGCTGTGCTGATTCAAGTCAAGGCCTGTTGTTACTTATAGATTCCTAAATCAAGTGTAGACGGTAGTGTTATATCATGGATTTTTTTAATCAAAGTGCAGCGCGCCATTGCTTAGTACGACACACTTGGCAGGAAAGAATGACATATCCTCGCCGGTGCATCACCGGGCGAGAAAAAGTGAAATATTTTGGAGTAGATTGGGCTCTAAAGCTATAAGTCATTAGCGTATAAAAATTATTTGACATTCGGCGGAAATTACCTGTTTATGCTAAGAACAAGTATCTCATATAATGGCAGTTAATATCGACCACATTGAGACACTCTAAACAAAATAGGATACGACTTACTGAGTTTGTCATCTACTCGAAAATAAAAGTGGCGATTACTTAAATGGTCTATACTCACGTTTGTATATATATATATATATATATATATTATGAAAATTGGTGTAATAATTACCTAAATTATATTAATAATAAACATCGCAATTGTATCTGGTGATGCTTGGCCTGAGATGCATGCTGCAGCGAGCTCAACCAAGTGAATTGAATTTGAAACTTACATTGTAACGGCAGACAGATAGTCGCAGGTATCACAGTCAAGTAGCCTCGAGCTATCGGGAACAGAAGGGAGCGCATTCGGAACTGCCTAGGAGGCAGCAAGCACGACACTATTTGAATTTATTGGAGAAAAAGATGCAGTTTAAGACAAAACACAAGCATCCCATCTTCTACAAACGTCGATTCTAGACCGGGCTGACGCGCGGCGCCCTTCAGTGAATTGCACTCGACTCTGAAGACTCTGAAGACTGAACACAGCGTCCGTGCAGAAGACGTGCTTCAAATCTGAAGAGCCACTAATCGCGTGCTTCAGTGGCTCCTTCTATGCGTAGCACTGACTTATCAAAGCGGGCGCAATGTCTTCTTTTGAAATGTCAGCTGCATATACATAGATCCGCTATCGGACTCGCGCCATGCGAGCGCCACCGGTAGAATCCGAATAAGCGGAAAGAACAGTTATCGGCACATGTCTAGCCACTGTGTAACTGAAATATTCACTACACAACACCTTGTTTACACGTGATATTTCCTGGCGGTAAGTAAATGCATAAAAGTCATACAAGAACACTAACAAAGTCATCAGCTTTTTTAATTAGTATATATATATATATATATATATATATATATATATATATATATATATATATATATACATATATATATATACTATATATGCATATATATATATATATATATATATATATATATAGATAGATAGATAGATAGATACTCATTGGGTGTTCAGCCCGGTGGCGTAGTGCAATTGCGTGCGTTTCGCGACCGGAAAAGACACATAGGTGCAGCACGGATTCGACCCCCATCGTTGCACACTTGTGTTTTTGGAGCCCGTCTTACGAAACAATGCGAAAGCAAACCCGTGGACGTTAAATATTGGCTGAGAATCAGCCCGAAACGGTTTTGTAGGTGCTCATTAGATGTTGTGTGTTGCAGTACCGACCGGTTGGTTATAAATCAATGTAACAAAGCAATGCTTTGGCATATTTGCCATGGTGCTTGGGAAGAGAAACACGGAGAATCAGAAGCTAATCCGTGTTCTTCTTTGTGTGCACTGGATAGACTGAATCTAGTGGATGCTGTTTTTGGGACTATTCTACTCTATTGATATTGTCTTTGTTTCAGCTGATTTTGTCTGCCCGTCTGATCAAGGAGCCAGTTAGAGCCAATGAAGGGAGATTCGAGGAAGTGACTTTCAAAGAAGTACTTCTAGGTACAGATCGATTGTGACGTGTGCTTGTTTATTATCTTACACAAAAGTTTTTTTTTTCAAATAGTCCGCAAGCTTACAGAAACACTTGACATAAAATATCTAGCACGATGCAACAATAGCACGCATAGCTCCGCCAAGCTGAGGCGATAAGCAAGAGTTATTTCCTAAGTGTTTTTGGTTTCATGGTCTCATATCGACAGAAGAGTAACCCTGCAGAGGCAAATAAATCGGGACACATCGAAGTGGGGCTTTTCCAGGTGCAACCAATACCATGACATAAACAGGGCAGCTTCTTCTTTTTCTTCTTAAACAACTTAGTGTTACTTTGAACGAAGTGTATGGAAGTAATTCTATTTTAATTACCCTAACGTTAGTGGCTAGCACAACTCGTTATCCTACTATAAGTATTTTGCCAGCAAATTTATTTAACTAAATGTATAAGAAAACGTATACGTTTTCATTGCTGCAGCTGTGTTCTTTAGACATGATCGAAATGTGACAGCTCAGATCTTTTTTGCTTCAAAAGGCTTTGGCAAGGCAGAGACGCACCAGAAAATATGCAGTTTTTAAATAGTACACGGCAGTTTTTTGATTGGCAAGTTGGATGGCAAGGAAAAGCTCTTGCATAGCTGCCGACGAACTATCTTTGTTAAAGCTGCAAGCAAAAATCATCACAATATACAATATCTGCGCATTCCAACGTTTTTTTTGGAAAGGGATGGGCTATCATAGCACGTGCAAAGCTCCCAAGTGGCAACCGATGGATTTTGTTGTATCTTTAAACGCAGAACGTCCTCTTCTAGCAAAGCGGGCAAACCGGACTTTGGTTGATGGTCTAGGTTGAAATATCCGATACGGAATTTGGCAAAGCATATTCAGCAGGTCTGTTTGTTTATTGAGTCGTGCCCGAAGTTTCTACAAGCTGCAGCAACGTCGGAATCTATTTGGAATTTGTGCAGCAAAATAGTCCTATTTTGCAATTATTTATTGCCTACTTCTTCATCTTCTCAGAAAGGAGCTTAGTCGCGCAGGTTTGGCAAAAGCCAAATCCCTCTGTACGCAATCTTCATGTATTGTTTCAACGCCTAAGACAAAGCCCCACGCCACCTATTAGTTGACTCATTTTGACACGCCGGATTAGGTGGCTGTCCTTTTGCGAATTAATCCAGTTTCTTTGTTGAGGACTATATGGACGTAGACATATGTAGTGGTCCACCATAGAGATAAGACTAAGTATGGGGAAATAGACATGTGTAATGGCCCTCCTTAGAGATGAGACTTAGTAAGGGGAAACGCACTCAGCCGTGTGTCATTTGCTCTATTAAGCGCTATCTTAGCTTGCCATGTGCGGGACGAATTTAGAAACTTCGAAGTCGAGATGGCATTGTCGTCGTCTATCCCGACTTGAAGCTATGTGCATAATCGTTGGCCAATTGTCCACTTCAAAGTGCTAACATAGCGAAGTTATTTAAATAAATTAGAAGCTGTATTCACTAACTACAAATATATATATATATATATATATATATATATATATATATATATATATATATATATATACATATATATATATATATATATATATATATATACACTGGACACAGGTAATATATCCCTTCAAGTGGGCGGTGCAGGTGTCCCTCTGAGTCGAGAAGTAAAATGTCTCGGTATCACGCTTCATGAGAACATGAAATGGGAAAGTCACGTTCGGTCGAGCGTCAGGGTCTGCTGTGCTGTGGTGGCATCGCTGGCCCGTCTGAGGAAGGCCAAGGTCTCCCGCATTGTTCTGGTCCTTGTATACAGGGCGCTCCTGGAATCGATTCTCACCTACGGAATCACTATTTGGGGCGCAACCTACTCGGGAACCCTGCACTCGTTGCGAGTGATACAGAACAATGCGGTGCGAGCCATTACTGGTCTGTCTCGTCGGGACGACGTGTCGCCATGGTACGGCAGACTCGGACTACTCAAACTCGATCAGCTGGCACGATTAAATTTAGCCGTGCTTGCCCATAAGGTAGTTAAAGGCAAACTTCCTTTAGGTTGCGAATTTGAATTTCAACTCACCCCCTTCAGGTCTCAGCGATATGAGGGCCAACTCAGGGTTCCCAGATGCAAGTTGACCTTAACGCAGCATTCTCTAGCCTGCATGCTGCCAAAAGTATGGAACGAGCTCTCGCAGGACCTCCGAAATACGGAGCGGGTCGGTGTTTTTAGAAGACGTGTAACAAAGGAACTAAATGCTGAAAACAATTGTTTTTAGTTTTTAAATCAGTAAAATGTCGACACTGTGCAAGATTAGATTATATAGGTTTGTGTGTGTATATAATACTGTGATTACACTTGACAGATGCAGGTGATCCAACGATAGGTATTTTTAATGAAATATGACTTTGACATAAATTGTGACAGATTGCCTGTAAAAGAGCATGTCAATAAAACAACCTGATGATGATGATACATATATGGATAGACGCTAGCGTTGCATAGGACGCCACTAATTTGAACATATCTTGAACGAATGCATCTTAGTTGTAAAATAAAGCAGATTCAGATGGAAAACAACCGAAGTTTTTCGCGTCAACTGCCGGCTTATGCAGTTATGGCCGTTTTATAGAATAGAAACTCGTTTAGTTACGTAATAAAGGGTGAGGAGAAACTGATTGCAGAACCGGGTACCTGCGTAGTCGTTCTGTTGTGGATATTCCTGACCACGTGCCAGGCGTACATAATATTGATGTGCTCTGTAACTGCAACGTATCTGGTCACATATATTATCTGGCGCCTGCGATTGCTCGGCCGCACTTTAAAAATGTGATCAAAAAGCTTGCGCTCACAAGTTGTGCTAAAACTGTGAGTGCGCTGCAAGTCTTCGAAACGAGCGGATATTAAAACGGCAATAACTTTTGCATCAAACTAATTAATTACTTGGGGGTTATGTATCGACACGTGCGTCTTTAGAGTGTGCGGGCACACTACAGCACTCGACAACCGTGCAACCCATACTAGCCAGCACACCGTGCATGGGGCGAATGTGTGGCTCTCAATTCTGCTGGCATAATGGCTGAACCAGATTCGAAATGAGGCTCTCCGATAGGAATTCATGTCTATTGGCAAACAGAGCGTGCAGATGACACTTAAATCGGACCACACATAAAGCAATCATTTTTTTATAGAAGCTGTAATTGAGAAAAATAAACAATAACAGTTCTTGTGGCATTGCTACTGTACCTATTGTCTTCAGGGACGCTTCGAAGAACATGCCATGGTATATGGCGCAGAACCTTGCTGTACCAGGCGCACGCTCTCCGTATGACCATTTGAATTGGGACTGTTCACAATGAACTATGTAACTAGGCATATTTTATATAAACGGAAACATTTGTTTAGGCCAAAACAGCCTTCAGCAGCGTTAAGCTTCTAGTCAGCACATGCGCCATGATTCACACAAAACTATAGAATACGTGCGTGTTGTCTTCTTAGAATATCAGCTGAAATATTATATTATCATAGTTTCAAACGGGCTTCTGAAACTACTCTAACGATTTTTTTACGCACATACGTTCGGCATCAGAAAGGTTGCATAGCATACGTACTACTAGCTCGTGTCAGTGTATTTAGGAATAGGCAACTACTTTCTAATATAACTTCGGACATACAGCGTATCTTTCTTTGCTTCTATAAGATCATTCGGCGATATGTCTATTTTATGTATTTGTGTATAACACATTAGCAAAATGCATAGCTAAACGGTGCCGTGGTCTAGAGGGCCAATGCGCTAATCATTGTTGCAATCTGGCGGGATGTCGCCGGTTCTAGCGCTGTTATTGGCCGAATTCTTATTGAGCGATGCTCATTGAGTCTAAATGATGAATCGTACCGCTGCAAGTTAGTGGCTATGATGGCACAAGGAGTGCTGGAGAAACCCTAGATATCTCAACATGTGATGCCCTTTAAGCCGATGCGGCATATAGGCATATACATTTTTGAGGGGTTGAATGAAACGTTATTTTAAAAACAACTCGTATAAAATCGAGTAAGCTCATATATCCATTCAAAAACGGTTTCGAGGACTGGAGAGCAGTACAGCAACCGTGGAACTACAATCAGTGTATATAAATGACTACATAAATCTGGATTATTAATAAAAATAAGATTTCTTTAGACTTTTTGTGGTACATGAAGGCTGAATTCGAGCTCAGCTGACACTTGACTACCAAGATGGTGAGTTTCAATTGATGTAGGTAGTGTAACACCATCATTTACATAGTCATCGTTTAAATTTTGATGCTGTAAGGCAACATATTTCTAGATACCAACATTCCATTTTCTGTACACCAGCGCCCAACACTTTATTTACAGCTTGTTGAAGTTGTATGTGATCACGTTGGTTTGCACTTTAGCAGTATTATTTGAGATCGTCAGCGTATTAAGTATATTTTACATTAGACGGTATTTATAGACAAATATCAAGTATAAACATGGTACTTGTCATTTGTTTTGATTTGATATTTGCATATAACTAAAGAGATGCTTTGCTGTATGACATATAGTTTTATGATGCAAACGCAGTTTGCATGCATATTCTTATGTAGCAGACCATGATCAACATTATTAAAAGCACTCTTCTTGTCAAAATATACGCACTGAAACGAGGGTCGTGAGTTTATGAACATAGCTCTATCCTGTGACATCTCGAGATGTTGACTACAGGTTGATCGATTAACACTGACGCTGTGCTGAGCGTCACTGTTTAATTGATAAAATTTAAAAATGCCGAGAGCAATAAAGTAGTTTGTGTTATACGAGGAATGCCCTATATGTGCCGCGAGTTTCTCTAAGATGCAAATGCAATAGATCAATGTGATACGTAATTTTCCACATACGTCTTGACCGCTTCTTGTGGATCTGGATTACAATACTTTGCTCAAACATATCAGAAACGATACTGCATTATAGGATTCCTCAAAAATCACCTTCAGTAACTCATGGAGGAACAGATCCAACTTCTTGTAGAAAAAAAGGTGGCACCTCATCTGGGGTAAGACCTAATTTTGGTTTCAGCTCCGTGAGTAAATTATAGGTTTCTATTTCAGAAAACACCACTGGTATATTATATATATATATATATATATATATATATATATATTCTTTATTGTTCCGTAGGGCTAATGCTCGTGCACGGTTTTTCATGTCATGACCGATTGTTTAGTCCACTCCGGCATTCACCCTGTCTAAATTGGGAATTATGAAAACTCATTTAAGGGTGGCCGGTCCGGGTCTCGTACTCAGGCCTCCCGAATGCAAGGTAAAAACTTTGCCACTAAGCCATCGATGCCAATTTCTCGGTTGTAGTTCATCCGTGTGAAACAATTTATTGTCTATATATATATATATATATGCCAAATGTTGCAGATTTTAGTATTGACTAAATGGAACGCTGTTATTAAAATTGCGCAAGAATGGCAGCTGAAGCATGACAACGACTCGCAAACGGAGACGTCGCGATTGTGCACCCGGGCAACGGGGACGTAGCCAATATCTAGTAGTCTATGTCGTTCGGCTGTCATCGCTGCGGTCATAGTCTTTGCGGCCGATCAATCAAGTCGTAGAAGAGGACACAGCCAGCAACTAGCATGTAAAGTTTTCGGGCTGACCCTCAGCCAAGATTTAACGTCCACGGAACTGTTTTTCACATTGCTTCATAGACGGACCCCCATAAATACAAATGTGCAACGGTGGGGTTCGAACCCGCGCACCTATGTGTCTCGTCCGGTTGCGAGGCGCAGACTTAAGCCACCACGCCACCGGGCTCGACTAGCATGTGCCCATGCCTTCTCCATTGGAGACCGCTGGATGCGAGGGCCCAACCCCTTTGGAGCTTTAGTGACCCTAAAACGTTGTTCGCCGGCCTCGACATGCCTGGATGATATGGGCACGTCGTCGACGTCATACTTTGTTGGATGAGCGAATGGATACATAGAGAGAGATACACATACGGGCAGAGAGAGCGAGAGAGCGAGCAAAGGACAAACATGGAACATAGGCACGCATGGTCTCGACCTCGAACATCGCCAACATGTCCGACAAAGTTCCTGGTCGGTTGGTTGGTTGGACAGACCAAACCGTGTTACGAGGCAGGTGTGGTGGTTAGTTAAGCTAGACCGTTAGACCAAGTTAGACGTACGGTGGCGCCTCGGGTCGTGCAGGCCTGCAGCAGGCAGAAGATGGCGCCGGTTACAGGACAGGACTACCAGCAAAATCACAACCTGGGCCACGGTAGAGAGACAAGCCGGCGGGCGAAGACGCCACAAGAAGGAGAAGGAACAGGAGGGAGTTATTATGGTAGTATCTATTTTGTGGCAGTTGTTGTAGCACCAACGGCTAGCGGGAGCAGAGGGTCGCAGCAGTCGTTGCCATCGTCTCGTATAGTCGTCGACAATCTGTACTGTGTGTGTGTCGGCTCTGTGCGATCACTACGATCACTGGTTGGCGACACGAAAGAAGAACATGAATGATGACCACGCCTCTTTGTTCGTTCGTTCGTTCGCGCGGGCCCGCGCTGCTTTCGTAGGGTGGCAGTGACCTCTTCGGTACGCACTTCCTCCTCCATTTCCGGTCGCTTGGCCAGACGACAATCAGCAACGCCAGCCGGCTGAAAGAGAGGGGGGGGCCATCTCTGTCATTTGTGTCGCCGCCGCCGCTGCTGCCGTTGTTGTTGTTGTTGTTGCTGCTGACGCTGTTGTTGTTATTGTTGTTGTTGCTGCTCTTGTTGTTGTTGTTGTTGCTGCTGCTGCTGCTGCCGCTGTTGTTGTTGTTGCTGCTGTTGTTGTTATGATCTTTGTCGTAGTCCGCTTAGCTAACTACAATCCGTTGTCCCTCGACCTTCGGGTCCGAGTTCTTTCCGGACACCCGGCTCACGCTCAACCAGGTCGGACCTCTGGTGACACTGCGCCGCGAAGACAAGCTATTGTAGAGGCTGCTAACGGCAGTGCTGTAGTGCTAGATGGAGCAAGGTGCTACCGTTAGTAACACTAGCAACGGAACAGAATTAGAGCAGCGATAACAACAACAACAAACAACAAGAGCAACAACAACAAAATCTGATCTCTGCATTGAAGCCATGTGAAACGTTTTGTTCAGCATGGATCTATCTACTGACTGTTTTTTGCGGAAATTCAGCTATACTTGAGGCAGTGCCGAGTTCGGCCTAGCCTGATCTTGCAACAACACTAACAGTGCTCGCACAATGGCCTTGATGAAAGCGTAATGTACAAATAGTATTTATAGCCTTTAAAAGATTAGCAGCAATAACACAATCACTGACAACATCAGTAACAACAACTTTTGCAATATCAACAGCAATTAATATATGCTTTAAATACATTAATTAAACAGCAGGCCTGACATTAGCAACAGCAACAAAAAACAGTAACAATATTTGTGAAACTGGCCAAAGCAGCGATGTAAAACAATATTGTTTTTTTACCAATTTGTTTAGTTTTAGTAATCACGAATATATATATATATATATATATTCGTGATTATGAACACGGCCTTACGCCCATATGAAGCATACGCTTCCCGCCAGTGTCTAAGGCATTTAGGCATACGTACTACCACATGTTCCGACAGTAAGACGAATTGCCTTGATGATTCGGCGAACCGTTTAATTTATTACCTTATAGTAGTAATAGTACGTATTGTCGTTGTTGTTGTGCTGTTGTTGTTGTTGCTGCCGTTGTTGTTATTTTAGTAATGGTTGTAATGGCATTAGTAGTAGTAGTAGTAGTATATGCATACCGGTAGTTCACAGCTGCTTGGGCCTATATTCAGAAGCATACTTCCTATCGGAAGCTTGCGACAGATACGAAGAGGGTTAGATCCCACGACGAGTCAAACTGGCTATTTCATGGACAGACATTGATAAAGAAGTCGAAGCCGCATTGGCGATGATGCAACTGTTTAGCTAAACAAACGAGCTGACAGCGATCCCGTTGAGATACCACTACACAGTGTGTTTTGTATGCAATATGCCTCCACTATAAACTAACGTAACGGCTAGGTAAGATCTCAGTTTTCAGATAATTTAGTCATGTGTTCCCGACGAAGGGTTAGCAACTGTCAGTTTGCGCTAAGGTACTTGAAGGGCTCTCTCGTTGCAACCTGTTCTAACAGAATGGTTAAGAAACTTCAAAATTGTTTTAAAAGATGTCAAGAAACAGCTTAGAGTTACTACGCTAGCTGTTTTTTTTTTTGAAAACCAGACTGGCCTACCTCACAAAAAGTAACGTTGTACCTCACCAAAAGTAACGTTGTAACGCGTCAACTGTAATACTCCAAGTTCGGAGTAGAGACTCGACACAATGGTTTTCAGTGACAGCTCTCATAGCATTGTTATGTGTGAACTGAGCTGTATGGATGATATTTTTATATAAGTTACCCCAAAGTGTAACACAATACCTCAACACAGATCCTAATAGCGTTTTGCAAACCTAAAATGGAAACCCAAGATCTGCACCAGTTCTGAACACTTGTATCCAGCCTACCTGGCGAGGCTGTCCTGCTACAATTGCGTAATATCTCCCGGACGTGGACTTATTATATGGATTCTGCTTTATGTGGTAATCTAAGAGTATATCCCACAAGCCCTGCATTCGAGCTCACACTTGGGCGTATTTGTTCAATAGCGAACTCACGTTGTGCGGTGTCAAAGAAATCCAGAGTGGTTACTACCAAGCCCTACTGAAGCTTTCTTTAGCTTCCTTTCCATGTTGCGAGAGCTCACATCGAAAAACAGAGTTGTAACTTCGGCATAGACACAGCAATATCATATTAACATGAGCAGCAATCCATGTAGCTCTCAATGGCGCAGAACCACAAAATGCAGATAAATGTTGAAGCCAAATAGCCGATCTCTGAGGAAGGACACCAAAAAATGATAAGCGTTCCTCTGATTGTAGTCCAGAGACTGCGACCCTTTGCTCGGGTCTACTGGCTCGGGTAAACTCGCAGTAGCGAGCGCGTGGATCAAAACCACCGGCACCTACAGCCATGATGAGGAAGCGGGAATGATCCAAACAATCAAATGCTTTCTCAACATAAAGAGATATCGCTAGACAACACATTTTTTGAATGAACTTCACTCTACGTCAGAAGTGTGATATTGCAAGCTCCGTAAAAAGCACACCTGACACCACATTGGTCCTTGATGAAAAATAATTTTCCTAAAATGGCTCGCAAGTTGCCGCTTTAATGTTCCCTTAAACGTTTTTGAGATGAAAGACATGATTGACATTGATCAGTTCTTACCGGGGTCAGCTATAAAACATTTTTCCTACAGAGGCACAGCTTGAACGCTATTAGCCCCGAAAGAGAGATCCCGGTTGACACTAGGATATGAAAAAAGCAGAAAGAAGCTCACACCATAAATTTGGATTACGTAGCCGAATACGCCGTCACGAGCACCATTAAGATCCGTCTCACAACCATTCTGAGTGCGAAAAATATACCCAGAGTTTAGCGGGCCTACCCTTTAATGCTTATATCGACCGCCATAGAGTGAAAACTCTGTGAAGTGGTACTTTTAAGCAGCTATGTGACAAGTTTGTCTTAATTCACAGTTCCTGCGGGAACCAGACTCTTGTCTCCTCTAGATCGGCTTCTACGGGAAGATAAGGTCTTTTATTTAAAATAGGTTTTTATTGAAAACAGTGAAAGCTTTACCTGCATCATTTAAATGTGTGAGTAAAGAGCAGTTTGCAATTTGCTCATAGCGATATATCAACACAAAAATCGGAAGTTAGAGCATCGCCTTTCAAGTTGGGTCGTGTGACCAAGTCATCTGCCTGAATGAGACCTCTGCCAGTAAGAAAGTCGAAATCATGGCAAATCTCTTATATATATATATATATATATATATATATATATATATATATATATATATATATATATATATATATATATATATATATATAAAGCAATGACTACGCGCAAACACAAAATGCGCATCATAATGCCTTCAAATCAAAATTCATAAAATAATTCAGACCTACGCTGCCTCCCTGTTTCCTAGTGGTGATCTTTTCTGTTGTTGTTGTTTTACTATTATATCTACACTTTAATGAATTCCACGTGCCGTTATCGAGATAGCACTGCTATGGTGTGATGAAACACCAGCCGGTTATTAAAGAAATACTGGCGAAGACGAGCAAGGAGCGGTGATAAGTCTGCACGGATCAATCTTCGCCAAGAAGTAATGCGAGAGCAGCAATAGCGGTCGTCTTCGATCTTCGTGATATTACTCACCATCTCAGCTCGGTAAAGAAGTTTGTAACATATTATACTTATATAAATTAATTTATTTACTAATTGAATAATAACTGCTACTGCAAAGTAGCCGTACTACTAGGAGCAGAAGAGGTAGCCACACATGAAGCGGAACCCCTTGTCGAGTTGACACCACCGCCTGCGCTGTTTACTTAGCGTGTTGCTCGCGATTGGCTAAACGCCAAGACGCGTGTGACTGACTAACTAAATTAATGACTCAATGAATAATGAATCTACTACCGCGTGAGGACCGTCTACTGGTAGACTCAAGCGCGCGAGAAGAGCGAGCGAGGAACAGAGGAAGAGAGGGAAAGAAGAAAGATCGGTAGGAAACTAGACTTGTGGCTTCCCTCCTCTGCTACCCCTATCCCAGTCGACAGGCTAAAAGGGGTGCGGGCAGAGGGCGGCGGCAGGGGATTTGCCAAAGTTTGGAGCAACAGCGAACACCTGCGTAGGGCTCTTTGCCCCTCTGAAACTTCAGGACTCAAGACCAAAGGCAAAGATCATACCCCTTCCAGCCATGTGCTTCATCGTGCCCTCCGCCCACCCCCCTGAAAATAGTACCCTCCCCGCCCACCCCCTGAAAATAGTACCCTCCACCCCCCCCCCCCCATCAGCCGTAGAAATGGGTATCAGTTAGTGGGAGCAATAGAGGTACTAATAGACGTGGCCGTACTGGTCATAGTGGCAATCGTAGAAAACGTTGTTGTAGTGGTAGTACGCTGCGCAATTAGTGCGCAACTCGTAGTCAAAAGACCGTATGAAAGCTTGCCGCTTGGTGGGCGGCGACAGCGACTTCATCGTTGCCGCCATCGCGAGCATCATCATTATCATAGTCATCACCATCATCATCGGTTGGTTGCAACCCGGGGGTTTCGGCACTCCGAAACGCCTGAACGAGGTCATTTTTCAGCGCGTTTCTGTGAAGAACGAGCAGAAGGAGAGGTGAGGCGAGGGAAAGGAGAAAGATACGGCAAGATAGATTGAGCGCGGCAAAATGGGAGAGACAGAAAGTGAGAACGCGCAACAGAGAGAACGAAAGAGGGGGTGGATGAAGGTGCTTCCGTCAAAGTGCTTCCCCCTGGACCTGTAAAGGCCCTATGAACAGACCCCAGCCATCTGCTAGAAATAGTAGTATCGCGACGCATCGGCGCACGGTAACACGGTCCGAACAAAAGCGACGGGGGATAGAAGAGGAAATGACTCGCCTTCACGTATAGAGAACATTTAACGTCGATGCCTTTGGCGACCCGGAGGAGCGGTCGTTTTCGGCGGCGCTGATGTCGGCGTTTTCGCTTGACCTTTGCTTTGTCTTTGCCAAAGCCTAGCTTCCTGCCGTACTTTCTCTTCTCGTGTTCGTTATTGTAGTGTCACCTGCAGTCTTTGCGCTAGCCTTGTTGCGTGTGTGCATGCGAGCGAGCGAGCGTCCGGCACACGCACAAATACACACAAAGACAGAAGGCCTATGGTCCTGATGCTTCTGTGTGCACCTGATGCGTGTGCATGCGCCTCTGTGGATAAGCCTAAAATCTAAAGGTGTGAAGTCAACACAGGACAATGAGCGGCTCATCTAAAGCTCATGCATTCGCTGCTGGTGGTGTCGACGTTGTCCGCCCTACGCGTGCAAAAGCTGCCGCTGCCGCCGCCACCTGTCCTCCAATGAACGCCAGGGCAGCCTTTGAGGTCGCTTGCAGCGTGAGGTCGCCATCGTCAACTGCTGAAGCCCGCCGCCCGCCCTTCCGCTTTCAGCTTGCTTCTGCGGGTCGCTGCGAGCGAGTGCGTCGATATTGATCGTCCTCATTCGCACGCTCGACTCCATCCGACGGTAAAGTTCCGACGCAATCTGCGCAGTAATTGACCCTTATTCTCGCGGCGAGGGTCATCGGCCGAACTCATCTAATACAGACTTCCGGAAGCGAGTCCTTCCGAGAGTGGTTGGCCGGCGGCTCGCAGTCGGTGAAGTCTAGAGACAACAAAACTGTAGTACTACTTCTTGTGTACAACGTGCATTTATTCTGGCAGGGCTGCATTCGGTGTAATCGATTTGTGTGCGTGCACACGGCTTGCGTTTCGATCATTCGGTGTGTGCCGAGCACAAAAATTAATGGCCGCCGTATCAGCGGTGGCAAGACGATGTTTCTAGGCTTACATCACTAGTCCGGCGTAAACTCGATTCCCTGTGAAAAGCGAATCGAATGGAACACATCTGATCACCAGTAATCTAATCGACAGCGATCAAGTTAGCCGTCGACCAGTAATGAAGCACAACACACACCGCAGGCACTCTTACCGATGGCGGCCCGCATGCACAGCTTGGTAGGGCGTGTTTTGTCTAGTATCTTCGAGATATTGATGGTTTGTGCCCGTTAATGGCGGAGCTGCTTCGTACAGTGTATGAACGGTTCATTTTGCCTATCACACGATGAGGAGCCACATATTTTCATTTTGTATTGATTCTCAGCGTGCTCCCGTTATTGGTTTACTACCTACAACAATGCTAAAATGGCACCTAACGAATATTGGCGAGTAGCCCTGACTGCGTGCATCTCTTGACACTGGTGAGTGCTCACTAAGCAAATATATTGTGTTGTCTACGTCGTTGAGGTACTTCCAGCGTACATTCTTGCAACATATAATATACGATCCTAAGTTATGCACGTTAAACGCAAGGCAAGTCGTCGCTGAACTCGCCACAAATAGCTCTTACCGTTGTAAATGCTGCTTTAGCATCTGTCTCATTTAGGGTAAATGTTTGCTAGTCCTGACCTCCAACATTGCTAGATGGTTTTCCAGCTGAAACGGCTACAATTAAGGGAAGCTTACATCAGTAACTATTCTGCCCATGAGGACGACAGCTCTCGTTTGAGTCAATATTCTCTATCTAAAGTGCGTTGCAAAAAATTAGCAACTCATGTTTTTTGGTGATCATTTCGGCTTGATTTAAATGAATGGCCTAAAATTTTAAGGACATGATGTACATGACGCTTACGATGTTAATTTCGTTGCAATTTCACAATCGGTTCATACAAAAATTAAAAAGTGTGAAAAAATAGTGTTGCAAAATATTAGCAATAAGAATGTTATTTTTATATTAAGTTTTGTTAAGACACGCCTTTCTGTCACCATGAGACAGAAAGGCGTGTCTCAACAAGAATATCTATAAGACAAATAAATGCAACTTCAGCTGCCCTGGAGCCTACGTCGTTGTCTGCGTGTGTCACCCGAAGCTCTTCTTTATTCTCTATCTTTCTATATATAATAATTCTTCTATATATAATGTAGCAGCGTGTGCGTAGACGAGGACGGATTCCGGATAAATGCTCTAAAAACTAGTTTTTTTTTAATTCGGGCAAGTTAGTGTGCAAAAGCGCACTATCGCGTTCTAGGATGCTGAGCTAGCCCAACAAATCGATGCTGCCTTTGACAAAGCGCAAAAAATAGATGATCTTGCAAGTCTAGTCATTAAGGAATGTCCTAAGGTTGTTTTCAAGGACTCAGCGGAAGAGCTGTCTCTGGGCAAGCCACCCACGCGCCATTCTGGTGATGCAGGGATTTAACAAGGACAAGGATCTACTTGAGAGACTCAGAAAATGAGTACCCGTCTGCTCCTTCACTCATAAATCTCCTTGTTGGAGGCATCTATCAGACGTGCTGTGTAAGCTCGCTGTAGGAAAAACAAGTGTTACGTAGAACTAGTGGAGCGGAAAGGCATGAAGACTCGAAGTTCTTCTCGCGGGCGTAAATCCTCGCGCGCGAGAGGTGGGGTCTGTGCCGCCAGGCACTATTGGACACAGCACCGTCAAAGTCAAAGTGAAGAAGGCTCGATAGAAAGAAGCAGACTCGACTTTTGAGGAGAATCTAAATAAAATCGGAAGCCACGTTAAGCCGGATGAAGTGTAAAGCTCAACCAGGTTTCTAAGACAAGGAATGGAGATCTCAAAGAGAAAGACGACATGAACCCTAATGACGATGGTTCTTCATGACGTGGATTCTTGACGCCGCTAAGATAAAGGCAGAATTGTGAACGAAGTTAAAGCTCATTGCAATTACGATGCTCTGCACTGAAGATCCTCGAATGACCAAGAAAGGGGGAGTGGCAGTGCCTCGTTACGCTACCGCGGACCGAAAGCAGTAGACTTTTGTCACAGACCGGTCACCACTCGGAAATTCAAACTCCAAGCCAAAGGAGTGGTTCTCTTTTCCTATATGCTTTAACTGCCAAAAAGTAGGCCATATTGCCGAGAGTACACTGATGACAAAAAGACAGATCAAAAGAGCAACAGGTGCGGTGTACTCGGCCACACGCTTAAAGATTGCCCCACTGCTATGTTTGTGACCTGGATGACCATACTGCCAAATCCATGTCCTGTCCGGCCTTTAAGAAGGCGGTTCTAGATCGTAATTAAGTAGCTCGGGAAAAATCGGCGCAGAACAAGATTAAAGCCGAACAGGAAGAGGAGATGGCCCGCAGTAAACAACAACGCTAAAAGAAAAATCTATGCAAAATAGACGCGGAGGGGTTCATCAACACGGGCTTCATCCATACCGTTAGAGGTTTGACTCCGGCAAATAGTGCAACCTCCGTCTCAACCAGTGAATCAGTTTAGCATACATCCGTTTAAATTGGAACAAGTCAATTGCAATCGCAGTCGGTCTGCTCATATGCTACTACAAGAGATACCGAGAAGGCGGGAGGCGACGCCCACCTTAATCAGTCGGCAAACAAAAACTAGTAGAGGATAGAAGCGAACGGATTGCGGATGCTCGCAGAGATACTTGCATCGTCCGAGACTGTTTCATAGAAGAATTAGAAAATAAAACCGACCGTGTTTTTTCTTGGATAGATGTGGCAGACACAGGCAAAATATTTTCTTGCTACGTAAGCCTAAATATTAAACCAGAAGCTTGCGAAGAATATCTGGACAAAGCGGCAGCATCAAATGAGAAAGCCCCTACACCGAATAGAGTGCTTCTAGCAGGCAACTTCAATGAAGCGTCAGAGGTGTGGAGCTCTTCCCATGCAGGTAGAAGAGATTTACTGCTGATAGACTCAATAGCGTCACAAAACATAAATGTCTTAAATTATGGGGTATCCTATCATGGGGTAGGTGTGGCGTCTCACACAGCAGGACAGGAGTCATATATAGACCTGACGATCTGGAGCAAGATGGTGGCTGTATTGGTCACCAAATAGAGAGTACTCACTGCGGAGGAGCACTTAAGTGACCATTACTGCATCGAGTATATAATTATAAGGAACAGCAGACAAACACCTCCCTTGCCTCCTTGCACCGGTTCACGATCAAGAACAGTGATATAATTAGAGACGCAATACGGAGTCTTCGAGATAAACAAGCTCCCAAACAACGCAACAGAGTTAAAACGAGCTATGGGGAACCCTGCTCGAAGGTCTGCAGGTCCCTACGTAGAGCCCTGCTTAAAAAGAAGATTGTCGACAGGAAGAAGAATTAATGGAGAGAATTCTTCGCGACTCTCGACCACGACCCATAAGGGAAGCCGTACAAGATGGTTTGAGGCACGCTGCAAATAAGCGCTTCAAACACCATTCTGATTCAGAGAGGGCGAGTCTACTGATGCGGTCGGTTCCCTAACACGCACACTTTCCTAGAAATGTTTACGAGAGCAACCAATTAGAGGAAGGGTCATAAAAAATGACACACCTGAGGTCTCGCTTGGAGTACTTCTGCAACGGAGGAAGGGTCATAAAAAAATGACACACCTGAAGTCTCCGTCGCAGAAGTACTCCAAGCAGCTGATGGAATCAAACAAGGTACAGTGCCAAGACCTCACGACATCCTTTCAATGGCTCTGAGAGCTCTGTTTGGCGAGTCCCCTAAGGTTATAGTACTTGTGACGAGAAAGTTTATAATAAATGGAAAAAAATCTACATCATGAAAAACAACGGGGGCAGTCTTTGTGCCTAAAGGAAATGGCGGTTTCAAGTCTATATACCTGACTAGCTCGTTAGCAAGAAGCGTGGGAGTTATTGTAGCAAAGAGGCTCCAAGCCTTTACCTAAGACAACGGCCTGATGTTCGATGCACAATACAAATTCCGCGAAATCAGATCGGTTCTGACCGCTATCAACAGTGTGGTGACCGAGGCGGAAACGTTGCACTGCATCACGCCTAACACCCACAAGTTATACCTTGCTGTGCTGCTAGTCGTAAAACACCCTTTTAAAAGCCTACCATGGAAGGTCATTCTGGATACACTGGTTGAGAGGAAGGTCCCACAAAACCTGGTAAGGCACACCTTAGACTACTTAAGAGATCTTGTTATCATCTGTGGGGCCAAGGTGATGCCTATAACGGCGATTCTCCTGCAGGGTTTCCTGCCACTCCTGCAGGGTTTCCTGCCAATCCTGGTGTCACTACTGTAGATCATAGCGTACGACGATGTGCTTCGACTACATAACCTCTTAAAAGAAGTAAAGCTTTTAGCATACGCAGAGGCTATGACGATCCGGGCAAGGACGACTACGGATATCGAGATTTATACGCTAATAAAGCCCTGAAAGTTGTAGAGGAATAGATGAAAGAGGTTGGATTGGCTCTTGCTCCCGAGAAGAGTGAGGGTATTCTGCTAGTAGGAAGGACAACAGCCTTATCCTGAATGAGTCCCAGGTAAGGATGGTCAGCACACACAATAGCCAAGATCATCCTTAGCGTGCACAAATCGAGTAGAGAGAGAGACTGTGGAATAGGTGCCCAAAACGCGCTAATAGAAAAGTCAAAGATGCCGAAAAGCACGATAACTGCATGACACAACAACAACAAATGGGCTGCCATTCCGGATGGTGCAACAGGTGCACTTGTACCCGACCTCATTCCTGGCATAAGGAAATTAATTTCTGAGGACACCTCTAACTGGGATACATTAGCTGCAGTGACACGAGAGGTACTGGTTAGAAAAAGGCATCTGGAGCAACTCAGTTGAGACAGATTCCCGACAGAGAGGACAGCATACAACATTACGTCTAGAAGAACCTTCTCGCTGGTAGAGAAACGAAGTATGGCGGCTATAGGACAAATCCTGAGATGCTCTCGGCCAATTTATCCGAAAAAAACTCGCCACTCTGCTCTCGACTCGTAGGAGCAGGACTGACAGAGAGTGAAGCTCAAGGGGAAAAGTGCGTTTAGTGAGTATGATCTCGGCGAAATAATGTCCTACCGTCGGGGGTGAGGCCTTATTCACTTACTGCGTTAGTGCCTAAAGCATTTAACTTCTCCTCCAAAAAAAAGTTTATATATATATATATATACATTTTTATTAACCAAGACCTTAAGCGTTGTGAAATGCAGTCCTGTTAATAAGCCGCGTTTAAAAATATATATATATATATTTCAATTACCGAGCAAGATGGCTCAGTGGCAAAGCTTTTGCCTTGCATTTGGGAGGACTGGCTTCGAGACCCAGACCGGCCACTCTTAAATTGGTTTGCATGGTTTTCAATTTAGACAAGGTAAATGCCGAAGTGGACTAAAAATTAGCCATGACATGAAAAAACCGTACACGGGTATTAGCCTTACGGAAATATTCATTTGTCATCTATAGTTATTGGTTCTAACGTTGATGCGTATATATATATAAACAATGTTTCATACTGTTTGATATGTTGAATTATCAGTATATATATATATATATATATATATATGTAGAGCTTACAGTGTTCGACAGGCAAAACTGAATGCGGCAAAGCGGCAGGCCAGCATGGTGCGCTGTGTAGGGTGCGGGAGAATAAATCCTATTAGCTCGATGGCCCACATATAGCTCGCCACGAACCGGTGAATGCAAGCAAACACTGGCATATATATATTATATATATATATATATATATATATATATGTATATATGCGAAGAGAGGAAGGGAGATTTAGAGATATATAGTGTGAGAGTAGGGTGGCCTCCCGGCGACCAGCTCTCGCTGAGTACAATCTCATATAGCGGCCGATCTGACGATGATGATGTCCTTTTTTGCATACTAACCAGATTTGTGCGGGCTACAGAACACGCCAGCCGTAGCCGCCTAACACGCCTCGAGAGCGATGTTGATAATTCTTAAAATAAACATGTACTATCGCGCATTCTCTTACAGCCGCTCTCTCTCTTTCTCCTTTATATCTTCCTTTGCTTTCTCTCCCTCCCCCCCATCCCCCGGCCCCGCCCCTCCATCCCCATAAACATCGCTCTGCGCCATCCGGTCAAACTGGAAACAAGCACAATGATTGTGAGTAAACTTGTTCAATTTTCGCCAAGACTCGTGTGTGCGATGCCCCTCACTCAAACACATCGCAAAGAGATCCATTCAAACAAAACAGCTCATATTTGTCCGGCTAAAACCATTGATGTGGATCTTGCAGAGCTTAACACAGTTATGACATATATATATATATATATATATATATATATATATATATATATATATATATATATATTTGAAAGAAATCGAAGCCCATTACGTAAAGGGCACATTGTAACATAAAAAATTAAGAAGAATCTAGGTTTTCTACGAAATATCAATGACAACGGGCACCTTTCTGTTTCGTTCCAGGGCCCAATCATGTGATTCATACAACATGGAGTGAGCTTCGACGAGCTGCAGATGAGCGTCCTTTTGTGCTATCATCCTGTTCTGTATTGATTAGGTTTTTGGAGTCTAAAAATGCAGAAATTAACTCTACAGAATTTGTTCATTGCATATAAAAATTACATAAGATAAACATAGAAGGCCGCTTCTTCTGAAGGACAGACGAACTAGGGTTTCCATAAAAACGGCTATGTTTTTCTAAAAGTGTTACTTTGCAAAGCCGCTAGTGATCAAGGTTTATAAAGTAATATGGCACAGACGACGTCTAGACATTAAAAAATGTGAAATGTGCAATCCAAACTGTGAGTATATTATCAGTGAACTTCCTCAGCGAAATTGCTGTTAATACCATGCGTCCCCTGGTTATAAAAGGCTAGGTTGGCTTCAATTGTTTTAAAGTCCTTTTATATGGCGTAGGGTAGTTGCCCTGTTGCTGTATTTAGAAATCCGATTTAGCAAAAAGAATTGAACGTTCGCAACCAGCCTTGCTACACCCGTTAAACGCAAGACCAATGTAGTTTTGCTACGATGCCGTGCTGGATACCGCCTACAGGCTGGGTTACTTACCGTTCAGTGTAGGAAAAATTAGCTTCTTTGCCATCTGCGTACTCAACGTCGACAAACTACAAGTCATGTTTGGAAGGCAAAACTTACGAGACTTAGTCATTATCGTATACGGCCTAAGTTACGAGTCTTAATCATACGTATATGGATTGGGGTCACATCAATCATACGAAAATCATAACAACTGGCACTAATTCTAAATCTGAGCAAGATTAGTATACCGACAGGCGTCAAAGGCATTGGCATGCATTGGCGAAGGTGTTCGAGACTCGTCCTATGCGTGAGTTTGCTTATGTTTTAATCATCCACATAACAACATAAAGCTGTATGTGTCTGCTTTGGTATATATTACACATATTTGACCAGATTGGAGTGACGTATTGTACGGCACTATCTCTGTAGAAGCAAGCATTTGACGTGGATTGTTGAATTGCCGTGATGCCTGGACCATTGTTTATAATGGGGTAGAACATAATTGTGGGAACCGATCTGAAACATATGGGACGATGCATGCAAAGTAGACTGTAGCATGCGTTTCATGGTGGGTGCTCGATCACCGAGATGCTCGTGCACATGACGAGCACTCACAATTGTGTCTAGGTTAGATACATCTACACTCTGTTCTGTTTTCGGTGCTGGAACTCGCTAGTCAAGGCTGCTTGATATCCTGCTAGTTGGCTGTATCAAGGCGATATCTCCGAAACTTGCGTCGTCTCCGTCCTCTGTCCATACGTCTTATGTTTGGATATATCAAAAATTATCCTTCGTTTGTAGGGTGATGTCTGACAGACTCTTTCTCTCTAGTCTCCAGTCGCTGCTCCTTTTCTCGAAGAAAACTTAAAAGTAAAAGTAAACGATGTGCGGAGCTACGAATCGAACTGATAAACTGTTGAGTGGATGCACGTCTAACAGAACGTCCTCGGTAATTCTGTGCACTTTTGTGGCATGTGGCAAGTAACTTCATTGCTAGGACTTAACATAACATCGTTTTTAGTATTATAGTATGTGGGACAATAGCGCTATATATATTGTTTACAAATGTACGTACTCGTGTCGGGAGAGCGTCACTAATTGTCAAATAAGTTAGCACAACATAGAAATGTATGCGTTCGTTTGACTATGCGCTGCGAAAAATAAGCCATTGAAAAGCTTGAAACAGGTCATGGCCTTCTGGTAGAGTGATAGATAGCTGGATTCTTGGGTTTCGCAGAAAAAAGTGTCTCAGGATGTCGCATTTCATAAGCATAAACATAAAGCGGATTAATCACGCTACTCAAACGGTAGGTCTGTGATAGGAACAACGTCAACCATCTCGCCTTAAGGCCACCTCACCTGCAGGTGCCCCAGGAATGCTAACCAACTTGACTTTCAAAGAGTTCGGTCAGCTTGCGTGCCACACTTCAGCAATACCTTTTAACGAGTCACTGGCAAATCGTTTTATATTTCCAGGTAAGTTTTATAACTGGATCCACCAAACGTATATTATATTGTATTTGATTTACTATCACAATTAAAGCTGTCATCAGGTGAGAGGTTTTATCATCATAGTGGATGTGAACTTTCGTGCTACACATACTCCGAGAAAAGCACGTACTTCCCCGATCCTATACGGCCATTTGACTCGGCACATAATTTCGTCGCAAATGTTTTTGCTGAACTGGTATACACTCGTATGTATACAGGGTCAGCCCTTTAAATAAGCGCTCATTTTTTTATTCGAATCAAGAATTTAAGAACTAATAGACACAGTTCAACTACGAATTTCTGAGAATCTTTCTTGATCTTGATCGCCAATCTTGCACGTAAAGTTAAGATGGCCATACAGGCCATGCTACTCTGAGGCCGCGAAAGCCAATAGACTTGTTTGATGTTAATTGCATCTCTTATGTTTTTAAACGCGAGGCAGTTGGCCGTCTTCGCTTTTTCTGAGACTTTTTAAGAAATTGTTTACGACAAATGCAATAACTAGTAACAGCAACGACGGCTGGCTTTCCTATGAGCCAGGCGATGCCCCGCTGTCGAAGAAAAGCAAATTCTCGGCCAGTGTTCACGTTCTGAGTGTGGTGTTCAGTGAAAGAGACACCATTCCGCCATATTTTCTTTAGAAAGACTAACCTATTACAAAAAAACAGTTCTACAAAATGGTGTAAAATTCTGTGAGCATGGAGTGTCCAAGGTACTGTTCTACGTCTTTCAGCACGATGGTGCTCCCGCTCATATGAGTCATTTATTGTAGTACACAAGTGGCTGTCTGAGCAAATGCCACAGTTTTTTGGAACAAAAACAAGCTGATTTAGATTCGTTGCTTTACTATGTATAGGGCGTGATTGAGCGGGGCTCTAGTAAGTCTCAACGTATGCTAACGCAGACTCGCTTATTTTGTCATTTGTTGTCGGAGTCGCATACTCACACAATACTTAGGGTCTCAAACCCAAATAATGTACAGGACGTATGATAAAAATTAAGCAAGCACAATTACACAGTCTAATGCGCAACGCAAAAATGCAGAAAACGCAGTCATATGCACAACGGGCGGCAGGCTTATTAGGAGAAGAGTGTGTCGTTGGCTTGGTCGGGATCAACCTAGTTGAATATCATGATGACACCTTGACATCGGTGCTTGATGAAATCCGTTAACTGCAAACGCCGTAGTCAGATGTCTACTCTTAATCCGGCTGCTCGCTAGACCGTGCTTATCATCGCCATCGTAGTGTATATTCATATGCCCTATTTTTTTAATTGCTCCGTTTACTTTATAGTGTAGGCCTCAAACGCTCTCGTCCTAGGTAAACCTCATCTTAGTTAAAGTTATTGTATCATTAGAGTCCCCCTCCCTGTAGAGATATGAACTATTCGATTCCTACAAGAACTGGCTGACCCCAAGACCCGTTTTCCGAAGAAAAATCTGACCCTATCTAGTAACTATAGATCTGTCTCTCCTAAGTTTTCCCTCGAATAAGTGAAATACCGAATATTGCTATTGGTAGGCGCACCAGACATAGTACTAGGATAGTACCTGACGTTTACGAACAGGTACTTCGTAGAGGCAGGCTTCGTCAATCCTTTGTAAATCGGCTAAACAAACTGCGCAGTTGCGCAATAATAACAATAGTAACACAAACGCCGTGGGTGGTGGGCGATGTTTCAATGTTTTGAATATAATGCTTTCGCGTGGCGACACAGTCAGTTGCACGGGGAACGCACGCGGATGCGTGAGACAACCCAAACATTGGGCTATATTTGGGATATGCTTGTATTTGTGTTGTTGTTGTTGTTGATGTTGTTGTATTTGCGCGCGTGCTTGCCTATCGTATCGGATGCAAGTCGATGGATGGCATGTCATCAAAAGGAAGCCAGCGGGGGCCCTCCCTTCAGCAACCGGCCTTTTCGCTCCTCGCTTTGACAGCGTAGATCCTTTTTCTATAGGCGGCTCACGTACGTTGAGCTGATCTTCTCTACTCGCCTCTAAGAAACACGACTGAACTCGAAAAGTTGTCTTGTCTGTCAGTAATGTCTTACTGCTGCTGCGGCTGCTATTTCTGCCCCCTGCCGCTTGTTGTTGCTGCTGCTGCTGCTGCGTCTGTCGTTATTGCCGGCGGCTCTTCGTACTCGTCGTAACTCAAAGTTACGAGGGTCGACCTTTATTATGTACTGCGTATACAGTTGCGGTACAGCTGGTGTGTCGCAGTCGAGTACCATCTCAAGAAGTCCACCATTCAGCTCCCCTTTCCATCGCATACTGTCGAAGGCAAAGGACCGACGAACGATTCGACGGACCAGGCAATTCGCACGGAGTTTGTGCTGCTGTTGCTGTTCATTATGAATATCGTTACGACTGCTACACGGCATTCGTTCTTGAATGTGAAGAGAAAACATTTTTTTTTCAAGGAAGTTGTTTAATGGAAGTTGTAATTATAGACTACTATCCGTCCCCTGCGGGCTTCGAGGGTTCGCTGTGCGGAATATCTTTATTGCACCGAGGGTCGGACCCGGACACGTTGACATATCTAAGGTTTTATAAATAGGTCTCGTGGCAGAATGACCGCTGACTTTCAGCGGTATGACTTATCATCTATTCTACGCTCAAATAGAATTCGATCAACAACAGAGGCTTGAGAGATCGTCCCGAGAGACGGCACCGCTGACGCTAGCATAATCGTAATGGCTCGTATACTCCTGGCTCTCGATGTGGCTATGAAGACTGAAACCTACCAAGTGCCTGGAACGTTTCAACTGATAAAAGGGTAATCGACGTGCCCTAGCTCCATTTCGAGCAGACATGTTTCCGACTGTGCCTCGACCTGATTCACGAAAGACGTGCACCTAGCGCGTACTCGCTGTTTTACACTAAGATATTTCTGGAAAATTGTATAGCGTGCCCCTAGAGTGAAAGGGTGGTAGGCGAGTACCAGGGCGACTAAACAGCCAAGCACAATAATTTTGCTTTATATTATTCTCATTATAAATAGCGCAGCTTGAGCTTACGTTTCCATACGAACTAAGTGCGCTACAAAATGTGACTTACAACATTTATAAGTGGTGTACTGATCATATTATTGTGTCGTATTTTTCAATAGCAACACCGGTCCTGCTTTACGTGAATGGCTTTGCCTTCATAACGGCGCAAAATAGATTAAAATAAAAGTAAATTGAAGAGCTAACTTCAGACGCGCGTATGATAGAAATACCGTAGCAGTCGAATTGACTCCTTATCAATTAGTGATAGTCAATGAGTCAATGTTAGCCAAAGAGCACGAATGTCAATAAAGACAAACTCCTTGCGGTGACTACACTGGCGGCTCAGTAGAGACGCCTTTACTGGCCGAGATTTGAGATTCTCTAGTCTTCTCGAACTTGAGCTTCGAGCATTGAGAGACGAAGTACTAACGCAGTAGTTCTCGGATCGACTTAACTAGCAACCAAGTAAACAGACAACAGCTTTTTGAACGAGTCGAAAAGCCTACAAGACTCTGCTGCCGAGGAGGAACGCAGGAAGGAGAAGAAGTAGAAGCAGCTTTGATGGCGGCGGCAGAATTACGATAAACGAATTTGCCCCAAAGACGTCCTGTGACATATACATACATGAATACAACATAGATATATATTTATTTACATAAATGTATACCTGCACACATACACTCATATAGACGTCTATGCATACATAGAGGCACAGCCCCAGAAACCGACGCAAGCAGAGGGAGGCGACAACGGGAAGCTTGGTCCGTGGTCGGGTGGGCGTCTACGCCCAGATCTGCAGGGAGAAGAAGCTTTGCATTTATGATAGACGACGAAAGGCCGACCACTGGTTCCACGCTTGGTTGGCCGCTGGGTGTTAAATAGGGGAGAAGACCGAGCTTGTGCGAGCGAATGCATAATATACAGAGAAAGAGAGCAAAAGAAAAAACAAGCATCCATTGCCGCGCTTTGTTTCCTCTCATCTTGTACTGCTGCCCTTCACTCGGGGTGGGGTTACAACGAGTCCCTGACAGCGTAAGCCAGTGTACCATTGTTACTATGTTATTGTTATTAGCATCAGCAGCAGCAAAGAGTGGCACGAGTGACCAGGTTCCAGCCCGCAAGTGGTCATCAAGGTTGGAGGTTTTGAGGACCCTAGGCCCAGACAGGCGTCAGACCTCATCCCATCTCCGTTTCGCAGGCGCTCTGTGCCAGCAACAAGGCCTACGACCGGCCGACGAACTGGCTAACTTCAAGTGTGGATCGTAAATCGTACGAAACAGGCGCGAAGAACACACGCACTCACGCCACTTGAGAAAAACAAAACAATACAAATTATGCAAACAACACATTTTGAGATATATATATATTTATAGGGCGGTGGAAGCCACGGGCTCGATCTTCACACATATGACGATATATGGGATACATGCTTATATAGAATTAGGTACTATATGTATACTGATGCACTTCAGAACATTCGAAGCACTTACTTTTTTGGACGATGAGAAATTATTACACTGGAAAGACGTCCAGAGGATACTGGATGTCCAGACAAACGCCCATTGGTCTATTTATTATAGGTATCTACAAATGTATTTATCTTTGCTCGAAGTTATTTTCGTACATATAATTATTTTTGGCCGGATCTGCAGCTGCTCTGTTTTGCTGCTGCTTGTATCTACTCTAAACGATGGGCACCATGCCTCGCGGCGTTCGGTTCTACTAAAAAAACAAAGCGTTAGACTTGTGCGTTAACCACCTCTTGCAATGGCAGCTTCACCACTGTCTTGCTGACCCTGGTGTTTTTATTGTCTTTCACAATAATTTCACCGTACGAAATAAAGTGACAGATAGCAGTGGTCAAGAACCATCTTTATTTTTTCCCAACATCTTGAAATTAAAGAACGCATTTGTCTCATTTAACTAAAAATTCGGCTAGTTGCTGACGTGACGTCAGTTCCTTTGTGGAGCCTTCCTGCGTACACATTTTGTAGCTTCAGTCTTTGTTACTCCTGTCCAGCACCGTACACTCCAACGCTGTGCGGCTAAACTTTCATTTTACGCGCGCCACGCAGTACAAGCAGAACAAGGACACCACCTTGTCGAATTTAAATGTGCGGGCTGGGAAGTCTTCGCGCCCAGTGAAGATTTGGCCCACATTCGACGTAATTTCACATTTAATGATCAAGATATATCTTATCACAAAGTTTCTACGTCTACAGATCACATACCTTGTGTGCACTCCCAGTTCATCGTATCACTTTTTACAGCACTGGTTCCGCAATACCTCGCACTCTGTATACTTCTCTTAGAGTAGGTCTACGAATAGCCAACGTTTTCTATATGCTTTAAGATCTCAAGATGCAGTACCCCCTAGCACTAGGATAGCGTCCTCATGAACTGTCTTACTATCTCTTACAAAAGTTTTTCAATTCAACGATTAGTTATATCGCGCGCTTTGTTTACTCTCTTTAGAGCGGTTTGTTTGAAACACTTGAGAGCGCTGAAGCACCTAAACTGGAACTCTGGAGCCCTTAGAGCTATGTATATATATATATATATATATATATATATATATACAGGTAGTTCAATCAATTCTTAGAATGAAAACCAAGAATTTTCCAAATCATGTTTTTAAATTTATCTTATATCGATATACTCCCCGAGATGCTCAATACACTTTTCCTACCAAGATTTCAGAGCTTTTATACCTCTTAAGTAGAATTCCGCGTCTTTAGACTGAAAATAGGCATTGACAGCAGCCTTAACCTCTTCATTGCTGGAAAAACGCTTTCCACCGAGACTATTCTTCAAATGTTCGAAGAGGAAATAATCAGAGGGGACCAGGTCTGGAGAATAGGAAGGTTGTTCAATAAGTTCGAACCTCAGTTGGGCCAGTTTTGCCGATGCTTGCCGGGACTTGTGTGCAGGAGCATTGTCCTGGTGAAACAGGACAACCTTCTTCTGCAAAGCGGGCCGTTTCACGATGAGTTCTTGCTAAAGGCAGTCCAACAGTTTTGCATAATATTCTCCTGTGATCGTTTTACCGCTCTCAAGGTAGTCGACCAGCATTATTCTACGTTGGTCTTAAAAAACTGTAGCCATCACCTTTCCTGGTCAATGCCGTTGTCCGCACCCTCTTCGGAGGTCCTTCATCAGGTGCACACCATTGGCAAGATGCTTCTTGGGTCTCGGGAGTGTAGTGATGGACCCAGCTTTCATCGACGGTCATGAATCTGCGCCAAAAATCCGACGGATTGTTCGACATCTTGGCCAAATTTTGCTGTGAACCGAGAACAGGCGCGTTTTTTTGGCCTTGGTTGAGCAAATGCGGCAGCCATTTTTCTCTGAGCTCTTTCATCTTCAAGTTTTCGTATAGGATAAAGTGCACACTACCTAAACTAATTCCTAATGCCTCCGCTATCTCCTTAATGTTCATTCGCTTATCTGTGCCAACGATGTTTCGCACTTTCTCTATGTTTTCCTCATCAGTTGCCGTTTTTTGGCCTCCTGGACGTAGTTCATTCTCGGTGCTCCTGCGACCTCTTTTTAACACATTAATCCAGTTGGAAACAGTGGCAAGACATGGCGCAGAGTCACCGTACGTCTCGTCCAACCCAATTTTTACTTGGGTCGCATTCCAACCTTTGAAATAAAAATGCTTGATAACCACTCGAAACAATTTTTTCTTCATTTTTAAAAATCACGCCGATACGTTGCACGGGAAAAGCTATCAAACGAAATCGCAATGGCCAATCACCATAATATTTTGAGTGCTAGCAGTCGAAAAGTTGCAGTTCCTAATAGCGGTGGAAGCGCGCCAAAATTAGAATTTTAAAAAGCTCATTCTAAGAACTTATTGAACTACCTGTATATTAATATATATATATATATATATATATATATATATATACTGGACGGGCCGAGTCAAAAAACGTATATATATATATATATATATATATATATATAAGAGGGTCAATCGGCCGATCGCCCGGTTCGGCATTAAAGGCCGTAATGAGCCGGAAAAGCTTACCCAAACTATTGTGCGTGCGTATGTGTATTTTGCCCGCAAACATTGATATATATATATATATATGTTCGTATCGATGTGCGTTTGTCCCCCTCGTGGTTTCTCCTCCCTATGGTGGGGGTATATGATGCATGAGGACATTTCCCTGGATTCGGCAATCATCATTGGTGGACACTGGATGGCTGCTGGATGGATAGTCAACCACCTAGCTAGCGGGGTGTCTGGGTGGGGCGACAGGCAGAAGGACAGAGACAGACCCACAGCAGGCAGATGGCACATAATAGCCTGGCCCGCTCGTTGGTTTGTTCTATCGTTCGGCGATTGGTGGCGGTGGTCTGCGGCGACAACCGCAGGAAGGAAAACTGGATAAAGTGGAAGAAAGCGACCAAGAGAAAGAGAAGAAAGAAAACGAGAAGGAGGAAAGACAGAGGAACCCGAGGAGGGTGCTTTGTAGGCTGCTGCGTGAGCCGCCGATCCCCGCGGCGGGGCCAGCAGCATCTACGTGAAACGACTCCTTAATTGGGAGATTGGCATCGTCGGCAAATGCCAACGACGATCCGAACAGCAAACCTCTAGCAACAGCAGCAGCAGCACCAGCAACAACAGCAACGCCAGCGATCAATGAGGCAACCAACGATCTCGGCTGTTGCTTTTACTACAATCCCCGCTGCCGCCGCCGGGATCAAGCGGCTACGAGCTGACTGACTAACTGAGGAGGACGCTAGAGGCGCAGCGGACAGATGATGGGAGCGAGGAGGCGCGGAACAGTATGAGATAAAGAGATCACGTAAGAGGGACAAACACAAGGAGAAGAAAGTTAGAGAGGGGAAGGGTGGAGAGAAGAGAGAGAAAAACGCGAATGAGAAATGACAAAGCACAAAAATCATATCGAAAGGAGGTAAGAACCGAGTGAACAAATGAAAAGGGAACAGCGAATCAGGGATTTTAGCGGAACGTCTAAATGAGCAGACAAATATATATATACATATATATATATATATATATATATATAGAGAGAGAGAGAGAGAGAGGGGGGCGTGAAGGAAAAACTGAGGTATAAGAAAACAAGGAAGAAAATCTAGAGAAGGAAAAGAAAGATGGAGGCGCACACCAAGGCTTTGCTGGAAGGCGTCGAAGGTATGGATGGTGGTGACGCTGACGACGGCCGCGAATGAGAGATAAAATGAGAAAGAGAGCGAGGGGCGTTTTATGCCTCGCTGTCGCTCGCTCTACGATGCAAAGCGATAAGATTGATCGCTCAATAAGGCGTTGCCGGCCGCGGATACGCGTTTTCTGTTTTGCGCGCTCGCGCTCTCTTTCTCTCGTACGTAAGGCAGTCTGGCGCTTTTCCCGCATCGTCGGATCGCCGAGTCCTTGCGTCCGTCCTTTCTCCCTGCTTCCGAGTTACACTCCGAGTCCGCGTGGCGACGGCCATCGACCGCGCTCGTGCCACCGCGGGTTTGCAGGCCGACGGGCCGGAGGGGAATAGCTAGCGCTCCTTATTGTGCCCACCTCCTACGACGCCGCTAGGCCCGCTCCGGTAATCGGCCGCGCATCACTATAATGTGTTGATGTGCTCCTCCATGCAGTAAAGACGCTGTGCTGTGCGCAAGCTCGCTGCCACCGCGGGGGGCCGCCTGCGCGACCACAATGGCGCCCCCGGCCCCCGGCAGCGCAATGCGACGCGGTGGCACGATCGGGCGGCCGCGATCAGCTTGGCTGCGTCGATGCCGCTCGTCAATAGGCTGGCCCGGCTCGGCTGCCTCGCAAGCAGGCCGTAACGCCCGTCGATGCACGACTGACGGAAAACGGTAAGCTTGGCCAGGCGACTTAGATCCTTCTTCTGCAGCAGCAGCAGCAACAACAGCCGAACTTCGCTTGCAAAGGCTGCCGCGCTTGCGATGATGTCTATCGAGGCTAAGCCAAGCCTGGTCGTTCGTGAAGGTGCCACCATCGTCTACTCCCTTTGGCATTTCTGATGGCAGTCGGTCATCAGCGAACCATGGCACAACAACGATAACAGAATGGGGCATATGTATTCGCAAGTGGCAAACGCCAACCTTTAAGTCGCTTACCTTAAACAAAGTGCTTAAAATGCCGTATTTGTTCGTAAGAGAATGGAGGGGGGGGGGGGCGTTAGATCTAATCACCGAGACGTGATGATTTATAACTACACAGAATGCGCTTCCGGCTGCCTTAAATCGCTGTGATCTTTAGCTTCGAAACAACATAGTTACAGAATGAGGTATCAGATAGGTACATATGCTGTCCATTTAAAAGTACTTCTGACAATTAAAACGAGAAAAAACTGCGGTTATTATTATTCCTAGGCATTGCACCATGTGTAAGTGTTTGCTACGACATTATTTGTTATAGCAATGTAAAAGATGCAGAAGGCAGATTCGAAACGTGCACTCTAAAGTATGACTAATTAACATTTAACTGTAGTGTTGGTTATTTGAGTTCATTGGGGCGTTAATTATGTTTGAATTAAGAACGGAACACGCAATCGACCGCCCAAATAACGACGCTGTTACAGTACGTAGGGTGGGCTTTCCATGCCGGCTATAAAGCGGTTGTGCCTCAACCAACCATATAAATACATGTTCATATTAGGTCACTTAGATTGTATTTAAAACTCTTTAGTTTTAATTGCGTGCCGGGGAAACTGCAGAGCACCTTGTCGGCACCAACTTTTCATTGTCTCCACTATTTATCGACACTTAGCTTGAGTTAAAAAAATTATTGATAATGCAGAATTGAATCAGTTTTTAAGCATACGTTCGGTACAGCATTCTGTCGGTATTCTTGATACGAAACACTTCGATAATCTGCTATCGGTCGAGTTGCTGGAGCAAAAACTTGCATACGGCATAGAAGGGTTTATCATCTAGTCATCGAGACGACAGGCTGTCTCTCTGCACGCAGCTCAACTGCCACTGCTTTCAGGCTTTGCGTGACTTTTTCAAACGCCATCTGAATTTTTCCAACTTCAAGGGTTTTTTTTTGTCGTACAAATAGCGTTACTAACTAATATTCCATTTCTGTCTGCCGTACGAAATCAAGTTTCAGCCTCGAACAGTACCACCGAGCACCGCCCGTGTAAGCTACCCGAGTACGGTCTGCGTCCGACAAAGCGCATGCGTTTCGCGTTGTTGGATTGGTTACGATTGCGTCGTGCGGAGACGACGAGCTCGCTGCGTGCAGCAGAGAAGAAGACAGCAGAGGCACGGAGCCTTCTCCGCAATCCGAACTTGCGAGCAGCAAGAACTCGCAGAAGACGGCATCGTACCACCGACGCGATAAAGACGCTTAGACCACTAAAATGCAGTAATCTCGTACTAGACACACACATGCGCCTGTGTACGCACGCACGCTTGTATACAGAGATGATACAGGCCGGTCGGCTTCGGCTTCATGCAAGTGCATGTACGGAGGAGCCTGCAGCTTCTGCTGCACAGCGTACAACCGACGCTGTGTGCGTCCGGAATCGTCGACCGACTAACCAACCCACAGACCGACCGGGCGAGTCGACATGAGAGTCGTTATGAAACACTCAAGCACTTTATGAGCTGACATTTTCGTACTCGAAGCGCGCGCGACGTCGTTGATTCACGTTGGCGATGTTGGCTTGGAGACTGGCGGCCGACTTGCGGCGCTGGGCTGGGCTGAGCTGAGCTGGGCTGAGCCTGATTTGGCCGACATGGATTGCGTAGCGTTGCTCTTCCTGACACTGAGTCGTAACCGTTGTAGTGGTAGTAGTAGTAGCAATAGAAGCAGTAGTAGTAGTAATAGTAGTAGAAGTAGTAATTGTAGTAATAGTAGTAGGAGTAGTAGTGCTAAGAGAAGAGAGGTTTATCAGTAGCAGTGAGTTGATGTCGAAAGACTGCCTTGACATGGCTGTCCTGCAACAGCAACCGCAGCAGCAGCGAATATGGTCGGATTTTATGGCCACCGTCGAAGACGACGACGACGACGACGAAAGAGTGTATAACAGCCATAATCAAGACAAATTAATGAGCGGCGAAGATTTGCTTTCCGGATAAAATGAAAAGGTCCACGAGCCGAGTTGTACACACATCAGGGACTGAAGTACGTCGGGAACGCTGAGGGCGGGAACGAAAGAAGACTTTAACAAGAGCAGCGACAGAAAGAGTGAGAGAGAGAGAGAGGCTGGACGCAATGCGCTTGGCGTAATGACTTGGCGCAGGGCTGTGGGCCTGGGGCAAAACACACGCAGGAGGAATGCAGAAAAGATACAGACAGGGAAGTAGGAGGAGGAGGCGGACAGATTGCGCGGCGAATGACTGTAAAACTGTACGGACTGTCGGCAAATGAAGAAGTACGAGCAGATCTATCCATCTATTTGTCTGTCTATTACCGACGAATAGAACGACGCGTAGCAAAAGTCGAGGGGTGCGGCGAAACGAAGCAAGGACGGAAGACACTTGAATCTTTACGAAACACGACATTCACTGCAATTCACCGACGGATACGCCGGTATTATTATTATTATTATTATATTATTATTATTATTATTATTATTATTATTATTATTATTAATATTGTTTAAATGTTACAATTGTGAGGTGTGAACGTGTACTCCTTGTCTTCTTCTAACTCCTAAATATTATTCCATGGAACCGACAATACAGCCGGCGTTTCCTCGGCACACAGCAAGCGACAGCAGTTGCCGTAGAAACTCGCCTTCGCGCCGATTCCCTGTGAGATCTGTAATCCGTTGGCCCAGCTCACTGATGAATCTCTTGGTTCCCTTGCTTACCGGGCCCATTGTTTCCATCGATATTGGCACTACGATATAACTTGTCTCCAGTTCTTGGTACTTGCGTTTTTTCCCATTATCTGCGCGCTCGGCAACCCATCCCGCTTCTAGTGAACTGTGGCGTATATACGAGGGAGCCACTGTACAGGACACTGTAGCATCCCATACCAAGCATCTGCCGTTAGCCCATAGCGGGATTGTTACACCGTCTGGTCTTTTGTCGTCATGAAGTCCTAATCTGGGCTCGAGCGTGCTTGGTATACCAGCTTTGCGTAAGGCTCTTCTTATAATTGCATTGATTTCAGCGTGTCTAGAAACTCTACCATGGCTTTTGATGCAGCTAAGAGGGTGAAGTCCATCCTCAGTTACTGTGGTACCACATGCACATTTATTATTATTATTATTACTATTTAGATTGAAACGCTTTATTCAAGGTAGAAAGAAGAATATACATTCGCATATATGCATGTATGTCATGTGATCAATATGTGATTATAATCTGCAAGTAGTGCAGGGTGTTGGCTGCCCCTAACACTCGTGAATATGCCTAGAGATCCTCCATGGGTATAGATCGCTGGTGTAGCGCTTCCGTGCGATGAACACAGGAACCATGCTGCTAGCCCGACGCGTTGTCGTTAGCCTTTCAACGAACATCTTGTTGAATAGACGCGGGTTCTTTCTCAGCTTTAGCAGCATTCTTTGATCAAGCTTCTTAATCACGTTAATTGAGTGGGGAAGGTCAACGTGGCACCGGTCAACATGGCAGCAAAATGCAACCTGTTTCGTGAATTTCCGTTTCAATCGTTCCAGGCAAGCTTTGTCCTTAATTAGACCCGGAAACCACGCTGGTGCTGCGTATGTCAGTAGTGGCAGTACGTATGTAGTATACAATTGGACGTACAGCTCAGGAGAGCGTACAGCAAATGATCGGAAGATCCAATTTGCGCGTTGAGAAGCCCTTGTGGCAACATCAATTACATGTTCGAAGTACCTTATTTTGTTGCTTGTGAGGACTCCGAGGTCTTTTACAACTTGAAGTTTGCACAATTCCGGACCCCTAATCTTATAAGGGTGTCTTGCATTTCCATGTCCAAAATGCAGGACACCACGTTTGTGGATGGACAGGTCTAAGTCAAGGGCGTCCGCCCAGTCCTTGAAAGCGTTTAACGTCGTTTGAAGACGGCATTTGTCCTCTACAGTGCGGGATCGACTGTATAGTTTCCCATCATCAGCGTATACTTTAACTTCAACTCCTCTTGGAATTACATATTCAAATAATAATAATAATAATAATTATGCTGCGGTCGCGCCTTGAGAACCTCACAGGGCTTGCGGGCGCACATAACACGTCTACACCCCCCGGCATCCCCACGCAATCAACATCTAAGACCCTTTCAACCACAACCGACTGACTCATCCAAAACGCCTTCTCCTCATTATACTTCTCCTATGGATTCCTCATTAGCCAACCCAGAGACACTGGCTCAAACCTTAGCGCAGGCACGTCGAGATGTCAAAATTGCCAGGGTCATACCTCGGGGAGCGAGGGAAGCCTGCGCCGCAGCTTTCGCAAAGGCGTTGAATAATTTCAACTCAAAGCTGGATCTTGAAAGCTGGAATAGCCTAATGTCTTCTCCATCTTTAATGCTGGCCTTACCGCATAGAAAAAATCATGAAGCCACACTAACCAGGATAATCAAAGACAATGTGTCAGTGCTCGAACAAAAGAGTCTGGAAAGTCTTCTGCAGACAGTTCCATAGACCCAAATTAATAGACTAGACGGCTTAGCTGGAGACCGGCAGAGCGTGTCTATAGCTGAAAGAAAACTAGCCGAGGGCGATGTACGCTCTGCCGCTAGAGCCCTGCTGTCGTCAGACACATTTGCTCCACGTAACTCTCGCACAGAGCGTGAATTAAGAAACAAACACCCGCCACCACCGGCCGTCTGCCAAGAGCGCTTAGCAACCTTCGAACAACCTACAGTTGGATACTGCGAGAAGCGTCGAAAATTCGGCGATCTTAGAGGCAATCGCTCATTCCCTGTTGCAAGCGGAGCCGGACTGGATGGACTGCGGCCACGTCATCTGCGTGACATGTTGGATCAAACTGTTCCTTCGTCCGAGCGCCTGCTAAATTATCTGAGCATTTTCTTGGGCAGAGTGTTAAACAGCACATTACCTAAATTTTGTCTACCAGTATTTTATGGTGCAAATCTTACAGCTCTCAATAAAAAAGACAAGTCAATAAGACCCATAGCTTGTGGACTGACTCTGCGTAGGATTGCTGCAAAGATAGCAATGGCAGAGAAATAAAAAGACAATTTTGACAGCAATTCTGCCACATCAGGTTGGAGTGGCTGTCAAAGGCGGCGCAGAAGCACTAGTACATGCTACATGTGCCCTCTTAGAGACTGAGGACCAAGTAAAGGTTCTGGTGAAACTTGATTTCTGCAATGCATTTAATACGTTAAGAAGAGACCGGATACTAGATGCAGTGATGAAGAAAAGTCCAGAGCTTCTGCCTATGGTCTGACAAAGTTACAGAGATCCTTCACTCTTAACCTGGGGCACAACTTCAACATTGCGTTCGGAAGCGGGCATTCAGCAGGGTGACCCGCTAGGGCCTGCTCTATTTAGTCTCGGTATATCAGATTTAGTATCGCAACTACAGAGCCCTTTCAACGTGTGGTATCTATATGACGCCACGCTTGCCGGTCCTGCAAGTATCATCGCAACAGATTTAAGGAGAGTGCTGCAGTTTGAATAAGACGGGGGGACTGACACTGAATGCCGCAAAATGTGAGATTACTGCTGTCGGGGGCTCACTTCAGGAGAGGGAGGAAGCAATTCACAAGATCACAGAAATACTCCCTGGCATCACGCGTGTAGAGCTAAACAACTTAGAAGTTTTGGGGGCTCCCGTAAAGCAAGACGGAATTTCGCATACACTCTCTGAGAAAAAAGAAGCCCTTACCAAAATTCGTCCACGAGTGACACGCTTGCATCCTCAGGCTGCGCTGTGCATTTGGAGATATAGCCTAGGGTCTTCAAGATTTAACTATATACTGCGTGCATGCCCTGCTTTGACGTGCCCCGAAGAATTAACGGCGTATGATGACGTCAGCAGAGACATACTTAGTGAAGTCCTAAACGTATATTTAGAAGAAAACACCTGGCAGAGAGCAAGTCTTCCGATACGTGAAGGTGGTCTGGGAATAAGGAGTGCCACTGACCTAGCTCCGGTCTGCTACGCTGCTTCACTAGTGCAATTTGGTCCGGTGGCAGCTTCGTTAGTGGAAGAGGCAGTTCGACCACAAATAAGATATGAAACCAGTAAAGCACGGGACACTATTAGAACCATGCTAGACCCAGGCCCTTTAGAAGAATATCCTAGCCATAATAACCTTGGATAAGCTCAAAAGCAAAAAAAAGAGCAGAGAAATCTTAGACGAGCTTGTTTCCCGGAGAGACCGCGCCGTATTCTTAGCGGCACAAGATAACTTCAGTGGGGGTTGGCTTAAGGCCTTACCCTCGCCTCAGCTCGGCACCATGCTGGATCCCAACTCTTTCCGCATGATGTCAGCACTTAGAATCGGCGCTAGCGTCTGCGAGCCGTTTCAGTGCAAACTGTGCGGGGAGATGGTAGATTCCAGTGGCCTACACCCACTGAGTTGCCCGAAGAGCGCCGGTAGATCGTCCAGACATGCTGAACTAAACGGTGTAATCATAAGGTCCCTTAGGAAAGCCGGTATACCATCTACACTTGAACCGAGAGGTTTAGTTTCCGCTGGCGAAGAAAGACCTGATGGGGTGACCATTGCATTATGGTCACATGGAAAGTCCTAGCTTGGGATGCAACGGTTTCGTGCACAACCGCGGCTTCCTATTTACACCACAGCTCTGTTGAGCCGGGGTGGGTAGCAAAGCACGCAGACGCCAGAAAACGGTTTAAATATGCTGGACTGGAAACAAGATATATTTTTGTGCCTATTGCCATGGAGACACAAGGTCCAATCAGCAAGGGAACCGAAGCATTTCTCAAAGATTTGAGTAAGCGAATTCAGGAGGTCACGAACGACCGAAGAGAGGGTCAATTCTTGAGGCAAGCGTTGTCCTTGGTCGTTTGCAGAGGAAACGCGGCATCTATTTTAGGCGCCATGGAGTGAACTAATTATTTAAAAAACTTTGCAATAATACGTTCAGACCTCTCAACTGTAACATCGTTAAAATAATAATAATAATAATAATAATAATAATAATAATAATAATAATAATAATAATAATAATAATAATAATAATAATAATAATAATAATAATAATAATAATAAGTAGTACAACATCTACAAACATACAATGAGCACACAACCACTTCTCCAAGAAAACCCCCTTCAATCTCAACCACGATCCCAACAACCATACATTTGTGATGTCTGCGGGAAATCTATACAATCAATGCGAGGCTTGCGCATGCATAAGACTCGCCTCCATAGAACTAACCCCCAACCATTACCGACCGTACCCCCGTTAAATAACTCTGAAAACCAGGTTGGTAACATCGTGACAACATATGACCCAGACCCACAGACCTTAGTAACACTCTTGGCTCGGGCGCGAAAAGACGCTAAACTAATAAGGATTATACCCAGAGGGGTCAGAGAAGTTTGTTGCGCAGCATACACAGAGGCTTTGGCTAATTTTAACTCAAAGCAAGACAACGCGTCTTGGGTCAGGCTGGTAACGTTGCCGACTCTAATGTTGCGCATCCCGGAGAGAAAAGCCAAAGATACCACACTTTGTCAAATAATTAGAAAAAATCTCGTGGATACGCAGTGGAAACGACTAGAAAATCTTTTTGCCGAACAATCACGCAGCACCCCCAAAAACTCAGAAAAACAGTACACTGATCGTGACAGAGCCGCTACAGCAGAGCGCAAATTAGCAGAAGGTGATGTAAGATCTGCCGCACGTAGCCTTCTTTCAACCGACTCATTCGCGCCACTCAACAGCCACACAGAGCAGGAATTGAGAGACAAGCATCCTCGTCCTACGGATTCAGTCAGAGAGCGCTTAAACAATTTTCAAGCACCAGTACCAGCGCAAGCATGCCTCGTACCAGAAAAATGTATTACTGACGCCGCCCGGTCTTTTTCCCTAGCATCAGGCCCAGGATTAGACGGTTTACGTCCTCGGCATCTGCTCGATATGCTCGATAGCACAGTACCGTCATCTGGGAGGCTGGTGAAAGAACTTCGTTCTCTTGCTAGTTCAGCCTTGGGTGGTAATTTGCCACATTTCTGCATTCCCATCTTCTACGGGGCCAATCTGACAGCGCTAAAGAAAAAAGACGGCTCTATTAGACCTATAGCATGCGGCCTTACAGTCAGGAGGCTTGTCGCTAAAGTAGCCATTGCCATTACAAGGACAACAATTGTGACAGCAATTTCACCAAGTCAGATAGGCGTTGCAGTGAAAGGCGGTGCAGAAGCGGCAGTCCACGCAGTACGAGCATTTGTTGAAGCAGAAGGTCCAGTACGGGTCCTAGTTAAATTGCATATTCGTAACGCCTTCAACACTATACGACGCGATGTAGTGCTTGATGAGGTAAGACTCAAAGTGCCGCAACTTTTGCCGCTAGCTTGGCAAAGCTACAAGGAACCGACTCTGCTGTCCTGGGATGAAAAAGCACCACTATTATCATCTAGTGGAGTGCAGCAAGGCGATCCGCTTGGACCTGCTTTATTCAGCCTCGGGGTATCCAGTTTAGTGGCACGCATGAAGAGCCCTCTTAACGTTTGGTACCTAGATGACGCAACGATTGGAGGCCCACTTGATCTGGTTGTGGTTGATATTATCAACGTACTGAATTTTGCAGAAGAGGGAGGCCTTAGCCTCAATGCCTCTAAGTGTGAAGTCATTACATTGGGAGGTAATGCCCAAGAACAGGATGAAATTTTTAGGGCGGTTTCGAATGTCTTGCCAGAATCTAGGCGCGTTGACTTAGACGAGCTGGAGCTTCTGGGAGCCCCAATAAGCTTACGATCGATTTCAAAGACCCTTAAAGAAAAGTGCACTGGACTGAAGCAAATTCGCTCTCGCTTAACGGCGATGCATTCGCAAGCAGCTCTGTGCATCTGGAGATACAGCTTGGGCTCGCCGAAGCTTAACTATACTCTGCGCACTTCACCAGCTATTAAATGCCACGAAGATCTTCAAGCTTACGACGATACCGCAAGAAGCATTTTAGGTGAAGTATTAAACGTCGACCTGCATGATGACACTTGGAAAAGAGCAACCCTTCCAATTGCCGAAGGAGGACTTGGTATTAGATCAGCGGCGGAGCTGGCTCCCATGTGCTATGCCGCGTCTCTATTGGAATTTGGTAAACTCGCAAAAACGTTGGTCGAACCAGACATCCGCCAAGGAATCACAAGAGCCAAAGACGCTGCAGAGCTAATAGCTAGACAAACAATTGGACCAGGCCCCTGGCAAGAACGTCCCACACAGCATACATTGGACTCCTACAGATGCAGCGCTGCAGCTAGAGAGCTGTTAGACAACCTCCAATCTCCAGTGGAAAAAGCTGTCTTTCTGGCAGCACGGGACACATTTAGTGGAGGCTTTCTAAAGTGTCTCCCTTCCCCGCAGCTGGGTACCATGCTGGACAACACCTCATTCCGCATGGTAACAGCTCTTCGAATAGGTGCCCCGGTTTGCAACCCCTACAGTTGCCGCGCATGTGGTACCACAGTAACTGAGGTTGGACTTCACCCTCTTAGCTGCATCAAAAGCCATGGTAGAGTTTCTAGACACGCTGAAATCAATGCAATTATAAGAAGAGCCTTACGCAAAGCTGGTATACCAAGCACGCTCGAGCCCAGATTAGGACTTCATGACGACAAAAGACCAGACGGTGTAACAATCCCGCTATGGGCTAACGGCAGATGCTTGGTATGGGATGCTACAGTGTCCTGTACAGTGGCTCCCTCGTATATACGCCACAGTTCACTAGAAGCGGGATGGGTTGCCGAGCGCGCAGATAATGGGAAAAAACGCAAGTACCAAGAACTGGAGACAAGTTATATCGTAGTGCCAATATCGATGGAAACAATGGGCCCGGTAAGCAAGGGAACCGAGAGATTCATCAGTGAGCTGGGCCAACGGATTACAGATCTCACAGGGAATCGGCGCGAAGGCGAGTTTCTACGGCAACTGCTGTCGCTTGCTGTGTGCCGAGGAAACGCCGGCTGTATTGTCGGTTCCATGGAATAATATTTAGGAGTTAGAAGAAGACAAGGAGTACACGTTCACACCTCACAATTGTAACATTTAAACAATATTAATAAATATAATAATAATAATAATAATAATAATAATAATAATAATAATAATAATAATAATATAATAATATATATTATTATTATTATTATTATTATTATTATTATTATTATTAGTGGTGTACATCGGTTCAGCCGATGGCACCTACAATGGACGCTGCATTCATCCTACAGACAGCTAAAGACACTATCTGTCCTAGAAACTGTCTTGCGATATCCTTGAAGAACTTATCAGCACCTACGTTAATGGTGCTCATTGTTTCTGAGCTCGATATATCCTTTTCCCTTCTCTAGGGTGCGTATTTTGCGGACTATCCAGACTAATCTACCCTTTGGTGCAGTTAAAACTTACATAGTACCGTAACGCACAGGACCAAGCTTTTGCTCTCTTCTAACAATACGCTCTACGCCTCTAGATACTTTACTTGGGCTTTTAAAATAAATCAAAATGTAACTAAATTAACTAAAGTTTGAAGCTGTGAAAATTGACTCGTATAGCCACCACTAAGGTCAGGACGCGATTTCACATCTCTCGTAGCCGATGGTTAGAATATTATCGAGATTATTTAGGTCCAAATAAGGGAATGTCCCAATTGATTTCTTTGCAGGATTTTAGCTAACCAAAAACCCGACCCCATACATTAACTCTACTTTTGCGGCTGAGCTTAGCGTGCCAAACGAGTTTAAGAAGGAAGTCATGTTGCCAATTTGTATGCGTTTAGAATACATGTTAATATATTAAACGTATTGTAAACGTATAATGTACCTGAACACACAATTGAACAAAATGCTTTTATCAACCCAAAGGTATGTCACGTGCCCAGCTCTGTCCCGTAAATGGCCAGAGTTTCCCCTGAGGTAACGAGGCTAATGGTCAAATGGTGGCTTTAGTTCTACCAAGGTCTCGACAACAAGCTTGTGAGAGAAGAATGATTCTCAGGGCTGTGGAAGGAAGCTAGCCTTGTTCTGAATCTCGAACCCGGGGCGAAGACGGGACCCTCAGCTTACCGGCCTATATGCCTCATTGACGCCACGGGCAATAGAAAACATGGTTCTTGGAGAACGTTATTGTCTATAGACTGACGAACTGATCTAGGAAAGGACCACCCTATCAGATACCCAGTACGGTTTCCTAGAAGGCAAATCCGCACTAGGGGCTCTAATAAAAAAATTACAACTGCCGGGTAAGGAGACCATGGAGACTCTCATAACGAAGGGATTCGTGCTCCTGATCCTCCTGGATGTCAAAAGATCCTTCAACACAACAAATTGGAAAGTAATTGTGGAGGTAATGGAGAGAAAGGGGGGGGGGGGAATTTCCCCCTACCTCCGTCGAATGATTTCATCCCACCTGAATGACAGAGGTCTGGCTACAGGGGGGGGGGAGGCAGAACTACAAGGTTACCGCCGGAGTCCCACGAAGCTCGATCCAAGAACTCGTGCTCTGGTATATAGCCTATGACGAGATGCTCGAGATCCGAGGTCACCCGTATGGTGTAAAAACGTTGACGTATGCCGACGACCTTGCACTCATTGTTACGGCCAGGAACGAGAGAGCATTGGAGAGCGCTGCGGATGAGGCCCTTTAGTGGTGGCTGAGTACCGGATCTCAGTTTGTGGTACGACCGCCGACACGGGAAACTCTCCTACTGGTCGACTCAGGTTTTGACCGAGCATGGTGTCTCGTTATTATTTAAACGTTCGACCTTGACGAAGGCTATATGCACATATAGCCATATAAACATAGCACAATACTTTAATGTAAATCCCTAGGACTTGCCACTCAGGCATGCATTATTGAAAACCTATCAGTTCTTGATCTTAAAATTTTTATTTGAATTGCACTCACGAGAACTTACGGTGAACCCCTTTGGTCACCTCATCTCAAACGACTCAGATATTGCCAAAAAAATGTAGTGAAGCCGTACGTAAATTTACCCGAAACTAGACGCTTTAATTGCCAATAAAACGGATGCCGCGCTAGCGCTGAAAGTCTAAGCAAACTACGAAACTTGTCATCGATATTAGTGGAACAGTTGAAGTCTATCCTTATTTGCGAAGCCAAAACAAGAACACACCGTCAATGCGACTCATCCTATTGGCGAATACGGCGAACCTATGAAGGGTGGCCGGATAATATAGCTTTGGAAGCGTTAAACCGTATGGAGCAAGACCACTGGATTCAGAAGCGTCTGACAATCAGTTGTATAGCGGGACAACAACAACAGAAGAGACACTATGAGAGACAAAGAAAAGCGCTCCATCCCAGCGTATTTAAAATACAGGGAGAATAGTATCTCAAGCAAAAGCGAAATTCTAGGGATTAGAGGCCTAAACTTTAGACAAATGAGCAAGTTAAATCTTAAACCAAACAAACACCAATCTGAGCGAGTGGCGTAACCGAACGAAAATAAAGTGGGGATAAAGGAGCTACATTATCTGGCGTAGTCAGGCCACCTCGCTAACGTTAATAGTGAGTTACGCCAGGCGTAGATGAATTGAGCACAATCGCGCTAAGCGCGCTTAGAAACCGCATTGGCAGTGCCATCCCTGCACTGGGAGCCTATTTCTCTTTGGCATGCCGGGCGAGTGTTGGTCGAACCTCGGCACGGTGCAGCTACTAAGCATTGCTGTAGGATTGTCTACCTGATTGCTGGTGCAACTCTAGCAAAGGGTCCATTCATTGTGATCGCGACTAACAAACGCGAACAACAATGGACATGCGCGGCGAGAGGATCCTCTGGAAACCTCTGAACGGGAAATTCGGTTGCATTTCTAACCTGGAACAGGTTCATAAATTAGGATAGATATTTAAAGACAGCACTGCACAGCCAGGATAGTACAACAAATCTGGTACAAACCTGAGCCTAGAATTAAACACATTTCAGAAGTGATTTTTCATTCTAGACCATCCTTTGTCCCCTACGGGCTTAGGACTCATTGCGAGGCATATCATCAATGCACCGAGACGGCCGAACGGTATTGCAAATCGATATAGGTTGACGGGCGATGATTCATTAGCAACGAGCTGACGACCTCATTGCATGAGTAGGCTTGCATAAATACCAAAATGGAAATTACAGAATACGAAATATAATACACCTAGACCAAGAGCGTCTTGCTGCATATCGTTGTGTATTGTTGCACTCTAGAAACTGCCAAATTAACACACCACATGTGCAATTTAGTCACGCTAGCTTTCATTTAAAAAAAACAAGATTTGCTTGACTCTCGCTTAATCACGCCTAATATATAATAATCCAACGGATTTAAATCTAGGCTGCTTGGCAAGAAGAAATGAAAACAGCTTACTGTTTCGTGCTCAAACGAAGGAGGAGCAAATGACGTCGAAAAAATCTATCAACTTTTTTAGCCTCAGAAAGTATCTATCTTAAAAGAAATTTGCAATCTGGGCACGAGTCCGTAAGGAGGGATATATATATATATATATAAACTTCTCTAACCGAAACGCAGAATATGCGGTTCTACGGAGCACTTGCAGACGGACCGCAATGCCCTCGCTTGATGATGCTGAACATAAGGCCACATAACACGGTCTATAGAAACTAAAGCGCATGAAATGTTTACAAAAGGCATTATTGAGAAGCATCTAGATTTACTATTCAATCCACATTTTTGGCTTATGTCCAAACCTCTGATACCTTCTCAAGTATCGTAATTTTGGTCAACATGAGCTGGTGCTCTAACCTCGAGACGATTTGCCCCGAATATTAATTCAGCAGAAACGGCAGTCCCTCTTTGGAGCACTGGGTAAGTAAACTGTGTTGGAATGAATAGCAAATATCCCTGCATAGTAAAATCAGTGCAATTAGCTGTTATGTTGTTAACAACCAGTATAACAAGCCGAAGGAAGGTCAGGAAAATATTTCTCCCGGAGTAGCGCAGCAATAAGAGAAGCGCTTGAGGTTCCCCTTTCATAGACGAGGCGGCAGGAAAACGACACCCACAATTTTTCTGTGGTATGCCCTATGGCATTTCCAAATAGATGATTTTTGCTGGATTTCTATGATATCTATAAATTAAACGTCCGATAGCAATAAAAATATGCTTTCCTCTGAATTGTACTTTTAAAGAAACAAACATTAAGCAGATAACGAAATAGGAAAATTAGGAATGGTGAAACAAAAAGTCCTCCTTATTTAATATTAAAAAGTCTTATTGTCGGTTCTACCGGGGGACCTAAATGAGCATGTATTGAAACTGGTCGAGACGATAAGCAAGAGCTTTAATGTACGCAGATAACTTTTTGTGGAAAGCCGAAACAGGTTTAGGCTTGCAATGAGGAATGTGTGTAGCCGTTGAATGAACTGAGGTTAATTATTAGCTGGGAGAAAAAAATAGGGTTGCATTTGCAAACAAGTCACCCTTATTATGATGGAGGTTCGTTCTGAAGCTCATGCGCAGGAATAATAAAGAGTGAAAAACGATGGGAGCAGCTGCGGCGATAAGGACCCACACATGTTATGCTAGGAATGCTGCAGTGGCATTGTTTTGACTTAAAGTGGAACCAATCGCACCTTGCAGAGTACAACTCATACGAACATAACTGGCGGTTAACTATATAGAGTCAGGCCCTTCTTTTTCGAAACGGCGCTGGGACAAGCAAATTTTTGCAGGAATGGTTAATTTATTAAAGAGATATCTTCTGTCAGCGGGAAAAAACTTCAGGAGGGACTTCAGCAGAAGGCTTTTTAAACAAGTATAAGGCACAATGAGATAAAACTAGACGGGATAAATCCAAGTATCGCTCATGGCGCATAGCATGCAGCTTGAGTAACTGAAATAGTTGTGGAATTGAATCATCATTGCAAGATATTGTTAACTTCAACCAAACGTTATGGCATGTAAATGGTGCTAAACGTGTATTGTTCACTTTTTGACACAATAAAAAAGAGTTTGAATTGAATTGAAAAAGTGTTTATCAAGCTGTAGGATGAGAGGTGATACATAGCGAGGAGCAGAGGCAAAGGGCAAGCGTTTAGCAACGGCGTTTGCGGCGCATGGCTTTCATCACGCTCTGTACCAGATTAAGGGTTTTCACAAGCCCCACTGTATATGTATAAGAATTCAGGCGAAGTGCGATAGATCCTATGCTGCGGTTGCTCAAAAACGACAAACCCATGAAGAATGTCCTAAAACAGCATCGGAAGACGAAACTATGGCTCGCGTAAAGACTGCGGTTAATGGAAACAGGAAACATGGCATATGCACCGCTAGCGGAGACTTTAGGTTTGAATGCCGGGCCATACATAGGATCCTGTACGATCACCCGGACCACCACAGCATCTGTCTGGTGGGTATCTCGTGGTTTGTCACTGCGCGAAAAGAGACGCACGTAGTTCTAGCGCGGGAGATAAAATTCGCCTTAGTTACATGTTTATGTCATATGACTTAAATCCCAGTGTTTGCAGTGGACAGGCGCTAGTACGCCTCCACCCACAAAAGTGAGTAGCAGCAACGATATTAGCAAGATGATGGTTGCTATCTCTGTCTCCAGAGGTGAAGTCGTGGCGATAGTAGAATCGGGGAAGGATGGTACAGCGTCGAGCGATTGATAGCGACCGCAGAACGCCTACGCCAAAAGTGGTGATTGCGCTTCTCAGGAAGAGGTCTAAAGCGTCTTTTGGACGACGCTTTCGCTACTACGACAACGCCCCGGGCCACCGGTCGGAAACACTGAGGCTTTTCTCGCCACATCTGGAGTCACACTGGTGAAGGACGCTGCCTATTTACCTGGCATGGCATGGTGCAACTCCTCCCTCTTTCGCAAAAATAAACAAATATAAAGGAAACTTTTCAAGCGACTCGAATCGGTGCATGAAGCCATCGAGGTAGAGCTAGAAAGGTCCGCTTGGAAGTGCGCTTCAAAAGCTAAATACAAGTCATGGTTGTAGAAAAAAACACAAACGACATTATATTTGTACTCTATTACATACAGTTTAAAACTTTGACAGGTTTCTATGTGTATATATATATATATATATATATAAAAATAGGGTCATTCATAACAATATGTACTTATTTTAAGGTTGAATAGAACCCGGCAAACATTTTTCCAAGGGAAGGAGGGGGCGAAAACGTCTTGTTTGGGAGAGAGAATAACATTTATAAAAGCAGTTATTCTGCTTTTTTCTCCTACATAGTTGTGCAAAAGTTCATTTGCGGGAGAACTATGAAGGAACACGCGGAAGGTCAACGCATGAAGGAACTGCTCATACTGGCGTGTTCGGCGGAAAATTCTGCCTAATGGAAGACACTCCGCTAACTTGCATAGCGAAACGCAAATAGCCAGATGAAGAAAGTCATAAAAAGTCGATATGTCAGTATGTGTTACGTTAACGCTTTTACGTGCAAAAACGTTATTTTTTATTACGACCAACAATGTACGTTCAAAAGACTACTCTGAGACAATAGAAAATTCAATGCCCACAATTTTCGTACCAAAGTGATGGTGCTGCGTTACGTACTTGCCAACTAACTAAGTTTTTTTAGGACAGTCATATTAAAAGCGAAGGCATGCATACTTGCAGAGGGTATATGAGAAAGTAGGTACATATTTTAAGGTTTCGTAGAACTCGGCAAGAGGATAATTAAATTTACTATTGCCTAAAAGTAGTCTTTTGAACGTACATTTTGAGTCGTAATGGAACAATTTTACGATTTTGTACGCAAAAGCGTTAACATAACATATCAACCTTTTATGACTTTCCTTAATCTTGCTATTCGCTACGCAAGCTAGCGAAGTGTCTTCAATTGTGTGAATTTTCCGCCAAACGCGCTGTATCATCGGTTCTTTCATGCGTTGACTGGTTTTCCCGCAAACGTAGATTTTGCATAACTATGTAGGAAAGATGGCAGAATAACTGCTTTTATAAATTGCATTCTCTCTCCTAAACAAGACGTTTCCGTTCCCTCCTTCCATTGGAAAAAATTATTTTTTTGCCGAGTTCTATTAAACCTTAAAGTAAGTACATATTGTTGTGAATCACTCTGTATATATATATATATATATATATATATATATATACCGTCCGGCCTAATTTAGACTACAGGTTTATGCGGCTAACATATAGAGTACTAAAGCCTTTTCCTTACAGTTATCTTTACACAACTGTATTATCACCGCAGCAGCATCAGCTATAGCTATAATAGTAAACTTTGACGGCGTTACGTTTCGTAGGTTCGCGGTTTATTCAGTCGCAGCTGTTTCGTTATAGGGAGGGTGCTGTTTTTCGTTTGCTTAGTGCTGTTCCATTACGAAAAGTCTTATCGGCGGCGGCAGACGCCGTCGGAGACGAGCTTTTGATGTTGGCTGGTTAGTTGGTGGTAGGCAGACAAGCAGGCTGTCGCCGCGATGACCTTGTTCCACTAATACCACTACGATGGACAACTGTAGCAGCAGCAGCAGCAGCAACAACAACAGCCGCAGCAGCAACAACAACAGCCGCAGCAGCAACAACAACAGCAGCAGCAACAACAACAACAGCCGCAGAAGCAACAACAGCCGCAGAAGCAACAACAACAACAACAGCCGCAGAAGCAACAACAACAACAACAGCCGCAGAAGCAACAACAACAAGAACAACAGCGGCAGCGGCAGCGGTGGCAGCAGCAGCAGCAACAACAAGAATACTATCATTCTCGCTAAGTTTCCCTCCGATCCCTCACATCCCATCGGCGAGTCGGCGGCCTCGGATCCGGCTTGCGGGGCCTGGCGGGCCGGGAATCGAGTTTGTTCGCGTAAAACACATACATATGCGCAGTGGTAGTACTCACTCGTTTGTTCGAGACAGGCAGCGGCAGAAGCAGCTCATCGTAGAAAAGCCAAACCGACCTCATAGACGGACGGACGGACGGACACTCCGCGGAGAGGATTTAGTCGACACCTCCTTTGCTAAAAACCACGACTAGCCAGTGGTAAGAGCAGCAGCGGAAGCACAACCTCGTCATTGTTGTTGTTGTGGCTGATTTTGTTGTTGTTGTTGTTGTTGTTGTTGTAGCTGTTGTTGTTGCTGCTATTGCTGTTGTTGTTGTTGTTGTTGCTGCTGCTGCTATCGCTGTTGTTGTTGTTGTTGTTGTTGTTGTTGGTGGTGTTGTTGTTGTTGCTATAGCTGTTATTGTTGGCGTTGCTGTTATCATGATGGTGTTCATGATGATTGCCATTGCCGTCGCTTTCCCGCAACTCATGTAGCTATAAAAAAGGACGCCATCGGATACAATCGGAGATCCACAGAGCATATTGGACTCGGCGTACAGACGCACTCTCGACTCACTCCGACATGCCGGTGGATGCTCAGCCTATATCACTGCGACAGACAGATATGCGTAGAAGATTAGATTTCGAAAAGTATATATATATATATATATATATATATATATATATATATATATATATATATATATATATAGGCCGCGTACATTTTTATAGCTTAAGTAAGAGGCTATCTTGTTATACATTTCCTGTTTCCAAAAATAATCTATACACATACGTTTTACCCAAAGAATAAGACTCAACCACACTAGCAGCAATGTCGGCAATAGTTAAGCCTACGCATTAGTCGCTGAAATTCAAGCCACTGTACACGTTTTTGTCTCCAGATCGGGACACGTCTTCGTATTTCGCGTAGTAATGCTTTTGGCATAAGCGGCTTAACAGGAACGAACAGAAATAGTACTGGATTATATCATTTTTTTCCCGCGTAGAGATGAGCGACTCTTTCTTCTATAGCCGAGCTATCTACTTAAGAAGTACTTGCAAAATGTCGTCCATTGCGTACAAAATGTTATCGTAGAGACAGACAAAGATAGCTTCAAGGTGACCGGTGTTTATCGTTGAACTATCGTCGTTGGCTGCCTTCCAGTGCGTAGCTAATAGCTGCCACTACATCGCGCGGAAACATCCAGATGCACGATACGTCTCAGCGTCGACAATACGGCCCGATGAGCGACCTCACTCCTCAGCGTGAGGGCAACGCCTTGACTCTAGCGAGGTCTTGTTGTTGTTGTTGTTGCTGCCGCTGCTGTCGCAGTTGTTACTACGACTGTATAATACTGTTCGCTGCTGATCATTCCGAACCTGTGCGTACGCTTATTGGCATTGTCTGTTTGTCGTTGCCGTCACTGTGATGTTAGCGACAGACTTTCCAACTGCGTCCTCGTTAGCAAACAACAACAACAACAATAACAACAACACGAACAATAACAACAACAACACGAACAATAACAACAACAATAACAACAACAACAACAACAACAACAACAACAACAACACTAATGAGACGACGGTGCCAACGAAGCAGGAACAGTTGTCTCCAACGATTGCGAGGGCAGCCGCAGCAATGCTAGCAGGGGACGCGAGCCCGACCGTTGTCGGCGTTGGGGTAAGCTCCACTGCCCGCTCGGGTGGCGGTGATTGGTGGACATTACCTGCTACGGTAACTGGCGCGTTTGTACGCCGAGCCGACTACATACTACCGCGACACTACCCATGTTGGGCGGCCACACACCCGATCGACAAAACACAGTACGGGAGGCAAGCAAAACGCCTATAGAGAAGAGAGACTATTAAACCCGCGCTCCCGGGCACCTACTGCCGCCAATGCACAAATACGCCAGCCGCCCACATAGGGCGGACAGAAAGGGGTGAAAATCAACACCACAACAACAACAACAACAACAACAAAAGTAGCCAACGAATACTACGCGACGTAACGGCGGGGGGCGGGGGGGGGGGTGAGCGGCGACGATGAAGGTCGAACATACAAACAGGTGGGACCGCAGCCGAACGCCAATGCGTCTTCATCGATGCCAATCAACGACAAACAGACTTTACTTCTTTCTCTCCGCACCGTCGTTGTAGTCCTCAGCGTAACGATGATGACAACAATGTCGCCGTCTTCGCGTTGCGGTCGCTCATGAGGTAGCTGTGTATGTGTTGGTCATCGGGACAGGCACAGCGGCAAGGTGAAGGCAATTTACGGCAACGAAGACGACAGCAACAGCATCAACAACAACAACAACAACAATAACAACAATAAATTCGGCAGCAGCAACACCAACAACAATATCAACAACAACAAGGACAGCAATAACGACGGCGACGACGACGACGACGAGACACAATCTTCTCAGCGCCTAGAAGCAGGCTTCCTAGAAGGAGAGCAGCTTTTGCATTTGCTGGACGAGCCGTGGACGTCGGCTAAGGTCGTCCACGGCTGCAAGATTTGTGTGCGCGAAATCACAATGTGCGTTGCAATGCTTGCCACCAGTCCAGTCGCCGGCGATCGTCTGTGGTCTCTTCTGCCTGTCACCTGGCTAGCTTTTTGTTGACAGGCTAAATGAGACAAGACGGCAACGGATACAACGAAGTCGGTGATGACGATGACTTGAGTAGAGGATGATACTATGAAAGAAACTAGTAGCAGTAGGTTTGTTATTGCTTTCTGGACGTACGGACATGTCTATCTGAACAAACATACGTGTGTATATATTATATATAGACACGTATGTTTGTCGAATATATATGATGGTTAGTACGCACAACTAGCCCAATGTGGTACACGTGCCCTGCCTTCTCACGTGCGTAGCGTATTGACAATACTCCCCGTGACTCGCAAACGGCACAGCTTCAAAGGGGCAGACTCAGACAGACATTCAGCTAACGAAGAAGGCCAAGCATGCAGAGAGCGAGCGAGCGAGCGAGCGAACCTTAGCACACAGCTATCTGAACGGAGGCTCCGATATGTGCACGTGTGCATAAACATACACAACCCTAAACACAACCGGCAGCCATTGTCGAAGTCTATGCGAGTACACCATAATAATAATAATAATACGTTCTTCCCCCTCTCACGCGCCACTGTCGGCGTCGCTGTTGCACGAGGTTGCGAACGGCTATGTTTGACGACGACGGAACATTGACGTCCGGTCACGGCGACGACCGTTCGTGCCCGTCAGGCGCGGGGCACGACCGAGGCCGCAGCGACCGGCGACAAACCTGAGAAGCTAACAAGCGCGATTAGTGTGACGGCTGCAATGCTGATGTGCGGGTGTTTTTGCGACATGATGGCGCTGCACACGCTGATTGATGTCTGTCCCGACGAGCCGATGTAGCCCCGACATCTTCCTGTCTGTCTGTCTGTCTGTCTGTTTGTCTGTATGTGTTTGTGCGGGCGTGCGTGCGGCGCGCAATGAGCTCTGAACGACACAATGAATGATGTTGTCGTCCTTGGTGAACGGCAATGGTACTTGGTGGTTGTCCGTACTGCTGCAAGAATAATAGTAGTAGTCATATTTGAAAATAAATTTACAATCATTTTTCATTCAATGAATACATACAATGAATAAATTTACAATTGTTTTTATCTAAAAAAAATAATGTAGTATTAATAGTAATTATAAGAATATTAATAATAAGGAGTGGGGGTGAGTTTAGGCGGGTACACGCCTGGATCTCACTATTGTAAAGACATATTGAATAATAATAATAATAATAATAATAATAATTTTATTATTACGCGGCTACGGCGCGCAGAAGGAGCAACTAGGTCGACGAGCAGCAACGCCGTGAAGCATTATTCAATTCTTCTAAATTATAAAAAAAAAAAAAAGCTAAATATATCGCGCACGAAAAATAATAAAAATAATAATTTATAATAAATTTATAATAAATATTATATATATATATATATATATATATATAATATAATATAAATATAATAATAATAATAATAATAATAATAATAATAATAATAATAATAATAATAACAATAATAATAATAATAATAACAATAATAATAATGGCAGTATCGGCAATGACTACAACACGAATAATAAATAATAAAACAACAACAACAAGGACGTCAGTAACAACAACAGCAGCAGCAGCAACAGCAGCCGCGACAAAAGTTTCCGAATACTAGAACTACTATTACTACTGCTCGTAGTAACAGTGGTCGTGGTGGTGGTAGTAGGGCACAGAGTACAGCTGTTGCTGCTGCTGCTGCTGCTGCTGCTGCCTCTATGGTGGTATGGACCGAGCAACAACGGCAGCAGCAGAGCGATGGCCGGAAGCCGGTCGACGTGTGTACGGTCACGTTCAGTACACAGCACTGATGTAAACGAGCGGATTGGACCTTGGCGGATGATGGTTTGTTTCGCTCGTCGTCTCTACACGTCTTCGTCTGGGCCCATTTTCATGTTCGTTGCGCCTTCGACTTCTGCCGTTCCATTGATAAACAGGGGTGGATGGGGCGGAGAGAGAGAGAGCAGGCAGCGGGCAGTGGCAGCGACAGCATCCTATATGTCTGAGGACGTGAGGACGCTATGTGAGGAGATCGGCGTGACTGGCACGTAGACCAGTTGCGACTGATCTTAGTGACAAACAACAATAACAACAACAACAAAAACAAAGAATAACAACGAGAACAGGAGGAGAAGCAGCAGTAACAACAACTAAAACAACAACAGCAACAACAATTTATCATAAAGCAGCGATAACAAAATAACTGCATTAACAGCAATAACCGAACACAGCACCAGCAGAATCAACAAGCAGTGACAGCCTTTGTGACCACGGTGACGACAACAGCAGCAGCAGCAACAACAACAAGAATAACAGGATAATTCACAACGTCTTGGCGGGTCCGTGTTGGCCTGTATTGAGTTGATGTTGCGCGGACATGAACGAGCTCATAACTAACTCATCGAGAGAAATGGAGAGCTGTGGTTCCGTCCAGTACACCGGTTGCTTAATAGTTCACCCGAACTCTCGTTTAGTAGGTATGTCCCACAGCCGGTTATATATATATATATATATATATATATACTTACCAATATAGTGGTGGGGATATATGTTTCTTGTGCCGTATATAAGCATATACACGTTTATCATGGTGATATGTTTAGACTTCTTAGCGCACTGCCGTCGTTGCTTCTAATTAGCCACTGAATCGTGTCTGTCGTAAAGCTCGACAGCATTAATTAGCTCAGTTTAGCCTATTATGCTTTGCTATTTATTTTTCTTCTTTGGAATACTTCCCAATATATTAACGAAGGACAACCTACGATTAAATCAATAAAAATATTTAATTTATTTTTTGTAATGTACTTTATGACCATATATATTACGCTCGGAGGGAAATTGTTGTTAGTTTCAGGGGTGTCACCGGTTCGATTCCTGTTGTTGATTGAATTTGATTTTTGAGCGATGCTCATTCAGAATAGATGATAAATCATACCGCTGAGAGTCAGCGGCCATGCTGCCACAAGGACTATCGGGGAAACTTTAGATATCTCAACAAGTTCGGCCCTCGGTGTATTGAAGCTATGCCTCAGGATGAATTCCAAGCCCGTAGGGGACGGAGGATGGTCTAAAAACAAAAACAACTTCCTTAAAAAAAATTACTTTTAACTTAACACTTGTGACAAAAAGCACGTATAAGTATACACATGCATACTTTTTTCTTCTTCATCAAGGTCAAAACATTTAGAACAACAGAAGACACCCAGACACCAGCATGGTTCCATTGCATGGAAGGGTGGAAGGCCTCTATTTACACCAAAACAGGTCAACATCATTAACGGCAGCGTGCTTATGCCAGCTGAGCTAACGCCCTTCGGTCAAATCTCGTCATGCTTCATCGGGACATCTTCATTTCTCATACTATAAATTGATCTCAGGTAAAGAAAACCGTCTTTGCCGCCCCTACAAGTGGTCAGACTATATAACAAGACTACAACTTCAACGATGCCAGTCGAACGCTTCCCCAAACTCCGACATTCCACCCCCTTCCGTCTAGGTGGCAGGCCGTGCGTTCCAATTGAGCCTACTTCAGAAATCTCAATATCGACAGCAACGGCTGACTGTGGATATCGGCCTACTAAGAATGGACCACAGTATCAGCAGCAATTGAGAGAGGCATTACCAGGATTCCCACATCAAGGACATTAACGGGATCCCTTCAGCCGGGGCTGAGGATGAATCATAATGGGAATTCTATTCGTCGACTTGCTAGATCTTATGCGGAGACATTGTATGGCGTCCTCTCGTCGCCTCGTCGTTTTCGTATATACGCAATGTGTAGTGTACGTGACATCATATTCGTGCGTTGGCACTGGTGAACTGCCGTTCGTACCTCTGTTTGGTTCGGTGAAACCAGAATATGACGGCCATGACGACGGCGTACATCTGGCGTTCGGAGAAATTTCCTTGTGCGGGACACTTCGGTCTCTCGACTGTCTGCTACGGCGCCAACCAAAGGCAAGGTTTTGACTGTGGTGTCCTCGACGGCGAACGTTCTAATTCGTGCCTGGTGATCAGTAGGCCGCTAAACGTGAAATGCATAAGCCACCCGCTTGGTGCCTTAGAGGTAAACATTTATCGTCACGGTTGCTTATGATACTCTTTGCACATATGCAAATTAGCAGTCGTTTACACAGGCTAGAGCTTAGTCAGCTGTCCTGAAAGCAGATAACCATGACAGCGCTCTGTAGTTGTTCTTTGAATGACAGAACAGTGGCACCTACGAAGGCCAATTTGCGTGAAGCTATGCAGTGTACCAATACCACGAAGGATTGAATGCGACCGCCTCGACGGCAAAGCCTTGTACGTACTGTCTTCGCGGGCGTCAAACTCTGTGCAATAACTGGACAATAAGGCGGTGGTTTGATCGCTTTTGCAGTGGAGATTTTGGTGTGTGACTGTGTATATGGATCGGTTTTATCCACGGTAGAATATACGGAGAAAACAACTGCTCTCGCAAATTGTAAAGCACATTTGACACTCGAAGAGATCGCATACATAATGAATGCCCAACCGACTTGTTGTCACCTTACGAAAAATCTGATGCGTCGTTATAACTCCCTTCCCCCAGCCTTTAACAAATAAATTGGGAGGTTAAGATGGCAAACTCAATCCGTAATTTTGAACTCCGGGGCGATAAGAAACGCGGACCGTACTAGCAGACATGTGATAACATCATACGCTGCGCATGACTTCCACCACATCATATGTAGACGCTCTGATCATGATGAGTATCTTTGTAACTGCTGTGGGGAAGTCTGTACTAGAGATCATACTGCAGAGTGACCCTTTGTGCTATTATTGCATAAATTATTTTTATTATATTAAAATTTCTATCCTAGTGTGTACTCGTACTATTTCGAGAGTTGTCTCTTTGTTGATATGCTACTACTATTTATTGATCTACTTTATCTGTTTTTTTTTGTCATTAATATACTACTCAACGTGAGTATATGTATATATATGTATATATATATATATATATATATATATATATATATATATATATATATATATATATATATATATATATATATATATATATATATATATATAGTCTTCCATAACTGTATGTACTTATTGTGAGGTTTGGTAGAACTCAGCAAGAAAATATTTTTTTCTAATAGAAGGAGAGGCGGAAACGTCTTATTTTGAAGTGATGATAAAGTTTATAAATGTAGCTATTCTGCCTTTTTTCTTCTACATATTTGTGCAAAATCTACGCTTGTTAACACATGCATGAACCAATCATACCACCGTGACACTCGACGCAAGCTTACTGCAAAGGCGAATAAGGAATTAAGGAAAGTCACAAAAAGTCGATATGTTGTTCTGTCTTACGTTGAAGCTTTTACGTTCCATAACTGTGAAGGAGATAAAAGGCTAAATAATTAGGTTTATACATTTTATCCTCACTCCTAAACAAGTCGTTTTCGCCCCCTCCTTCCGTTGGAAAAAATATTTTCTTGCGCTATATACCTTGTGCTAACTCTCTCGCCTACCGGAAAAACCGTCTAGAACCATGAAAAATTCGAACGTAATTCGTATCTATAGGGGCTGATTGAGCCGCGATCAGGTTTGATCGAAGGTTGCCCCTACTGCATGGTACGAGATAAATGTCATATGGAACAAACAACCAGTCGCTAACCTAAAATTATTGGAGCGAGTGAAGGCCGCATATTTTAAGAGAGTTATAAGCTTGCACCCATCAACGAACGATAAACCTGTATTTACTTCAGGTAACGCTACATTATTCATAGAAGACCTGAAGCACGCACTAACCTTCCGTGTACGGAGGTGTACGGGATATTCTCAAGTGGGGTTGAAAATCAAATTGCCGAAATTGATCCACAGTTTCTTTGCAACCGACCTCGCTAATCGACGCGTGAAATAGAGTTGGAAATACAAACCGCCATGCATTGTTACCATTCTCTGTACACGGTTTTTATGATGTTGTATGCACGAGCCAAATTATAGATGTATTTGTAAAGAATGTACCTTGCATGCCCAATGTTTAACTCATTGGCACGCCTAGCCAATGCCTGGTATTTTGAACATGTATATATTTATGTAATTTGTATTTACTTATTAGTGTGTGAAAAAAAAGAATTGAATTATTTTTTGTTACATGTATTTGCGTCTTTTTTCCGTTTTTGTGCATTCGGCGGCCTATCTAATTTAAGTGAAGTGAGGTTGCCGTCAACGAGTCCTCCAACCCAGTTTTTAGTATATCTAGGCTTGCGTAACGCGTTCTAATATACCTTCTTATAACCGTATTGATATCGGAATACCTCCCGCCCCTTTCCTGACTCATGGGACACCATGGAGGATGTTTTTGCACCGCGCGCCCTTGGAGGAAATACAGACGGCTTATATGGAAAATGCTTGAAAACAGCAAGAAGGTGAAATAAAACATTTATATAACTTAGTCATGTCGAGTAGACAAGACTTTTAATAAAAATCAACCTCATAGAAACGACAGAGTAGCTCTCTTTAGCATTTTTTTTTACTTTGCGGTCGCAAAATATCACATTCAGCGCTCACTGTAAAAGTATACCTGAAACGAGGCATTTACTAATAAATAGCACTTCGAAAACGGATTACACAACTTGTAAAACGAACGACGCTAATTCCTCCTTAAAACAAAGTCAACAAATTGCCGAGACGTGGAAGCAGATAATCAACTGAGGGCACTTTTTGATCATTTAGGGCGTCTTTTTAGATGGAGGAGCTAGGAGGAGCTTCTTGAACTTGTCATTACGTCTGACAAGATCGCTGGCCAAAAACCTAGCAGGAGTTCACAAGACCTTCTAATGCATTTGACTGAAAACCTCTAGCCAGCAGTTGTTCCATTGGTGTTGCAGTAGGTCGATATGAACAGACGGCTCCCTTTGCTCAGTTGACATCATCGTTCGCATTACAGGCATTGTTTTGGGATAACTAACTGCCCATGCATTACGCACAGCAACCAAGGTATTTGCATTTGCCCGGGCTGGGATGCAACGTTCCACCCAGATGTTCCTGAGGGGTTCTCCCAGCCCACCTCTTCCCAGCCCATGTCCTCCCAGCTGCATGTGACGACACACGGCTGCACCGACGACGGGCCGACGTATGGTGATGCCAAACAAACGCTTGGCGACGGAGGCTACTATTTCCCCCAAATTTCCCCGTATGTTGGTCGGTTTCCTTCGTCGGTCGTGTTGAATGTGTGTGTGTGGGTGAGAGCGGGGGCGGCAAGGGCATGTTCAACGTAAAGCGAGTAAAGCCTAGCCACTAGGACTAGGAGGTTAGACTAGACTTGGCGAAACGAGACGAGCAAATTTTCAGCAAGCTTCATTTGGCACAATGAACGTGCGGCCCGGACAATTTGAACGCTGTGTGGTATGCGCGCTTCTCGGCGTTCGCCCGCCAAACAGTTCATCCGGTCGCCGCTGTCCTTCCTTCTATTCGTCATGAGGTTTTTCCAGTTTTACCGGTTCCCAATCCCCCACCGCCTGGCCAGCCAGCCAGCCTGCTCCCAGCCAGCCCCACCGTCTCGTTCCCCTCATTATGGTCCATTCATCATGCAGAAGAATCCGTTCCTCGGCAGCACAGCGCCACACACAGTCCACACATGGCAGGCACCTACACACACACACACACATATATATATATATATATATATATATACATATATACAGATAAATAGATAGACACCCACATCCAGCCACATATACATAGATAGGCACATCCATACATCCCTGCCCCAACGGACACAAACCCCCAACCAAAGCAGACCAATCCACCCGCCCACACCCCATTAGACGCCTTTACCCCGCTTGCGATAGACTTGCCGCAGTCGCACTTGCGGCCACCAGTGGTTATACGTACATACATGCGTGAGTACATACATACAGCCAGCGCACCACCAGTACAGCGAGTCAGTGAGCCAACAGCGAGCCGGGCTTTTGTCGTACTGCTAGCGGCGCAGCGATCATAATTAAAATTGTTCCCACTGCCGCGCAGACGCTGAAGGTGGCGGTGAAAAATGCTCTCCGTCTCACACTCAACACACAATCTTTGCTGCCACCAGCTTGCATAGTTCGTACGTTCTATTATGTACGAGTACTCGCAGCAGGCGTAGCTGTCACCATCATTATCATCATCATCATTATCATCATCGTCATCGTAGTCGCTGCTGCTGCTGCTGCCACAGAGCGTCTTCTCCTTCATCCATTCCGTCTTTTCCTTGTGTTCGTGACTCTCGTCGACTTCTTGTGTTTCTTCGTAAATATGGCCCCTCTCGCCCTACCCATTCCTTTGTCCGTCCCTATCTACCTCTCTTCTACCGCCCATCTGGGTTTGACTTTCGATGCACTTCCGTACGATCTATCATCTCTCTCGGCCACACTCGCCCCAGCCAGCTTCGTTTCCCGGCTCTATTTCGCTTTGCGGTCACTTTCGTTTCTTCGTGTGGCTTTTGTTTTTTTTCTGCTAGCTTGTGCCTGCCTGTGGAATTCGCCGTGCAGCTACTGCGACCGTTGTTGTCTTTGTTGTTGTTGTTGTTGTTGTAGTTGTTTTTTTTTTGTTGTTATTGTTGTTGTTGCTGTCGTTGTCGTTATCGTTGCTGCTATTTACTTGATGAAACCGCAATCATCGTTCGCTTATCAACGACACATGCCTCCACCAGCGTGATCACCATTACCACTCCCGCAACCAGGACCAGTAAGCCGGCCGATAACGGCCAAGAAACAACCCAAATTCAAGGAGACCCCCTCATTTCCAACCCGAACTTAAATCAGCCACACGCGAACACATGGAAAAACAGTGCCCATGTCCTTGTCTTCGTCTGCACAGTGCTTAGACTTCCCGGCTGTTGCCGGGGGAGTTGTGTTGCCGTAGCGACAGATGAAGAGCACAGCTCGCACCGCAACACTGGACAAGTCAAGAAAATTGCGAAGCAATATTATATATTGAATAGGTACGTAAAGATTCTAAAACTGTCCTTCTCCCGATGTACAGCATACAAAGGTGCCGAAGCAGCAGCTGCATTGGCCCAAGCTTGAAGTTAAGATCATTTGCCTCAGCTTTTGTCGATATATTTCTCTGCATATAAATATATATATATATATATATATATTTTTTTTTTTACGTTTTTCCGTAAGACTTATACCCGTGTACGATTTTTTATGTCATGGCTAATGTTTAATCCACTCCGGCATTTACCTTGTTTAAATTGGAAACCATGCAAACCAATTTAAGAGTAGCCGGTCTGGGTCTCGAACCCAGGCCTCCCGAATGCAAGGCAAAGGATTTGCCACTAAGCCATCTTGCTCAGTATATATATATATATATATATATGGTAGTTTAGTTTTTTAACAAAGGATTAGTTTACAAATATACATCATAGGCATCACATTTCCAGAGTTGAGTCAACAAAATTGCTCTTTCGCAACGCTAAAGATAGATCACACGGACGGCCGCAAAGTTTACATATGCACTCCGGCGAGATCTTAGTGCGCGCGAAACTTCTCGCGCATGCAGATCTACAGGTGGAAGCCGTGGAGGATAAATCTGATGACTAAATGTCGGGTCTTATAACTGCAGCCTTTCCGCGAATTCGACGTCATTGTCTCTGTTTTTTTTTGGAGAACAGCGAGTCGATGACGGCTATTTCACTTTTCCAATACAAGACGTGTTCTCTAAAGGCCGTCGTCTTTGCAAGTCCTCAAGGCGATGACGTCAGTAAGTACACCAACCTATTCAGGCTAGTGCGGTGGACGTTCAATGCTATCTTTAGAAAACTGGCTTTGAGTTGATCAAGCGCTCTTAAGTTCGGCCTCGAGAGATGAGGACAAATCACCTGAGCTCATCGCTTTTGGCCAGTTTTTCTCCCCGTCGAAATGTCATCGCTTTAGTTCTGCTCGCATTAATCTTCAGTTTGTTCCGGTCGACATAGCACTGTAGAGTTACAAGCGACTACTGCAAGTGTAAGCGACTTCGGGAGAACAATAATAAATCTTCGGCATACAAAAGCGTTTCAACTTGTGAATACGGACTTTGTATTTCCGTTGGAAGATCGCTTACCAATATTGAGAACAACAAGGGGCTCAGATTGTTACCCTGAGCAATACCGATGATCTGAGTGATCGGCTCAGACCACCGGTGCCAGCTTGTCGAGGGTGATCGTTCGCGAAGCCGCCTTGAAGTCCACGGCAATTAGACAACTTTCCCTGATCCGAAGTGAATGATGCACCAAATTTAGAAGCGCGGCGCACACCGACATTGTGGATCTGGCTTTTCTAAATCCGTGTTGTTGCTCGGGGAGTGGCCCGGTAACTTCTAAAAATACTTCCAGGCGACGGGTTTAGATAGCCGACAGAAGCTTAGATATTACGCTCGTTTTCGTTACGCCTCAGTAGGACCATGGAGCCAGCAGGTCTCCTTTTCCCTTAGCAATGATGCTAAGGAGATTGGCCCTCCATTCCACGGGTAAGTGGGACGTTCTAAGCACTTCATTAAAGAGAGCAGTGAAACACGGTATCAGCAAAGTGGCCTGCCGAAGATGTTCATTTACCACTAGGTCGGGTTTGGAGGCCTTACCCTGCGGCGCGTTAGCCATTGCGTCAGTCACTTGCGAGTTGCTAAAAGGGCAAGACAGGGTCTGGCGAGCTTTCTGGACTCACTCGCTCCATGCTGAAAATACCACAGGAGCACCTCTTGGAATGGTTATCTTACCGGCAATTTTTTTACAGAAGTGCTCGTCTAACTTCTCAGTCTTGGTTGGACATGCAGTAGTGCGTCTATCGGTAGGTATTTTTTTTTATTTGTGTGGTAATTGAAGTGCCTTGACCAGTGGCTTGTACTCACTTCGCTCTTCATGCTCTTTTATAGCGTTTTTCACCACTTTCTTTCACCAGCTTAGTTGAGTGTAAAGAGGCGTCATCTCAGGGCGTATGCTAGGAGCTAGGATCTACGCTTGCACCATGTAGTGTTTGCAGAAGTAGCACTGCTGATTGTACCATGGGACACATCTACCACAAGTTCGTTTTGGTCGGGTGCTACCTGTAATAACGCTACGGAGCCTGCAAGCATATGACACTACGTCGACCAGAGCTGAAACAAAAAGAACACTTCGAGAAACGGTTTTCAGTCGCGTGATGTCGAGAGTGGTGCGACTCAGAGAAGGCCTCTTGCCGTAAAAAAAAACATTGCGGATTATGTGAGATATCCATGGAAATCTGTAAATGCCACTTTGTACCAAACGCCAGAGTATCCTTTTGTATTGCTCTATACTTCACGTTGCGCGGACATATGAGATTAAAGTATACATGTGTATATGCGAGCAACAACAGCATCAGCAGCAACAAGCAACATTGTTCCAAAACCGTTGTTGAGAGCGCGCCGGCCGGGCTACGTGAAGGCCGATGACTGTCTAGTCCAAACCGGTGGCCTTGGAAAAAGGGGCTTTACGTCGGCATGAAGCGCCCCGATAAGAAAGGGAAACATGTCTAAATCCCAGGGACACTCTTTCCTTCTCTCTCGTAGGCACTCGGCTTCTGCTCCGACTATTTATCTGTCGCTACCTTCTGTTACTTATTGTTAGCTTTTTTTATTTAGTGATTGTTTTATTAGTTATGATAACAACAACCAATCCAAATTTTAATGTTGTTGTTGCTGTTGGTGCTGCTGGTGCTATTGTCATGCTCATATTCGTTTTTGTGGTTGTTGTTGTTGTTGTTGTTGTTACTGTTGTGGCATCAGGTAATGAATCAAAGTGGAAGCGAGCGCATGGAAGACGCCCGTTCGTAAAGGGGAATGTCGCATTCCGGCCGCGTCGTCATCGTGCCGGCAAATGTTTGCCGGTTTTCTAGTCTGCCATAGTTCATTTTGTTGTTGTTATTGTTAATGTTTTTGTTGTTATTGTTAATGTTGTTGTTGTCAATGTTTTTGTTGTTGTTGTTGTTGATGTTGTTGTTTTTGCTTTTATTGTTGTTGTTGTTGTTGTTGTTGCTGTTGTTGTTGCTTCTTTTGTTGTTTTTGTTGTTGTTGCTTTGTTGTTGTTGCTGCTCTTGTTGTTGTTGTTGTTGTGGTGGTGGTGGTAGTCGTTATTGTTTTAGTTGTTGTGGTAGCGGTTGTTGTTCTTTTGATTATTGCTGTTGTTGTTGTTGTTGTTGTCGTCGTCGTCGTTGTCGTCGTCGGCGGCGTCGGCATCATCGTCTCTCTCTTTCTGCAAGGCCAGCTATCTATCCAGCACATAGGAGGGACAAATTTCAGCTCGACGGCTGCCAGATGCGAAGCGCGATGACAGTTCTTTTCTGCCATTTCTGCGTGCCGCTGCCGCCGCTGATCGGACATGCTACGTGCAATGCGTGTACGTTACGTGTAGGTTTGCGTCGTGCACGACGCTCGGCGGTGCCGACGGCCGCGGCGGCGGCGGCAGAGAATGTGACGCAGTGTGTCCCGAATCAGGCGGCAAGCCCGAGTAGTAATGATGCGACATTCCACCGGTCGCAGTTAAAAACAATTACTTATCTGCACGACTCGCACGTCGGCACGACCGACTGAAACGACCGATAGCAGACGACAGACAGAACGGCCCGCCGTCGATGATGACTACATGCAGCGCCCGACCAACCAGCTACAGCGGCGACCAATTCCTAGACGAAAATTTGCGCCGCCGTTAGCGCCGACGACACTTCTAGCGTACCATTTCTCCGTCGACGTATCATAACTCTGTAGTGTGTGTGTGTATGTGTGTGCGTATGTATGTACTACATAAATATGTATGTGTAAATATTGAGAGATGGTAAAAGAGAGGCAGAGAGAGAGAGAGAGAGAGAGAAATCATAAATCCGAGGTGTATATATATATATATATATATATATTAATGCCAGTGTACACGTTCATCGGAGCGCGGAGGACAATTGTCTTCTTCTATCCTCTAATTCCTAATGAGTACATAATAGTTCTAGACACTGTATATATATATATATATATATATATATTATATAACATGTTGTGATGATTTATTAATCATTTACAATACGTTTGCACACTCGGCAGTGCTCGCCTTATTGAACATGCTGGTAAAAGGGTGTCACGTGAAGTTAAAATTCAGTTGTCCGTGTCCTTGCTTGTATATATATATATATATATATATATATATATGTGTGTGCACATAGCTGCATGTCGCTGATATCCTCGACTATAAATCACTATTTCAAGCTCACCCGTTACTCGATATCTAAAGAACATCATATAGAACATATCGGCTCGTTTTCATAGTTTGTCCTCTCCTTACTTTCTTAGCTTGACCTTGTGCACAACAATGTTTGCTTCCCTCAGAGAGCTTTCACCTTGCGTCGATATCTGCTTTAGTGTCAATTAGAAGTTTGTTTGTCAGCTAGGATAGTAAAGATAGTTTTCTCGACCTTTGCATAAATATTAGCATAACATTTGTTAGAAAATAGAACGTTACACTGTAGCTTAATTAATTTAGACTTAGCACCTTACAACTTAGTGACGTTGCATGCATCCCATGTCGTTTTTCTCAAAGACCCACTGCACTGTTTGCCACTTTTACTTCGGCTTAGATAAATCGTGGTCTTAAAAAGACAATTTAGAATACATTAGAGAATCTGGGGACATGCAGTAGCGCAGTAGAAAATGGAAAATTCAATTGGCCTTAAAGATTCAATTACCCCTAAATAACAGAACATTATCTCTATTATCACATAAAAGGGATGTGTGCTATAATTTGTCAAGGTCATATATGTATTGTTTCCAGTATACGTGAAGAAATTCTGCATTTGTGATTATTTTAGCCTTCTGCACTTTAATCACGTGTATTGGGTTCCGGCCCCGGCGAGTACCTGAGCTGGAAAAAAACTATTTACCCTAAGTTAAATCCCGCTAGTCCATTAGGCTTTCAGTTTCACTCAAAATGTTGCCGAAAATGACATAAAGTTATTATTATAATTATTATAAATAGAAAAGTAAGTTTTGCTATTAGATTAGAAAAAAATAAGTGGCCTATACTGTTTAATGTTCAATAACCGAATTACTTTCGATGCTGGCGGGGCGCTTCTACATTCCCTACATTAAGTGGCATCTACAGAGTTGACTGGTTGCAATACCATTTCACAATTTTGTCGTCACCGTCCAGTGTTTAGACTGTTTTGCTATAACGTAAAATCTAGGCAGACGAACTATCTAGCCGATAGGCGTATACGGTCTTTACGATCAACTCAGATGAAATATACTTGCCAGAGGCAATGCCATTGTGATAGTGAAATATCAAAATTAACAATTGCTTTGACTTCACAGAAGGAACCTGTCGAAGCATGACCTGGAAAGGCGTCAAACAGTGGAGCGGAGTTGTTATTGTTTAGAACCACGGGCTTACTCATGAGAGCTGTGCTAGTTTCCAAAATGAGCTACTAGGACCGAAAACGTATACAAGATCCATCATATTCTAAAACCATTCTATTTCAACACGAACATCATTCTAATCGCTTGAAAACAATTTGCTAAGAAAAGTCATGTCGCAGGAGAAACACAATGGATGCATCGGGAAGCTGACTAATCAACGCCAAGAGGTATTGAAAAGGAGAAAGCTATTTCGATAAAATATAAATATGCATATACTGAAATACGTCTATTCCTGCTTATAACATGGCGCTATAAGGCGGCAAATAATCGTTGTGGGGAAATCTGCGCTAGAGTCGTTATTTTGTTAATATACAATATTACAACTATTTATTTATCTTATTTATCTACCATGCTATAGGCACCATGCTAACCATCAAATACGGTTGGGTTTCCGCGGGCCTATTTACTCATTGGCGAGTCGTTTGTTGCTTAGCCTGCCATCGAAAAATGGCCTCAGTGATCCACCCCTACATTTTGCTGTTTCATTTGACATATGCGGATATTCTTGGAGTCAGCGCATGTTAACTTCATGATCGTCGACTCATTTCATGGATTATTTCAATTGCTATTGGACGAGAATGCTGACACAAATAAAGCCACTATTACGAAACACAGCAAGCACTACAATTCGTGTACGGACACGTGCGAACGAATCATCGGAGTTCCACATAATGGTCTTGTGTGTTTGGTTGTATGATCTTTGATTGTATGATTAGAAACAATCACTGATTTGCGAGGAGTGAGTTAGCTCTTTTCTGACCGCGTAATTGACCAGTTACCATTTCAATCATCTCAAAAGTTGTGATTCTCGGCCTGCGTGTTCCGCCTCTCTCTCTCTATTCCTCTCTGTTGCTTTCCTCCCCCCGCCGGCCTCGACTGAATTATCGTTATTACTATTATGGCTCAACGACAGCTCAAGAATTGGCTGAGTAAAGCCAAATTTTTCAGCACGCATAATATATATATATGTTCGACAACGATGACAATAACGACAATCAGGAGCATGATGAATCCTCTAACCCCCACCGCTTATGTCGCCCGCCGCTGAACTCCATCTCCGTACCGCGGCGCGGAACTCCTCCGCCGCCGCCACGGAAGCCGACAAATTAGCACGAAGCACCGTTGGCGTTTGGCGTTCGCTGAAATTCCTTCTCCGTCGTCTTCTTCTCTGTTTTTCATGCTCATCAGTTTCCTCAGCGCTCAGCATCAACTTATTTTTCTAGCTCTGCCGGGTCTTTTACTGGTGGCACCAATCACTGAAATGGCCTCGGGGAAACCTCGCACCGGGGCTTCGTCGTCTTCAAAGTCCCCCCCCCCCCCCCCCGCACCCCACATAGGTAGGTAGAGGCGTGTTGTTGTGGTCGGCACGAATTGTCGCGGGGGTTCGCCGCGCTCCTTGTTCCTGCTCTGCTCGGCACAACCACCACCATCACCACGACGACGACTACGAATATCGTCAGCGTCGTCTTCCCGTTCTCCTTGGCCTTTGTTTCCGCTGCACCCGCTCGAGCTCCATCAGCCCAAACGCCAACACCCCAACCAGCTCGCCTGGGCGGGCGCCGATTTGCCGCTAGCCTGGGGCAGCGCTCATGCTTGGCTTAAACGTTCAATTTACATTTTACTCGCCTTGGATTTGTGTGCGCCGGATCATCGTGCGGTTCGTCGCCGGTGTCGTCAGTTTTCGACTGCCCCATGCCAGAGAAAAATGTAAGCCGCCAATGAAAACTAGAATTCTGTAGAGATGAGAACGCATCACGGCGCCACACACAGTCCTCAGCTTCACACGGCCGCCACACGCTCACCGCTCGCGTTCTTGACGACCTAACAGTTCCAGATATACTCCTATGCGACATGTTCCAATCAGGCAAACAGGCAAATCATTTTGCAAACAGGCAAATCATTCCGTAAACATGCAGTATCGGTCTTAATTGAGCGTGACCACACTATTGCAAGCCGAGGGCTTTTTGTCACCAAATCTGGTATCTTCGAGACGTGGTACGCTCGACTCGAAAAATGTAATATCTTCAACCTGCAGCAGTTACAAATGTTTGTGTGTTACTTTATCTAAATACATTGTTACAAATCAAAGCTACTTATCCAACCAACCTAGTTGATTAAAAAAGACCACACCTTTGCTGAAATTGTTGTGTAGGTACGTATACTCATTATAGTCATAATAAACACTGCGCGCATGCGCTACAATCAAACTAAAGCTTTTCCACTTACTCTGAACCACAACCTTGTTGGGTTGTTTGATATTTTGTTTGTATATTTGTACAATTTGGGACATGTTTAACAATTATCTGGCTCATGCAGGACTTGAGCCTTCTACATTTTCCGTCGTCGATAACCCCATAACGCGGTGGTCAACTGCGCCAGCCGACACGTGTTGACTATGACCGCGCCTTCAATTTCGCCAGCCGACCACACGAGCCAGCTAAGATGATCAAATTTCCGCCAGCAACTTCAATATGCGACACAGCAGCCTCGGTCCACTCATCGCTAGCTTCTCGCTAGCATCCAGCAGCCACCACATATCGACAAGAATGCTTATTAGATTTGTCCATCCAATTATTAGCTCCATAACGTTGTTGTTGTGCTTACCGTGAAGGCCACCGCGCATAAAAAGGACACACAGTCCTGTTGCGACGTATCGCCGCAAGTCTACGACCCCGACATCCCGACAACGGAGAGAGTGCCGAGGCACTTCACGAGTACAGTTGTCATTATTCTTGTGTAGCATGCCCTATCTAGGCTTACCTCGTCCGTCTTGTCGAGGCTGAGTTGGGAATTGAACGCACCCGACTTAACAGGGGAAATCATTCAACGAGGGCGATATTTGCGACAGGAGAGCGCACTATCGGTAGAGGTATAAGCGCGTCTATAATGCAGTATCTAGGACACTTGCCTTATGACGTTTCATGTGAAGACTTCTATGTCGGCGACTCCATCAACCCTTAACCGAACTCCCTTCGAGACTCGCCCGATGTGGTTGGGAACACCGTGTCCTCCTTCTCCCCCGCCTTCCGGTACACTCGGGTGCACGCCTCATAGACTCAGCCAACACGCGGCATCACGATCCAGCAACACACCAGCTGGTCGATGTCTGTGCAAATCAAATTTGCGACACCGAGACACGAATTCAAAATTTCCATTACTGGTTCAGCGTTCTCTATCTCTCCCTCCCACTCTCTCTCTATATTTATATATATATATATATATATATATATATATAAATATATATATTCGTTCTTCTATATATATATATATATATATATATATATAGACGTATATATACATATATATATATATATATATATATATCTATATATATATATATATATATATATATATATATATATCTTATCCTAAGACTCTGTCCGTGTGTGCGACGTGAGAATAAATGGATACGCTCTGTACAATATGTCGCAGATAGCCTCTCATAGCGCCACCTGACGGTCTCTCGATTTGACTTACTCTTGCTCAAGACTAGCTACATTGACTCATACATAGACTAGCTAGACTATGTGGACTAAATAGCTAAATTAGGTAGATATAATATGTAGAAATAATCAGTCAGATATATAGATATAGATAACCGAGATAGATTTCTACTGTAAAATGTCATTTTTCAAGCAGAATCATAACTCGCAACTGGATTGGCAACAGCAGCGTTAACCGGATGCATAATTAGCAGCCGCAGCAGTGGCAATAGTAAAGTAAGGAGTTTTTATTTTATTTACAGCTTGAGTCGTTGGCGCGATAGACAGTAGCACCGATGAGCAAGATAGGAGGACGGCGTTTCCAGGTATAAACGAACACACATACTCAGATGTGGACAAAACGACAGGGAGCTAGATTATGAACTCACTGTTATTTCTCGTGGTTCCCTGCCATGATTTTGGCTTGACAAAGTTTGCCAAACGTTGTACTTAAATATATGTATTTTTATTTGGAATATATACAATCATATTGGACGTGAAAGCTAATAAAAGAACTTCAGTTTTTGCGAATTTGCATTATATATTTTATATTTATATTTACATTTATATTTATATTTACATTTACATTTACATTTACATTTACATTTATATTTACATTTACATTTACATTTCATTTACATTTACATTTATATTTATATTTATTTTACATTTACATTTACATTTACATTTACATTTATTTATATTTATATTTATTCTGTGAGAAAATATTAAGATGTTTTTTGCGTAACATGTGGTGTATTTTCCTTGTATTGTGTGAGCATTTTTTGCTCGATGTACGAGTATAACAACCGTCGTCTTCATCTGACGGTACTCACTTGTTGTGTGCCACTTTTTAGTATGAAGAAGTAATTGAAAAAGCAATTCACACAAACATATACTACTGCAGAGAACTCGTTTGCAAGTGTGAGCCGATAGCGTGGGCTCCAGCCTACTAAAGCCGTCTTCTCCCTATCCCTCCATCGACTCAAATTGCCATGCAAATACTTGAAACAATGGCGGGGGGGAGGGGATGCGAGTCTACGGGCGTGCTGCTCCACCGTATTTGGACACCTTAAAGTCGTGCGTTCCGGGGAGTTTACCGCCGCAGTTGGAA
>QVRM01004493.1:0-130513 GCA_003439945.1 Dermanyssus gallinae
GCATTCGGGAATAACCTGTGAGCGACAATAATGCAGCACCACAGGGAGTGCAGTGAAGCACTACCGAGAAAGCAGTGACACATTACAAGTGTCCGCAGGCACTTCCAACAGCATAGGTCGCAATGTACTCACAAATACGTTGCATACAACAGCGAAATTGATCCATTCACCACTTCGAGACAGCTAAAGTTAGGTCGGTCCTCGCCTTGGGATCCCTCTAGTCGAGGAACATGAATGCAGCTGTGGCGAGAAGGTCTCACCCCTAGGGCACCATGGCTTATCCTGCATCCGCAGCTTAGGCCGTAGGACGAGACACGCTCCTTTGAATGATACCTCTGCCCGTGCTTTAAGGTCTTCTGGCTACCCGTGTGTTCTTGAACCCGCAGTTTGTATGACAGCTTCCCGTCGACTTGATGGGATGACCCTAACAGCCTTTGAGAGTGGCAAGACACTCGTCTGGGATGCTACCGTAACTGACTCTTTAGCACCTTCGCTGGTCAGTCACGGCGCTACCCAGGCTGGTTATGTTTTTCGCAGGCGGAAAGAAACAAGTGTCGGAAGTATGCATCTATCGGAGACTCTATGGATTTTCGACCTTTTGCCTTTGAGACCTTAGGGGGCCCAGGTAAATTACTGAGGGAGTATCACTAAGATATGCAAGTGTCTAAGATTGGCCACGGGGGACCTGCGCGCGTGGTATTTTTTCCGGCAAAGGCTGTCATGGATATACCGTAGTAACTTCCACGGCGGTGCTTGGCCCTTGTCCAGGTGGTCGACATCAGGCCTGGACCTAGGGCTGGTGTAGTTTGTCGTCCGTTCGCTGGGGGACAATTGTTTACAAAACCCCGTTATGGGCTAAATAAAATTATGGCATAAACAATTAGAGAGCGCGTAACCGATTAACACGGTGGTTGCTCCAGAATCACGCTGCTGCAGCTGGCAAAGTGAATGCGAAACGGATTGATTGCAATGTTTAAAATAAATTCCTATGTATAAGATGCAAACGTTAAAGATAAATTCATATATTCAATTGTAACTGAAAACAGAAGCATAGAAGATTACGCTAGATCTTGGGGAGGCGCTGTTTCTGCGTGCTCGTTTATGATTCTTCGAGGCTTATTAATAAGCCACCGCGATAGTATTAGGTATCGTTGAATTATTATTGTTATTATATATTCAATTATAATTAATTGAAATATTTTTATATGCTTAAGTTGTGCTAAAATGCGGTTGCTCACACGGACCCGTGACACGGAGGCTCGCTGTAGCGTGGGCTGGTAGTGCGAGTGATTCAAAACCGACGACGGCTCTCGTTACCCGACTTGACTGGGGACTGTTCTTTGCATTACATCCTACAGTCAGAGGGGTCTACTACAACCGGCGGAATGTGTTTCCCACGAGCCGCGGAGAGTGATGAAATCTCCGCAATAGGCCTAGTTTAGCACGAAGGGATTAACTGCAGTGATAGTTTTAATTGGTTTCGTTAGTTAGAATTTTTAGTGAGAATATATGCGGATTGCATTGTTGTTGCCCACAATTGTTCCCACCAAACGCAATTACATTGATCATTGAGGCATACATTGGTCCTAAGGGGTTATCTAGGTGCACACCCGTAAAACCTAGGCTGTTAAATTACTGCTACTTGAGCCTTGAAATTTACAAACACATTTTCCTATTGAAACTTATGGATTTTTGTTTTGTAGCTCGATTATGTTGTGAGCTTAGACCTTGCGTATTTGTATGCAGGGGTTATTAATGCCAGGCGACTTTCAGTTCACGTAGCGGTGCGTCTTTAATGTTAAAAGCGCTTTCAGAATTTTGCTTATAGCCTAGGCAGAGTATGTTGGCGCTTGAGTGAGGGTAATTTCCGTTCGCGTGTCTGTGCTGTCGAGCTTTGAATTCAGGCACACCTAAATGCTGACACTGAGCCAACTTCTCAGCGTAGAAGCGAAAGATAGCAAATGCGATGGTGGCGACGCTTTCTCGAACCTCGATTGTGGGCCGGAATGGCCTGCAATCACCCGCCACTAAGTGACTTTCATGAGTATTTTTCTCAGTGCAATTTTGTGTGGACGGAGTAGCTGGCAGGACCAGATTGTACAGAGGATAACGCAAAAGAGCAAGACCCTCTTCCTGAGTAGTGTGTCCAAGATTATATTCTAGGGCAGGCTATTAAATGCGTGTTTACGGTCCAGCAGCTCAAGACATGTTGAATAGCATCCAGCGTTGAGCACCCTTGTCAAAATCCAAATGAGTCCGTGAAAGCGCTTGCATATGCGTGATCACTTGATTTACTTTTTTCGACTAGGACATCATTGCGTTGAGTGGCCAACATCTGCCAGAGTGATTCTCGCTGGCCAATATCATGACATTTGGGGAGAGGAGAGCAAATAACTTTTTTGGCTGTTTTTGTCGCTGCTTGTTTGCGGATGTCCTGTGCCTGCCTCCTGTAGGCGGGCCACGCCATGCTGCCCGCGCGATTGTCCAGTGTGTCGTAAACAAAGCATCGGGGCGTCGAGGCATGGGATGCCGTAGAACAGTGGCCAAGGAACGTTTCACTACCGGAGCGCTCATGCTGCAGAGCTTAATGGAACCAGGACTTTGCTCTGCTTGGTAAAAGCCGCCAGAAGCCGCCGTTGCATATGTCTTCGCGTTTCTCTAGCCACACATACAGCAAAAGCTGCAGTCCTCGACAGCTATAGCATGGTCTGGTTATCAAAATTCTATTTGGCCCTAAGATGCCCCACACGGGATGAAAGCGCCTCTTTGCCGTAGAGGACTGCCGCCGCACCCGGGAGCTGCTGAAGCAGCTGTAAAAACGAGGGGATATATGCGGTCAATTTATTGATAATGCCGGAATCAGTAGTGCCTTCAGGGGACGAGGGAACTCACCGGAGAGCCCCCAGGGGCCAGAATAGGGCTAACAACAGTCGTAAAATTTTCGGTGGTATTTGCAGCCCCGATCCTAGTTGAGAGGTAGGATAATGCTTACGGAACGCATGTCGCACCAGGGCCCGAGGACTGAGGGGGCTTCTCTGCCCTTACCTCGTCTTATACCCCTTGTAGGGTCTGCACTGCGTTCAAAAGCGTCCTCGCTTGCTTATCGGCATCCTTGCAGGCAACTCGAAGTGCCCTCCTAACGGCATCCGCAGGTCGTTCTCGTCTAGGTCCAGGTCAAGTTTTGCGTCCACCTCCTTTAGCTGTACCTTTGTATTCTTGGCCTTACAGAGTTCCATAGTGGTCCTGATGTGGCCCTCTAAGACTTTGAACGATCGGACTGCCGCCTTACTATGTTTAAGACTCTTTACATCGATAAATTACTTTAGAATTTTATTGTGTCCTAGATAAGTCTAAGTCGTACCTAGTAGTTGCAACCTAGCCTACTGCCTACCCTTTATATGGGCTTCCATTTCTAAACAGATTTGGTGTCATACTTCGTTGGCGCTTATTATGCATATTAAAAATTAACAGTAATTTGTGTCTAAAATGTATGATTTTGGTAGAATAAATTGATGGACTATTCACGGCTTTGTAGGAAACTGTAAATTACCAACCAAATTTAGTAGGAAACGTTTAATGTACCTTGCATTTTAGCTATATTTGTTGTTAATAATAAGATACGAACCATGAGAGATGAGTCGTCTTGATTTCAAATTATACTACCCGCATTGAAATCTATAATATTGAATTACACAAAAAAGAAAATGAAAAATGCATACGATTACGGCATTGACTACGGAAGTAGTGATCGGTGCCGCCCACCAGATATGGTTATATAAAAAAACACCAGTTTGATAATCTTCTTGGAATAGCAAATATAGACGTTTAGAGAAACCCGAGGCTGGCCCTGAAGAGACTAGCATGTCTTATAAACATGGCATTTCTATAGCATACCATACTAACATTGCATCCTAGAGGGCGTTTAGGTTACTGTCAAGTATAGAGGTGTACACTGGCTACTAGCATGTTCTAATCGGTGTTATTTCTATTGCAGATGGCGAGCTTTTTCCAGCCTTTGAAGAACCGCCGAAAAGCGTAAAGATTTTCACCCCTCTTATTGCAAAACCATGGTCCTTGTATCTACAGAAAATATACTGTATCAACTGTGAACTAATCGCTCGATTCGACGGTGCTAGCGACCTCTTTAATGAAACTGGAGACCCCGTGCTTGACAAGTACGTTTGTTTTTATCTAAGGAGACTCTCCTCCTAAAGATTGGCTCAATCTAGGCAAGATCACCTAAATCTAATTTCTCAAAAAATACATACGTACTAAACAGCGTCTTCTAGTAAAAATAAACACGGTCCACAAAGAGACTTGTTGTTTAGGTTATATGCAAGACATGCATATGTATCGTTGGCTTATAGTTTTAGCATCTAAAGGCGTCTGAAGAGCAGATTTGTTTGTGATAATCTCTTCCGCGAATTAAACATGCTAACTACCAGAGACAGAGTTACTTTTTGTTTTCGTACATGTGTTTATGCCAAGCGCCGACGCACCTAAAGGGAACATTCGATGCTAGCCGGTGGATGACATACACTAAGCGTGGCAATGCACGTATTTTGTATCCAATGCCGGTTGTGCTTAGTCTGCCTCACTTTCTTCACGGGGATCCTTCATTACTGGCTAACGTCAGCGGTCTACATCCCGACGAAAACAGGCACCGATTCTTTATTGACGTCCATGCAGTAAGTTTGTCATACAAATTAAACAATATTTGATTGTACAGAACTCTAGTTTAAACATTTTATTTCCTACGGTCGCGTCCGTCAACTCTTACCTGCTAGGGTTTGCAAAGCCTGCAGACTGGCTCGTTGGCTTCTCTTATTGGTTATAAATCTTACGCTGAGTTGCCGCGCTGAAGGTCCATGGAGCTAGATAAGGAAACCTTGAAAGTCATCCTTTGTGGCCTTGGCCGCCACTCACGGTATTTCAAGCTCGAGAGGATAAAAACGGTATTTACTCGCAAAAGTCACATACTTGCGCATCTTATCTACTATCTGGGATGGGTAGCGCAGCACCCGATCATAAAGTATATAAATATATATATATATATATATATATAACACAAGCAGTGCACAAGACCGTGCACTTTTAGCAACGTTAGAAGCAGATTTTATATTAGATAATAAAACCGAAACACCTAGAGAAATTGACCACCTTTTAGCTACTAAATTTAGCTCACGCACACCTGGGGCGATTAGAAGCCAACGTAATTCTAAGGCGCATTCTTATCTGGTATAGGATTTCCGTAGAAAGAGGTCTCACCTGGATTCCAACCTTGACGGATCTGAGCTTCCTGGGCCTAGTCGGCCTCAATACTCTGAATCAGATAGCCCCTATAATCTCTCCCAAAAATATATTATTATATCCAAAATACAAGCCCTCACAAACACACTTCCCAAACGCAACATAATTTCTACAGATCTTACTCATCTGTCAAATATAATTTGCTCAGGTGAGGACCACACTATCGCTTTAAACGAGTTTCTGAACAAACATTTTTCACACACTGTCCGACGTCGTGCCCTTAGAAAAACACCGTCCACTGAAACACTAGTATCTAAAAGGCAACAGCGACGTCAATACTACGCAACCACTCAGAATCTTTTTAGGCAAAACCGATCCGAATGCGCTCATGAGGTGCTGGACGGTAAACGTACCATACACAACATGCAGGCCACCGAAGTTGTAGAACACTGGGCCAACACGATGACACAACCACCTCCTGAACCACTCCCTTGCCCCGTATACACTTCTAATTCTGATCTCTTCGAGGTTTCCCTCCCTATCTCCCTAAAGGCAACCCACGTAGCTCTCCGCGGACCTTCTAAAGCACTAGGCTTGGACGGGATTTGTCTTTCGTCCCTTTGTAAACTCCCGTTAGAAGTAGTCTGTTGTCTTCTTAACATACTATTAATTAGTGATACTGGCACAACTCATTAAACTGCTCGCTTAGCGTTCATCCCTAAAATAAACAATGCCACATCCCCAAGCAATCTGCGACCCCTATCAATTAGCTCATACTTACAACGAACGTTTAACAAAATTCTATCTAGACGCCTCCTAAACTCTATTGAGCTTCTCCCAATCCAGCGAGCGTTTCTCCCCTATAATGGTACCATCGAGAATCTTGCGGTTCTGGATGGCATCCTTAACGATGCCAAGTCTGCAGGACGTGAGCTCAGACTTGCCTCAATCAACCTCTGTAAGGCGTTTGACATGGTGAGTCATGACTCCGTCCTGTGGTCACCCTGGACTCGCGGATACCCGGAGGTATTCATTAATTATATCGAACGCCTGGACCTCTCATTTAAAACTCTCATAGAATTTGGACACAAATGTCGCACATTTCGGCCAAATAAGGGTGTTAGGCAGGGAGATCCTTTGTTCCCTGATCTATAAAATCTAGTTCTCGACGGCATTCATTCAAAATTAAAAAATATTGCGGACCCCCTTCTGAAATCCCGAGGCCTTTCAATTAATAATAATAAAAACTTTACTATTTCCTACCTATTTAGTAGGAAGTAAGGTAAAGGTTTTATTAATACCGTCTCAGAATTTAACGTTGGAGATTGGCAATTGCAAGCTAAAGATATGAGCACTCAGCTGTCCATAAGCTGCAAAAACTGGGGATCGAGAGTAATCGCCGTTTTAACAGAATTATATCAAGCACGAGCACGCGCTGTCAATTACGTGCGGAGGTAGCTCCTCCAGGTGTGTCATGTTGAGAGATCGTCGAATCCCTCAGGATGCAGTGCTTTCGCCAATTATGTTTGTATTAGCAATATCTAACATTGAGAATTGCGTTCCGTTCAACTTTTACTTTTCCCAGTACTTGGATGACGGGGCCATATGGATTCGCTTAAACGGCAAAACAGTCAACCCCATTGCTGTTTTAAGGTTCAGTGTGGTATCAAAGCAATCATATCTTTTTTGGAGAAACTTGGCCCTAAGATTGAACCATCAAAAACCAAAATAATGGCTTTTAATATGCGTCGAGGACAGCATGTAGTCGTTAAGATAGATGAAAAATGTTGACTAAGTTGAAGATATAGGGTTCCTTTAAGTACATCTGAAAGACAACCATCGATTGAATGAGATGAAAGGACGCTTTAAGGTTATAAGCATAATCAACAATTAAATGGAGCTCTAAGTTTACTCCCTATGATGGGTACACAAACCGCTCAGGCAGAAAGTGGCCTTATGCCCACCAACACATGACACGAGTTTATATTAAAGTGTATAATAATCAGATTAGCCAAAGGTAGCAGTAAGCTACTAAGAATAATCCAGGATGGTCGCTGAAACTCTAGAGCAACGGCCGCTCCAGAGGACATTCCCGAACTGAGCAACGGGATGCAGGCTCCTGATAAGCATGTACTGATGTGTCAAATCTTGAACATATGATTGTGCCACTATCTATATCACTTTTCAACATCCAGAAAAGAATGAACATGAATCTCAGTATCTAAAAATGCCGCCGAGTAACACATAAGCTAACTCTTACAGGAATATTCGTCAGTGATGTTCAGCGATGATTCGCAGCAGGGTTTTACCCGTTGGGGCAGGAGTTGTCATTCCGGAAACCGGAACACATATAGCGGCACATGTTGGCAGTTGCCAGAGTTCAACTGCTGCAAAAATGGTGGCAGTGCATGACTCGCTCGTAGTTGCTCTTCATGACGATAATCCCAAGAACACGGCTATCTTCTGCGGCCCTGTAAGCTATTACAGCTGCAGATTCATCGGGTCAAAACTCAAATCTTATCCAGTGCGGTTTTCGCTGCGCCGGCCATCTCAAAGCTCGACTGCGACTACAATGGATTCTAGCTACACGTTAACGATTAAGGTGGATCGCGTATGCTTGGTGCCGTCTTCCCTAAATCATGTCCAGACTAAAGTGTGGAAACACAGTTGTCGAAAATGGGATGAACTGGGGAATAGGATCCCATAAAAGCGTGTTAACATGAAGATCGGGATAAGCTTTGCAGGACCAAATTACTTAGGCGGGGCCTTCCGTAGATATGCAGTTACGGCTCACCGTCTGAGATGTGCTAATGGTCTAAGCAGAAGTATGCTTAACCAAATTGGGGTAAAATCATAACTTATGTGCGAGCAGTATAACAATTATGATGACGCTATACATATCCTTATAGAATGTAGGAAATACGAAATGGAAAGAGTACACAGGATTAGAGCTATCGCTAGGCTTGCAGATGACGGAAACGTGTTATCAACCCGAATGACTGGTAGCAAAATTGCCAATCTGGTGAAATTAGTCTATTGTAGTGGCCTAGTGATGTAAGTCAGTATAGGACTGATATAACGATCAGCAAAACATGTACAAGTTGTGGGCACATCGGATGTTAAAAACGTCTAAAGCGTAAATGTACGCCTGTGTAGTGGATCTCTGATCTGAGACTCTCCAGATTATATATGTAATCACTAAACATATTTTCTCAAAGAAATTACACCAGGGGACATTTTAGGACATATACAGGTCGACCCCCTTAAAAAGGGGTTTGCCGGGAGGTGGACGGCTCTTGTTGGATCGACCCTTCCTGATACCCGCAAGATCCTGAATCTAAAGTGGGCACGGCTAAAAAGCCCAACAGGTACCGCACCGTCTGTAGAAACCGACGCAAGAGGAGCCAATGCCCATCCCTTGAAGACTCACGGGTTGCCAACTGTAAAGTGGTGGAAGTGTGATCTTCCCCTGAAGGTAAACACCTCTGGCGAAACCCAAGGCAGAGGACATTTTAACCAGCAATGACTCAGATTTTTAAAATTATACAGCTAAATTGGAACCGCAGCAGAGAAGCCAACGCTGTTCTCCAGGAGACCAGCAACCGGCTAGGCACCGATTTATTGCTACTTAACGAGCCTCAAATTCAGTGGGCAGAAAACCGCTTACCGGTTCTACGTGGGGTTAACACGGGGTGTTTTACTATTGCCATTGTAGCCCCACGAGGTCAGTTGACGTTTAAACAATATTTTAGATGACTTATCTTCCTTTTTAAGACACAATGGCATTTCATTTTTTGTCATCAGATTTTAACGCCGCCAATACAAGGGGCTCCGACGATACCAGCCAAAAGGATTCGCAGTCATAGAATGGATGGCGGCGGAAGATCCTTTTATGTTTAATACTGGTGTTTCCATCTTTCACAGAGGTGGGTGCATCTCGTGCATTGACACAAAAATAACGCCCCGAACAAAGGCTTACCGGGATCTTAAACTGGACAGTTCTACAGGACGAGGAATCTCTTAGCAACCACTATTTCATTCAGTTCAACGTGACGACCCCCAAATAGTCACATCAACTTCCTCGCTACGTCCGCCCACCAGACACCAGGTGCGGCTGTGGCGGGCCTAAAGAAGGTCCTCAGAGTAGCGTGCCTTATCGTGTTTAAAATGTCTTGGCTGCGGTTTATTCTCTTCTATATATCAGACACATCATATGGACATTTTTGTGTTAGCTCTAGGAGAAATCGCATTGTGGCTCGCAAACTGTATGATTGACATGCCGACGTAGGACCATCGTCTAGCAGAGATTGAAGCGCTCATTTTTAAAACCCGTTTGCTCTACATGGCGCGTCCTGCTAGTATCCAATATGTTCAACTGAAGTTCAAAGTATGCACATACTAAAGACACTTTGCGGCTTGGCGCCGGAGCTCGCCACTCATTTCATTGCGCTTAGAAGGAGCGGCATTCATCCAGGAGCCTATTGTAAGACCCGTTTTAAACAGACAAAGCTCTTAGATAGACTTGCACCCTTTCCGATGCTCTACTATTGGTTGTTGGTTCATGTACATCTCTGTCTGGTCAGACTATGAGGGCTATGCCAAGAAGCATGCAATAGAAGGAAAGAACAGGGCAAAATTGTCACATTTTTTGCCGGGGATATTTAGCTAAATTTCCAAGTATTTCGTTTTGTGTATGTACGTTTTTTAAGTAAATAATATTAAATAATAATACGCTTACATTTTATACAGACATCTGGAGCAGTTTGTTTATATATTATTTATTTCATGTTAAACAATGTTACCGTTGTGAGGTCTGAACGCCTATGCAATTCTCTTAAATAATTACTTAACTACATGGCGTCTAAGATAGATGACGCGTTCCCTCTTCGAACGGTCAAAGCAACACTTGCTTCAAGAATTGACCCTCTCTCCGGTCGCTCGTGACCTCTTAAATTGGCTCACGCAAATCTTTGAGAAATACTTCGGTTCTCTTGCTGATTGGTCCTAGTGTCTCGATGGCAATAGGCACAAAAAGATACGTAGTAAGAGCGTAAACAGCGTATTTACTCCGTGTAATTTTAACTGCAGCTTATTTGGTTTAGATATTGGGCAAACATATACACTATTTTTTGTGCTATGGTTATTGATTGATTGATTTATTGTTCGCTTGGCATGTATACCTAAATACACATATCGCCATTTTTATCAGCGGCGCTTAGTGCGGCGGCATATATATTACATACGCATCCACATAATCCATGTCTACTTCAATACCTACTGAGTATTTGCTTTTTATTGGGACAATCTTTTCTTTATAACATCGACCAGGTAATTTCTAACATTTGGACCTAGAGCTAGGGCCTCCGACAGCTCTATATCTCTGCTCCCCCTAAGGCTATACATTCTTTAATAATATGCTTGATCGACTCATTCTCTAGCCCACATGCTCGACATTCTGTACTTTGCCCCTTTTTATATTTAGCTCTATGTATCCTTGTATCCAGCATCCCTGCCCTGGCATCTGCCAATAGCCCACACGCTCTTGAATTATCGTATACCCATTCTACCCCGTCTTTTTCCCGATTTTCATTTTCATATACATATAGTTGCCAAGCTAGATCTGGAACCCATTGCCAATTTATATTTGTCTGTATATGACTTGTTTACCTTTAATGTCACCATTGTCTCGGATACACTCGCTCTTGCCCATTGCTGACTATTGTACCCAATCTCCCTAGCTGCGAACTCTACTCTGCAATCCCACTTCGTTTTAATCCTAGGTGCCGTCTTTACGAGCTGCATCTGTTTAACCCATCTTTTACTTGTGACATTTTCATGCTACTACTAAATCTTAGGTTACTTTGTACTTCCCTTTGTATAAACTCTGACATTTCCCCTTTCCCTCTTAAGAAATTCCCTGGTGCAATTAAAGCGGTAACCCAATGCAAATAATTTTGTATTATTTCTAACTTTTTTTTCAACCCCGCCCTGTGGACCAGAGAGGCATTAGCAAAGGTCAATCCTGGCACATACGTGGCCTCCCATATATTCCTTGTTACTATATATTTGTTAAAGTCCCAGAGGCCCTTACACCTTACTGCATTTCTTCCTCTTTCAGCCTTCTTCTTCCGTATTATCTTTTCTTCCTCTAAATAATCGTCCCCTGCAGTCATTGTCACCCCAAGATACTTGTACTGACTTTTATAATCCAATTTAAATCTACAAAAATGAATTAACGTTCTGTATCCATATTGAATTTAGTATTTTGATTGAAATCAAACAGTATATATATATAATGTTTATCTAATGCTCAGGATATACATTAATTTAAAGACTGGTCTTCTTTTTCCAGGCATCCGGTTTGACAGTTGACATGAGGATGCGGGTTCAAGTGAATATGCGGCTGGTGCCCTTGGAAACAGAGCCGGTGCCGAAAGTAATCCTCCCTATCTTTTGGGTAGAAGATGTATGTGCCTCCATAATTTACATCTGGTAAAACGAGTGCTTTAGTACAAAGGACATCATACCTCGTACTAAAGCAGCGTATTTTTAACTAAATTTTTCAAACGTTTGAAGCCATTACGGCTACATATTGAAATAACTGGGCTAGATGAGCTGAAATGCCCTTAACGCAACTCTTTATGACGGAGCGCTAGAACATGAGACTCCCTTTGCTGGTGTCAAATCAATTCTGCCACGCAATTGCGGGCTTGAGTGTGTGGGGAAGATATCAGTCTTAGTGGGTTTGCATGCATTACATAATGTGCGCTTTTTACCGGTTTTAAGCCACCCAATCTAATAGATTGCTTGCCTTTCTTGTAGTGTAAGATGTTCGATGAATTAACGGAATAATGTCTATCTTTCAACGTTAGGCTTTAGAAGGAAAATAGTCGAAATTAGGAAAATTGCGAAAACTGCCTACTTCATAGAGATACATTTGTTCTCGGTAGTAATAATGACTTTGATATTCATTGATTTATACAAACAACATTGATATTCATTGATTTATACAAACAACATTGATATTCATTGATTTATACAAACAACATTGATATTCATTGATTTATACAAACTAGGCGTTAGAACTCTTATAATCATTATTGAATCTTACGCAAAAATATGGTATCGCAGGTTTTTGATTTTTTTTCTCACACATTCCTTATCCCCACTGTATCTTTTCCGCATATTGGCATATATAACATCTAAATATAGATCATTTTTCTTAGTTACATGCGTGTTCATTTTTTAATAACAATAATTTCTGTCTCCCTATTCCACTCAAAGGTCAGTTGTTTCTAATAAACGTCATGGCCCTTTAAAACAATTATACTATATCTATATTTATAAACTAATATGTATTTTAAATTATTGCGAGTATTCTTTAGGCGAATCGACCGTCGGACAGGGACAAGTTGGTGTACATACTTCGCCAAGGTAGCGTCGTCCGTTGGTCAGCGTTGGCGGTCTGTCTTTGCTCACTCGCGGTGTCTGCTCTTCTTTGTGGCCTTCTTCTTTAAACATCTAGATCGAATGCAACGTGAGAAAAATGACAGCTTCAGTTTCTAGAACGAAATTTAACAAATCCAAAGTTAGTCGTTTAAATTTAAATAGTCTGCCCGATGGTTGTGACGCTAACAGCCGAATCTACCATGCGAATAGATGAAAATATCCGCTATGTATGGACGAAACAATTTCATAGCTTTCCCGTATTTGCCTCTTGAATATAGAATATAATATTTTCTAATATACCAAGAATATAATTATCTAATGACACCGCCGCAATAAAGGAGCTGACAAAGATAAATGACTTACTGTAAGTGACCTAAAAATAAAACAATGATTGAGAGTTAACAGCCGTACTGCATGTTAGTCATATCATTGTTTACCATAACTCAAATACGCTTTACAATTGCTGAGCATTAAGAAAATGCGCCTTGCTTTTCAAAGAGACCTACAGTGTAGAATAGTGTGTTCCGCGCCGTCCTCCCCAGACGCGCACAGCACACAGGTCTCATTGGAACGCTCTCGTAGTTGGTCAGAACCTTGTTTTTGAAGTTTCGGGTAATACATTATGCACAAGCAGAATTGCCAACCGTCAGCTCCTAGGGCAGACCCAGTGACGGTGGCCTTGCGCGAATACGCCCAGGCCAAGCCTTGGTCGGTCCATCGTTTGCTTCTCCCTGTGGCACGTATGGCCCAGGGCAGCTGGCAGGTAAGAACGAAAAGAACGTCAGTGCTTATTATGCGGTACTCACAGCACACCCTTATTGCCATGCCCCGCTGAGCCGTGCGGAGGGCCAGGTCTCCTATACTGAAATGCCACACTTGGCTGTAGACTCAGCCACAGAAGCTAGCAGACGGCGTCTGACCTCAGATGCCCAACCTTCCCTAAGAAGAATTTTGCTGAGATTCTGGACTGCCTTTGTCACTTTGTCCCGTGAAGCCAGCATCCAGTATAACTCCAAGGTATCTTGCTTGTTTCTTGATTAAAATTAGGTGGCCTGTCAGTCCAACTGTATCGTAGGGGTTCTCTTTCGTCCGATCCAGTTAAGAGCTTCGGTCTTCTGATGGGCTAGCTGAATCGGCCAGAACCTAAGTTGTAAAGAAGCTCAACTAACCGCATCGGCAGTCCCCTATTTACTCATTTGCACCCATTTCTCCTGTCAGGTTGTGATTGTCCTGGCCCTGGTTAGATCCAGATATTCAATTAGATATATTTAACTTTTCTCATTCACTAGGAATTTCACTATCCAATCATTTTGGCGTTGGTTTGGAAAGAGGCTTTGATACGCTGCGCTTACCATGATTGCCAGCGCCTGTTGACCCAACTTTAGTGCTTCTCTTTTTTTGCCATCTGCAAGCCCATGTCGCTCAAACTCGGGCTGTGTATAACGCTGCTGATTGGGCGACCGAAGCAAGAAATCTTCTTTTCGCGTCAAACATCCTACAGTTCCTAGGCATAATACGCGCCAGACTCAGAAAGACTCGTTGAGCCTTCCCAGCCACGTAATTTACGTTAGCCGATTCGGCCAGTTCTGTATTAAGCAGAGCCCCAAAGTAATTTGTCTTCTTTCTAATTTCTATAGGGTGGCCCACCATCACAAGATCAATGCCAGTCGTCCTCTTTCTGCCTGTTAGAGACATCGTTTCCATCTTGCCAGGGCTGAGTTTTAAATGACGGACTTGATTTGCTCGGACACTATTTCCTTAGTCCGGCGCTCTTCAGGGCACATTCGTTTTTGGACGTAAGCATGACTGCAAAGTTGCTAGCATACACCAACGTCTCCAACCCTTATAGCAGACCTTGAATCGAGCATCCCGTCATTAGCTATATTTCATTTCAGTTCATTGCGTTGAGAGCATTTTTGGTAGCCAGGAGGATCCCTTGTTTTGAAAATCTTCGTAGCCTCTTTAACCACCTGTTATCATAACTCTTTAAGACCTTCTACTGAAGCACAGCCGCGGGATAGAATGACATACTATTTTCCAAGCCGGCAGACCCCCAACGCTTAACGTTAATAGCAGTAGAAATGCTCAACTAATAATCAATCATATTTATTTCACTCAAATAGAGTATGTACATAAATAGTTGCTGTCCTGCCGTTCTACCGAGAGAAGAAGTGTAAAGATCTTCGTTACAGTGCCGGACAATCAACTGCGTGGTACTTAGCGCATTGCTGCAAGCAGAACCAATAACTACACGGAGTACTATAGTCTTCATGAAACTCCCTACGTGAGCATACGAGATGATGGAACCTGTGTACGATGTACGTGGTATATTCATGCCTGTCATCGCAGGTCACCCCGACCTAGCAAAGGAGACTTAAAGATGTCGAGCGTTCTCATCTCCGTCGCTGCCTCCGTAACTTTGCCGAAGCATCTCTACCATCGGCGCACAGTCCGACAATACATACACGAAGCGGCTTCTCGCCTTGATTGAAAAGCAGAGTACTCGCTTCATGTATAGTGTGGAGCACTTTTCAAGCAACTTAAAGTTCGCTTAAGATAGGTGTTGCCACACTCTGTCTAAACTATACGTCAACTCTGGCAGAGTCTTTAGCATAAACAAGCGCACTGCCGTACCATGAAATAATAATAGCAATCATTGAGATGCAAAACAGTAAGCTTTAGACAAGCATGAATAAAAATCAACATAGACACATCAATTGATCTAAAGTTAGCTGAAACACCGGTTAAAACCCAATTTCTATTTAAAAGAAATGGCAAATAACTTGTGCCGTAATCATGGTAAGCTTAAGCGTACCACCAAGTTGCAGCATTAACCACAGCGTTTGTTCTTGCATGTTACATGTTGTTTACTAACAGCACTGCCGCTATCATGAGTGTTGCTGAATGAACAAATACAATCTTAGATTATGCACTCGTGCCTACGTTTATTTCAATATTTGGAGTTCTACGCAAATGAAAATATAATCTACGCATGCGGAAAAGTAGGAACGGAACAACTTATTTGCCTCGGGCGAACGTTGGATTTGTAAACTTGACTCGCTTTTAATAAACATACAATTTAAAGCAATAATCAATCTTGCGGTTATTTGTCGGTTTGTAGATACTCCGCCCGGACAAAAACTGCCCGAAACGGACTGGCGCCCCGGAATAATTCGCTAATAGCTATTGACGTCCGCAACAGCATGGGTTGCGACCCGACCCAAGAATATAAAAAAATAATTTGGCTCTTGGCAAGCATTTATCCAATTTGGAGAATGTTCGGTATATGAGTGACCTGATGCTTGCATGATGAGAAAAGGTCCTACCCACGGCGGGCATCAACAACGGAGTATTTAAAGTGTGTCGTGCAGTTCAAGTTACACCGTGAACAAACAATTATCACACCTATAATAAATCAACCCTCCCGCTTATTAGATGCCAGTGCCTCCAAACCCACGGATAAATGACGATGGATAGGTAGCCCACTTTACAAATCTATTAGCGAGAGACGTTATATTGCCAGATAAGAAATTTATTTACGAAGTTGTTGATTTTACTGAGGACGAAGTCAAGGTTGTAATTATATCGCGGCGAAACGGAAATTCAGCAGTACCTGATCTTATTCTCAATGAACATTTGAAGTCTAACAGAGACGCTAAGTGCCCTGTTGTGACAAAACTATACAGTGAATGTGCTCGACAAGGCAATACCCCTGATGGCTGGCGGAAAAGATATCTACAGTATATATTTAAGCGAAAGGAGGATGCAACTGATCCAAATAATTATATGGGCATAGCATTTACAAGTGTCCTTTACAAGGTATTAACGTCGCTTACAGTTGGTCAATTGTTCCCTTGCGTAGAAGATATAATCTCTGCTGACCAAGACGGTTTTTAAAGAGGCGATTCACGTCAGATTCAGTTGCATCCTTATTTAAACCACGTATAATATCGTATTTCTAACAGCGAAAAGACATACGCTGCGTTTGTTTTCTATGAGTGCGTTTTATTGATAGCATGTGCGATGACCATGACTTCATTATTTTCCGTAAGGATATTGCCCGCCTACGGTTTTGTACTGGCACATCGAAAAATCGTGGACAAGGAAGAATATATTATGTGTAAACACACGTACTTCACACGTTTGTACCTAAATATACTAAGGATGTCAGGATTGTGACACATAGTTTATTTTTTCAGAAGGCATATTTTATGCTAACTCCAATAAAAAATGTCGTTGTACTTATTTCAAACATCCAGTGTCTAATGATACGTTTCTCTTTTTTTTTGCAAATATGCAACATTTGCTCCTCATAATCATATTCAGACAACTTGCAATGTGCTAACAAACAACATCTAGTTTCATTCTGTCAGCTGAGCTTAGCAACATTTTATCTAGTCAGTTTAGTGCATGTTTAGAAGCCTACACATGCTCCTGCACACGGGGCCCCGTACATCGGCACTTAGGGTACTCTTCCCGTTTACAGTCATGCCTGTCGCTGATGATGTCCTGTGCGCCAGCGGCAACAGCACTATCGTCGCCGTAGCGGTGGCCGCGGCGCTGGCTGGCCGGTCGCCAGGAGTTTCTTTCTATTCGACGAGAGAAATTATGTCAGTGTCGCTTAGCGTTGCGATGTGCTCTCGTGCGGCGAGTTTCAACAGTCGGCGGTTTTTATTCGGTGATTGGCTTATGTTTATGGGACAGGTGTTTAATAGTTTTATGAAGTGGTGAGTTGCTCTTCGGCGCACTGTTTCCCTGCGTGTGTATTCTATGGCAATTATGCTATTTTGCCGTCCTCTCATTGGATAGCTGTGCTAAGTTATATTTCTATTTTGACTTTTAAACTGCTTTCCATTGCCTCCCAAAGAACCGTTTACTAGACGCTGACTAAAGAACGGAGAGTCGAGCTTGGTGGCGTGTTGCATTCCGCCTGCGGCTCGCGACCGGGGAAGACACATAAGTGCGCGGGGTCGAGTACCACCCTTGAACATTTGTATTAATGGGGGTCCGTCTATGAAGCATTGCAGTCCCGTGGGCGTTATGGCTAAGGTTCATCCCGAAAAGTATTTTTTTAAGTAGGTCGTCTGCTACCTGGCGATACGACTGCTTTCGCAGCCGAGGATCCATTTATTGTTTATTCGTTTTTGGCAGCTGCAGTTCAACCACAATTATGCACCTACATTTTACGAAAACTGCTATGATCGGTAAGTGAACTCTACGTTACAATTAAGCACAAAATATTGCTGCTTGACGATACACATTCATTTATCTGAAAAGCACAATTTGTGACATAGCGTGGTTTGAAAATAAATGTATAGCATTAGCCTATTTCCACTCAGTATGTGCACATGGTTTGCTTGCATAGTTCTTACAAAACCTGCAGTCCGAATCGCAGTTAAACACGCACGTATTTAATGTTTTAGCTATCGTGCTTCGTACGGGGTTTCAGAATACATGATGCACGTACACCACTGGCCATCTCCAGTGATTAGTGTGGTACCACTAAGTACGTATCCATCCCACTCCGCTAGGCAGGAGCGGTTGTCTAGGTCAGACTCCGCGGGCTAGCTTTGTCTCTTTAGTAGTAGGAGTAGTAGAAGTAGTTATTTTAGAAGACCCCGTAAGTGCTTTTCCTCCACCCACTAGGTAAACTGTCTGGAATGGCATGTTGTGGCGGTAGGGCTCGGCTCAGCCCATGAGGCTATTCTGCGAGAAAATAGCCTCATTGTCTAAGCTGCTACGTAGCTACTCGTTCGATTGCTCGAAGATAAACTCATTATCTTATTCGCATTTTTTGTAAATATATATATATATAATCTGATTTAAGTCCTATCTATATATCAATTGATTTAAGTTTCTCTTAGATACAGGATTTGTAATCACTAACTCCTTTATCGTAGATGTGTATACAATGTCTGTCAATTCACATTAAAGTTATCACATCCCGGTTTTTGTAAGCGCTTCTGTTTGGCCTTTTTGGCCTCGCTCGAAGAACAGAGTGACCTTAAGGTCTTTGTCCACCGTCCCTGGATAAACGATCTATCCGTCAGTGTAAACAAACCCCGCTGGGCTGAGCTCGTCGCTCATGCAGCCGACCTGGCCATCTTAGTTACCGCAAGGGACGCAAAGCTCTTGGAGCACCGAGCAGACGACATCTTGGAGGGGGTCAATTAGTGGTTGTAGTCTTACCACCTAATTTAAGAACTATACATGTGAATGTATGAAAGCACTGCGGGAAACTGAATATACATGTGGACGGCCTCATGATCCAGATAAATAAGCAGGCAAAATACCTAGCTGTAATGCTTTAAGAAAACTAATCTGTACATCCCGCATTGATTATGTAAAGGCCAAAACGGGTCAGGTTCGCAATCAAGATGATTAATCTAATACCAAAAACAAAGAGACCCTGGAAAATAACACTGTCTTCTTGCGTCGTAGTGTGGGGAGGGTACTAAGGACTAAATGTACTAAAGACCCAAGAGGAATAAGAAAAAATTTAGAAAGGCACAGAGAGTGCTAGCCATTAGGGGTCACCAGAGCGTACAGGAAGGTGTTACAGACACTGTGCTGGTAACTGCTTGCATCATACATTGGCCAAAACAAACAGAGGAGAATCAACTTTTATCGAGAAACCAAATACTAGTAGAACTAGAATAGAAAAAAAACGATGCATGAGGCAACGCATTGAGCGCCGCCAGCAGACTGAAGACTAAAAGCCAAAATATCGGCTCCCTACGTGCACTGATATCCTAAGGCTTCAAATGTCGTTAGGGGACTACCAGGTTTTCTGTGGGTTCTGAGTCCCACATCACCCAGACCAAAGTGTGTGTATTATGCATGTTTGTTTTTGGCTCCCTACAAGTTTCTTAAATTTGGCGACCATTGAGTTGTCTATTCTTAATAATATACACATTGTATCCTGCAGTTGAATAAATAGAAATAAAAAATAGTTATTGCCCGCTAAATGCTTCGCTAATTAGACGCTGAGTTAAAACATATTTACTGTCGATTTGAACTGCTTGCATTATGACTAATGTGGTACACAACAAATGTTATTATATGATGTTTACGTCCACAATGTGAAGAATCTTGGATGCTTTAGGTATTTATGTCTTGCTGGGCGTCGTGCGGTGTGTGTAATATGCGTTGTGGCTCTTCGTTATCAATATGCTATTAGATATGAGGTCGCTTTTCGTGAAACTATGACTGTACACTATAGAAAATATTGGTATTTATTTTAATTACAATTTGTTACACATACATCGAACATAGCGTGTATCTGATATTTTTGCATTATATATGATAAGGGTACTTTTTATTTACTTTGTTTATTGTAACTTTAGTTTGGGCCTCATACAATGGAGATCCTCGAGACGTCGTCTGCTACTTGGCGATAGGACTATCTGATTTTGCAGCTAATGAGAGAATCTATTCGCTGTGTACTCTTGTCAGTAGCTGCAGTCCAACTGCAACTATGCACCTACCACCTAAACAAATTGTTATGATCGGTGAGTGAACCTACGTGGCAACAAAGCGTAAATTATTGCTACTTTACAATACAAAATAGCTTATTTGAATCACACAAATTGCAACGTAGCGCGATTTATTTATAAATGAACAACATTAGCCGATTTCCGCTCAGTGCATTATGCCTAATGTGAAAATCCGTATGTTTCTATTGTTGGTACAATACCTGCAGTTAATCGCAGCAAAACAGCCTTCTCAAGAGTTTTAACTCTCGTTCTTCTAAAGGGCTTTCGGAATGCTTGATGCACGTACACCACTGGCCATCTCCAGTTATGTGTGGAGCCACTAAGTCCTTACTCCGCTCAACCCCAGACGCCCTAGTCTCTCCTCCTCAGTGGTTCTTGTAAAATAATCAGTAAGACCTTTTCCTCCGTCTAGCCACAAGGTGAACTGCCTTTTTATACAGGAGGGGAAAATGCTGATTAGTAGTAGAAAGAGTAGGCACGCTGTGCAGGACTACACGCCGCCTGGCAGCTCGATGACTATCAAAACCTCTGTAGACTGGATCTGCTCAAACCCTCACCTGTCATCCCCCATAACCGGGTCCTATAGATCAAGCGAATATTGCTCAGAGTTAAGAAAGCGAGGTGACTGCTTGGAGTTACACTTTATAAGTAGGGCTCGGCACAGCCTAAGCCGCTACTTGACCACTCGTTCGATTTTGTCGCTCAATCGCTCTCTGCTACCTTCATGGCCCATAGCACAGCTTTCACTCTCGGTATCTCGGTGTCAATCCCAATTGCGGTCTAGGAAGAATCACTTCTATCAAGATCGCCACGGACCGGGTACTTAAAGTGATTCATAGGATTGAACGGCTTCTTCCTAACACCTACGGGGCTCTGGCGAAAAAGAGACAATTGCTCATGAATGTAGGAGAGTCAGTGGCACTGTTTGGTTCACCCGTGTGGATGCAGCACGCGTCCACAACCCAACGCAACAAAGATATACTACGGAGGACACAGAGAGGGGGTGCGCTATGAATTATTAGCGGTTATATATTGGTCAGCACACCCGCAGCGCTAGTTTTAGCCGGAACCATACCATGGAATCTCAAGGTCGACAAACGAGCAGCTGTGTGGTCGGATCCCCTGTTTGATCATAACGCCCATTCGCAGATGATGGAGGAGTGGCAACGTGACTGGGACGCCATTCAAAAAGGCGAGCCAGGCTTTCCTGTCAAGGCGCTTATCACCGACATCAAGTCTTGGATGGATAATCCCGGCGAGGAACTGACCTACCACATCACACAGGTCCTTACAGGTCATGGGGAGTTTCAAGCGTATTTAAAGAGGATTGGAAAGACAATTTCGAACATCTGCATTTTCTGGAACATGGTAACCCGAGACACAACGAACATACAGTGTTTCACTGCCCGGCATGGAGAGTACCAAAGGGCGGGCTGCTCGGAGATACTTTAGATCTAAAGGATGTTGTCGCACGTAGGTTCAAGAACAGTGAAACAGACTTGCGCATGTAATAACAGGGCTAGCAATGGCCAAGGAGGAGGCTGTACAACAGCGCGCCCCCAATTTTATTGTAAACGATGCAGTTGGCGATTGTTGGAGGCTGGCTTAAAGCCTCCACTAGAAATATTTCTGGCATCTCCACATTTAGGCACCATGCTGGACCTTACCACTTTCCGCATGGCTGCCGCTATTAAGATAGGAGCTTCAATTTGCAAACCCTTTCCTTGCGCAGCATGCGGAAATGCGGTCGATGCCTACGGTCTGTACCCACTGAACTGTTCAAGAAGCTCTGGAAGGATTTTACGGCACATGGAGTTAAATGAAATCATCAAAATAACCCGTAGGAAGGCAAGGTTGCCAGCAAAACTAGAACCACGGGGCCTCGGACGAGACAACGACAAGAGACCTGACGGCGTGACCATACCATTATGATCTCAGGACAAGTGCTTGGCCTGGGATGCTACAGTGTCCTGCCCAGTAGCCCCTCGTATCTCAGTTATAGCTCTGGTAGCACAAGATGGGTAGCAGAGCACGCCGAACAGGAAAAGAGACGCAAATACGCAGATTTTGAGAACAGTTTTCATTTCGTACCGGTCGCTATGGAAACATTAGGACCCATCAGCGGTGGAACAGCAAAATTCATTCGGTATCTGGCCAGAAGAATGGTAGCAACAACGGGGGACCAGCGCGAGAGCGAATATCAGAGACAGCTTCTGTCTCGCGGTGTGTGGAGGCAATGCCGCTTTTATAATCGGCGTTATGGGATGAGCAGCTAACTAGCACGTGCTTGAATCGACGCGACAGGTCCGAACCACACAACTGTACTCTGATAACACAATTACGAATTATATAATAATAATAATAATAATAATAATAATAATAATAATAATAATAATAATAATAATAATAATAATAATAATAATAATAATAATAATAATAATAATAATAATAATAATAATAATAATAATAATAATAATAATAATAATAAGTGTGTATTGTTGATGCGTTGAGAACCTTATTAGATACAAACCTTAGTTGGATATATCTTTTTTGATTTGTTGTTTTTCGAAATTGCAGTCGTGGTTGTCATTTTCCTGCTAATAGACTTCGGTATGTTGTTTTGGACGTTAAAAGAGATACAGCGAGAACGGCCTGGACCTCTCCTAGAAAATTCTCTGCTATACAGAACATTGTTTAATTTTCCGATTTATTCATACCAATCACTCTTCATATTTAATCTGACAAATTTGAAAGATCTTTCAAGCAAACAACACATACCTATTGTGCAAGAACTCGGACCGTATGTATTCAGGTTAGTTTTCTTTAGGTTCTTTAAACACCAATTTAACGTAGCACGAGTGCATAATGATTCGCACATGCAATACCTTGTTTGATACTTATTTATTTAGAATCGAACTATCATAGGTGTCAATAGAAACAACCTTGGAAACATAACCTTTAATCTTACATTGTTTTCCAATTAGTGTGTTTGCTATTTATTTCTTATAGGTGATTTTGTACACTAAACTTTGTGTTTTTTAAACAAAGATTTAAATGAATGAAAGAAACAAATAGCTGTATTCATAAAAACTTGCAAACAACTGGAAAGCATACAGCCTCTGCACTAAGGATGTTGCCTAGAGGCTAGAACACACATCATATGTTGTATCCGATAGAGCAGTAAATACGCATAAGAAGGAGGAGTAATAAACCATGCTATAGAAATAACCAAGCTAAAAAAATAAAGTATGTGCTAGTTTACTTAAACAAAGATAAAGATAATAATAATGTAGTATTAAGCACAAGAATAACGGTGCGGAAATAAATAAATATTAGTGCAGTGGTTTTGACTCTATGGACTCTATATGACTGAGCCGATTACATTTAATGTTAGTTAAATTGGTAATAGAAGGGGACCCCCGGTGAAACCAAAACTACAAGCAACGCGTATTGGCAGAGTACTAATAAAATGTAAAAAGGGGAAATGAGATCGCCTAATTCGGTGGGGGGTGCAGCAAAATCTGTGGTCTAAAAGGTCATCTGTTTCGATAAGATGTTTGATGATCTTGTATGCAAAAATAGCAGATCAGGCAACTGTGCTCTTTTAAAAAGAAAGTCGCTGCTTGGGGGTCACTGGGATGTCATTGTTTTTGGAAGGACTGCAATTGGGCCCGGTGCTTTCCTTGAGCGTTCAGCCACGATTATGATCCTTTGGATTGATGTTGGCTTTAAGATAAAGTTTGAAGTTTTCTTAGCGTGTGCCTGTTCCGGCAGGGGTCATTATGGAAAGAGAGTGATTATAGTCGGCGAATTTTGTTACGCACGATCGTGTACCTATTGCCCCAGGGGTTTCTTTCGACCTCATTACACATAGTTTCAGTAGTCTATTTTGTTAATCATGACTCTGCGGCGCGTGCATACTTGTCAGGCCTTTATTTGTTAAAGGAATTTGTTAGTGGCACCGGGTCCCTTACCTCACGTAATCAGACAAGCTTCATCTGTAGCTATTTTTAAAGTTCTTTTGGCGTCTTCTCTAACTGAGTCATTGTTGTAAATAGTCGTTGTTTCTATCGCAGATGAGTAGTCTGGAACTGGTGTTGACCAGAGGTATCGAGAAATAGTAGTCGCGGTTGCCGCAGGGGCGGAAGGCCCCATTATCACCCTTTATTGCAGAGCAATCGCAAAGCGCGTTCGTAGACTACGGCGGTCGAGTTCATATGTGTGTGCGTTTGATTTCCTTTTACGTAGAGATAACGATACATCGCTAATGTTAAGGTTTGCATGTACATTTATTGCACGTAGGGGATATGACTCGCAGTATTTAGGTCTCTCACGTGCCCTTTCAACAATAGCGTTTTGTAAGTCTCTAAAACTAGAAAAAGTCGTAATCGTTCCGGGCGAGAAACAAGATTTAAGAGTGACACAAAACTCATGTAGTACCATGTACTAACATGTAGTACCATTGATTTCATGTATGTGTTACAGTTTTAACTGTAGCGCAGTATATAATGCTTTTCTATTCGTGTGGATTTTTTTCAGAATCGTACACCAAAAGTTAAACCTAGGTTATGGCGACGGTTATTTAATGTATAAGAACAACCGGCTGTACGTGTTCGAGCCTGCTCTGTCAAACGGCTCTCTGGAGGATAAAATTACAACTGTAAACTTTGCTGCCATAATTTATTTTAATTTGGACGGCACGTCACGCGGGAGTGTCCGAAAGAAAAGCCTCTTTGTAACTGTCACCGTGAACGAATACTTCTTTCACGGGTAAGTTGTTCTATATATATATATATATATATATATATATATATATATACAGGGTGATTCAGGGAGTTTTGTACTTCTTTCGAGGTTTGATAGAGCTCGGCAAGAAAATAATTTTTCCCTATGGAGGGAGGACGCGGAAACGTCTTGTTTAGGAGAGAGAGTGAAGTTTATAAAAGTAGTTTTTCTGCCTTTTTTATCCTACATAGTTGTGCGAAATCTACGTTTGCGGGAGAACCAGTCAACGCATGAAGGAACCGATTACACCCGCGTGTTCGGAGGAAAATTCTGCACAAAGGAAGACACTTGACTAGTTTGCGTAGCAAAAAGCGAATACCCAGATTAAAGAATGTCATGAACAGTCGATATTTTACGTTAACGCTTTTTCATGAAAAATCGTACAATTTTTCTATTGCGACCAAAAATGTACGTCCAAAAGACCACTCTCACGCAATAGCAAATTTAATGTCCATCATTTTCGTACCAAGGTGATGGGGCTGCGTTACGTAGTTGTCAAGTAACTAAGCGTTTTCGACAGTCATAGTTATTATGTTTTACGTGCAAGTTTTCACGTTTAGAACCGTAAACATTTGCCAAGACGTTTCCGCCTCCTCCTTCCAATAGGAAAATTATTCTGTTGCTGAGTTCTACCAAACCTCAAAATATGTAACTAACTTTCTCATACGCCCTATGGAAATATGCATGCCTTCGCTTTCGATATGGCTATCGAAAAAGCTTAGTGACTTGACATTTACGTAACGCAGCATCATCACTTTGGTACGAAAGTGGTGGGCATTTAATTTGCTATTTCGTGAGAGTGGTCTTCTGGACATACATTTTTGGTCGTAATGGAAAAATTTTACGATTTTTCACAAAACAGCGTTAACGTACGACATAACAGCATATCGACTTTTCATGACTTTCCTTAATCTGGGTATTCGCTTTTTGCTACGCAAGCTAGTAAAGTGTCTTCCGTTGTGCAGAATGGTGGTCGTTGTGGTTGTGGTTCTCCCGCAAACGTAGATTTCGCACAACTATGTAGGAGAAAAAAGGCAGAAAAACTACTTTTATAAACTTCACTCTCTCTCCTAAACAAGACGTTTCCGCGTCTACCCTCCATAGGAAAAAAATATTTTCTTGCCAAGCTCTATCAAACCTCGAAAGAAGTACAAAACTCCCTGAATCACCCTGTATAAATCATGTCGTTATAACTAATAATTTATTTGTTTAAACGGTAAATTTCTTAAAGGTGAAATCTCCTTCCCACTTGATCGTTTCAGTATTTGTACTTTTTAAACATCCATTTATTGGACACAGCTTAGAGCTAGTGCGTTAAATCTAACGACGCGGGTTTGTCGGCATGCTTAAAAAGTAGAGTCTCTGCCTCTCTGGATGTGGCTTGTTCCACGCAACCGCATTTGCAATCTATGAACCTTGTTGTGGATGAACCGTTCTGTGAGAAAGCGTAATAAGTTGGCAGCTCCTATTTTCCTGTCTGTTTTTGATGCGTACAAAAGAGCCAGTTCATTGTCTCATCTGGCTGAATCCGTACTGAATACACTCCAATAAACAATTTTTGTCTATTGGAGGTGGTACGGGCTTTTTGCGTGTCTAAGTATTGCATTAGTTGCTTACGGCATCGAGCGACGCAAATGCATTATGCATTTCCGAAACCTCCCATAAGAAATATGTTTTGTTACTTTTTATTCATTATCTGGCTTTTTAGACAGAGGAAGGTGACACTGGTACGCAATTGTTGCATAATATTATATAAACCTGTCTTTCCAAGGTTACTGATATAATTGCATGATCTCTCAATGACAACTGTTTAGAATTCATGGGACTTCTAGCAAGGCAGTTCGATTTTCGTAATGCGCGTCATATGGGGGTAAGTCTAGCGAACCTACGGCAAGAGTTTGCTGATTCAGTAAATACCAAAAGTTCGCTATAGCGTTTCCTCGATGTACTAATGGCGATATCCTGTATACGTATCTCTCCCCTATATACTGCATAATTGCCTCAATTATTTGGCAGGATAAATTGATAATTGATTTTTCTATATATATATATATAAATATATATGGTGGGCAACGCGCCGTAAAACTTGGAAAAGCCCACATGAAAACATATAAATATATGATATTATTACTTTTGTCACTATATATAGTTGCATGTGCAATATGACGTTCTGATTATAGATTAATGCGTATAAACAACATGTCGGCAAAGCTAACTTACCAGGCATAACCAATCAGATACTTGTTATTTTCTGTTGTTTTGATATAGATTCTACGACGCAGAGGTATCTGAGAATGGTGAATCGAACATGCTGGACATCGACAACAGATATAGGTATTTCGTAGAGCGAAATTTTAGCTGGGCGCATACAGTGTATACCGATACCAAAAGGGTCAACAATCTGGCCGAATACGGCCATACTAAGTGAGTAATTCTAATCTAACACTTTCTGTTTTATTGTTCACATTCATACATGTAGCACTGATGAAGTAAGTATAGAAGAAGAGAAAGATATAGTCTTAAAAAAAATAATTTATAGGAATAAGGTAGAATCATCATCATAAGTTATTTCGCTTATATTGAGTATGCATGGAACATAGACAATTATACAGATTATACAATTATACAGTGGCGGCGCATTATTCGAGAGAGGCAGTGCAGTGATCTCCTCGCAAGGGCCAGGCAAGCAGACACATGAAACTTCGTACACACCTGAGAGCACAGACGACAGACGCACTCGGTGTACTCCTCGTGGAAGCTCGTGTTTGAACAGACCAGGTGGTGATAGCCATGAGCTATGTATCTGGTATAGACGTGGCGATTGTCACATGCAAGACCAGACCAGAGGTGAGAGGCACTGAAAATCTCCAGGTCTCCAACCTCTCGTCGAACTTGTTCAACTTTAAGTTCCTATTCCGAGATAAGCTCTCGAATGGTACTGTACGTGGTGTCTTCAAACTCGATCGAACCGGTGCACAGTCTGACATTAGCTACACAAAGCAGCGCCTTGCCCTCACTGGCAGGCGAAGCACTCGTTTCATGTACCTACATACATATACACATATATATATAGATATATATATAGATATATATATATATATGTATATATATATAGTATATATATATATATATATATATATACATATATATATATATATATATATATATATATATATATATATATATATATACATATATATATACACATATATATAAATAGCCCAGTACAATAATTTTATTAATCAATTTATATTACAATCCGGTGTGTAAATGAACGTGTTAACTTTCAGCCTATAACAGCCCTGGTGTGCACCATTCGGCAAGCGACCCCAAAACTGAGATCGCGTTGCCCCGCTGGACGTCAATGGAAAGTCTTTGGCGCAAAAATTGTGCGGCTCTCTTGTCCCCAGTAGTTATCTTTAGTCGTTCGCCCAATTTAGTAAGTATTCTTTCAGTCAAGGGGCCCGGTGGTCCCAAGGTTTTGAAGGCCACTGGGCTGAAGTTATGGGCTCTTGCCAGTTCGGCATATTTGTTCGTCTTGTTCGTTTCTGCTTGGGTCGCGGCGTGACCAGCTCTAAGTGAACCGACCATTGAGGGTGAAAGTGAGTCGGTTACGGTGGCATCCCATATGAGGGTACGGCCTCGTTCAAAGGGGATGAGAGTCATCCCGTCGGGACGCTTGCCGTCGTTTCTGGTTAGTCCAGTTGGTTCCAGTGTACTTGGGTAGCCTGCCGTCCTCAGGGCCCTTGCTATTGTATCGTTGATAGCCGCGTGACGTGGTCGACGACCTTCACTGAGGGCGCAGGATAGAGCGTGGTGAGCTCTAATGCCCACTGGCTCCCCGCATCGGCATATGTGAGGGTGAACGAGCGGCGTACCAAGTCGGAGGCCAACGCATATTCTTGTAGTGGCATCATCCAGTAAGGTTCCTAACGATGCACTGGGTAGGGCGTGTAGCCAATCGCTTGCATGTTTTGCGGAGGTTGCCCTAAGCCGAGCCCTAGTAGAGTCACTGTCAGCTTGATCAATAAGTAAACAAGCATGTTGATCGGCTAGCATGGCCGACCACTCACTCTGAGATGCGACGTTATTTGGTGAAGTTCCAAGAACCTCAACCAAATTACTCGTGACTCGATCTCGCATGGAGGTAAATTCGAGCTGGCCGGCTTCGTCAAGAAATTCGCAGACCTTGCCGGAAACCTGGTGGGTGGCAGCAACTATCGCAGGGAGTGCTAATATTGTCGGGTCTGGTAAGCCAAGTCCCCCCTTGGCTATTGGCAAGAACATCTGTCGTTTGGCTGTATCGTCCAGTTTGATGTTAAGCAGATTGGTTATTGTATTGGCTGTAAGATCATTGAAGCGTCGTAGCTCGTCCGTTTCGCCGGTAAGTTCGATACCCCTCAGAATATGAGTTAGGCGTGTGGCTGAGTAAGAGCACCTTAGCAGGTAAAGACCGCTATGGTAACCTATCAAAGGAAGGCGCTCCGAAGCGGTATTCAGTTTATCCAACCACTTCTGCAACACGGGGGCGACACCTTCCTGAAGTAGGGGTACCCCTAGAAGCTCTACTTCGTTTGCGCTGAGTATCTTGCAGCCCGGTAACAAGTGCGTGATCTCAGAGGTTGTTGAATCTGCATCAGGATTCCATACGAACAGTTCGCATTTCGAGGGATTCAGGGCTAAGCCGCTTACGTTCTCGAAATCGATAATCTTCTGTATGTCACTAGCGATTGTAGAGGCGTTGCCTGCAAGTACGCCATCGTCCAAGTACCACATGTTAAGCGGGCTTTCGAGCGATTTGATCAGGTCGTTAACTGCCAGGCAAAACAAAGGTGGACCCAGAGGGTCTCCTTGTTGTATACCTGTCTCGGACGATAGTATTAGGTCAGACGTTACAAGACAAGTTGGACGTCTATATGAGGACTCGACATAATGGTACATGTCTGGGGTTGAGTCCTTGACTGTCCTTAGCAAATGGTCTCTTCTTATCGTATTAAACGCATTTGAAAAATCCAACTTGAGCAAGTACGTAGGGCAACTCCTGGAGGCCAGGAAAGAGCGAGTTGTATGAACCGCTGTTTCTACTCCGGCTTTGACCGAGAACCCCAGTTGTCGGTCGTCTATTAGGTGTGCGAGCTGTCCTGTGTTATCTCTTATGCTGACCTTCGAAGCAATCCTGCGCAGGCATGATGAGCATGCTATCGGTCGGATAGAGCCGCACTTCTTTTTCAATGCAAATAATTTAGCGCCGAAAATGATTGGTAAAAGTTCCGCTGGTGGTTGCCAGAAGCGCAATATGTCAACAACTTTGGCGATAGATATTGCCAATTTATTGGCTGTTTCTCCCAGGTTTGGGGACAGCAAGTCGGCTAGTATTCTTGGACGGATAAAGTCTAATCCTGCTGAGGAACTTCTGGGAAAAGATTGAACAGCAGCAAAAATGTCTTCCTTGCTTGTGAATCCAGAATCTGTTGATGGTGGCTCAGGCCATATAGGCTCTGCTGGTGCAGGCGGGTGTTTCGCTCTTAGTGCGTTGGCGGTATCTTCGCCAGATGAAAACGTGTCTGTAGAGATTAGGATTCTAGCAGCATTGGTGCCGTCTCCTTTAGATAACTTGGTTAAGACTCTTCTAGCAACATCGAAGTCAGCGTGGGTTCGCGCGTTTCTTTGAGCGGTTCTGTGGGCCGTCAGGTTATGCAACCTGGTGCCGCACTCGTAATCCCGGAGATTCTTCCTTATGATTTGCGCTAATGATTGGTTGATATTTCTATTGGCTGGGAGGCGGAGTATGACCGGTACGAAGGAAAATAAGGCTAACCAAGCGTGGAAACTGTTCTGAGTGTGTACATCATCGAGCACCTTAGTGAGGGTCAAGGCTAAGATATGCCTAATGGATTTTGGTGTGATACGTACTAACTTAAAAGTTTTACTAATGTCTTGAAGTTTGACTAGGCTATCTTTAACTAAAGGATCGGCGGGGTGACTCGTGTCAATATCGGGAGACGGTGCTACATCTGTCGGGTGTTTTGCTCTAGTGTGTCGTAGTAAGCCACGCCTGGTGTATAGTAGGCCACACACCGGGCAGGGAACTTTCAGGCTAGGTTCGGCGTCTACGATGTTAGGTTGTACCAGCAGTCTCGTCGTTGTTGTTGGGGTTGAAGAGCTCCCGGATGGCAGGTAGGCGTGGTCTTCCATTATGACGAGGTGTGTTTAAGCTTCTCAACAAATGGAAGTAACGCAAGTAGGGGCTGAAGAACTTCAGTAAAAGTTTCGATCGCCTTAGCTAGCTCTGGGCTGACTACTAAAAGAAGGCCAGACAGTGACGACAGGTTGGTGAGCGTCTTGTGGGCCTTGGCATTGACCTGGCGCCGTGGTAAAATAACACGAGACCTTCTAAACGATCCAGCTCGTTGTTGCCGTGGCATTCGTTTCTTTTTCGGCAGGTTCCTGGGCCTAGGCAAAATTATTGATGGGTTTCCATCTTCAGAGGTAATTATACCTCTAACCGCAGCGGCATATGTTTTTTGGCCAATAGCGATATCGGCCGGTATAGGCGCTTGTTTGCAAGCTTCTTCTAGAGTTGCTGCGGGGTGATTTACTTTCACCTGCTGGAGTGTACGGGCCTCACTGATGAGTCTACTCTTCTCCCTAAGGAAGAAAAGTCTCGGGCATGAAGACGCTCCAGCAGGATGTGGTCCACGCAATTAACACACCGAGGTGTGTTTTGACATGAAGCGGCTATATGCCCCTCGGTTCCACATCTACGACAGATTTTTTGTAGGCTACACTGACTTGCTATATGACCGGGTCGGAGGCATTTAAAGCAGACCATCGGTTGATCCGGTTCGAGCACTACGGCGTGCGACTTATAACCCAGAAATATAGAGATCGGTGGTTGCCGGTCAAATGTAAGTATCACCCGGTCTAAGGGTTTCCGTACATCGCCCCGAGTGGGGTGCAGGCGACGAACTTGAGTCGCTCCTAAGTCTTTTAATTCCTCTAGGATTTCTGCCTCTGTGAAGGCGATGCTAACACCTTGAATTCTTGCCTTGAATGAAGCTATAGCTGGGCATGAGGCCTTTACTTGTATCCCGTTCATGTACCTTGTAAAACACTATTTAAGCAAACCCATACTCCGTCAAGACCATGCATTAGCGTTGAAACAACCTTGAGGTAGAACAGTGTTACTGCCGTCGGGACGGACAGTCGCTGGATGTCGCCTACCTCTCCATAAAGAGAGACTAGTTCTGTACGCACCATGTCGACGATGTGAGCAGTAAAGGTTGTCCCAGCATACTGCGGCCGAAGCCCCAGATACCGGAAAGAGTTGACGAACTCCAAGGATTGGCTGCCGCAACGAAGGACGTCTTTAGCAGCCAATAGATCTCCTCTTCTGAATGTCATAGCCTTGGCCTTCATGGCGTTAATTTCCAGCCCTTCGAGGCAAGGAACACCTCCGCCAGAGAAGCGATGCGCTTGATGGCACCTAGGTCGTGATGAGCGACCACTATGACATCTGCGTACATCAGAACTGTGGTCTTTTGGAACTCCCGTCGAATATAGTATTTAAAAAAATCGCAGGCTTGATTCCGTAGAGTGGGGTCGTATTTTGTCGGCTCCTGTAAAATGGTGCTATTCTCGTGGTTTGACTTCGACTTTGGCAGTGATAATTGCACCAACGACTCTGTGAGTAGTGAACTGGTGAATCTACAAGCTCGGAGATAGTTTGGTCGCGCTCCTAGGAATCGGTTTCCTTTTGAGCCCTCCGGCTGACTGGGCTCAAGTTGCCATCGTCATCGCAGACCAAACATTTATATTTACTGGCGAGGACATTTGTAGCTTAGAGGCTACCAGAGCGTCGTGGCTTAGTAGCAGCGCCATTGACTGCCACCCAACAGCACCGGGTTCAATATTCAAGCCTGCACGCTTCTTTTTGTTAAGTCCCTTAATTTAATTTAATTTGTTTTATTTTATTTTTTATTTCATGTTTTTGAAGCATTTGTTTGCTTTGTATACCGACGCTTGTTACGGCACAGACATGCCGAGGCTTGATTGATGCTTCGAGTAATAATCTTGCTTTCTGTGGGAAGTCTGGTCTGCGCAGCCGACGCGTTCGAGGAAATTACTTCGAAACACTCTAGAGAACCGGCCGACCTTGACCTGCCACACAAACCACCCTACAACGAGCCGCCAGTCACCAGTGCAGAACAGGTACGCAAAGCCGTGTGGACCTTTCCGGCAGGTTCTACCGCCGGCATGGACGGTCTGCGGCCGCGCTATCTCTGAAACCTTCTTGCCACGACTAATACAAATATCGCCAGCCGTCTACTGCGTGACCTACCAAAAGTGGTTGACATTATCAGAAGCGGTACAGTTCCCGAGGCCATCCGCCCTACTATTTTTAGTGGTCGCCTCATCGCGATCAAAAAGCCGAGCGGGTCGCTTAGTCTAATTGTCATCTCCTCAATCTTCCGCACAATTGCGGCAAAAATAACTGTCAAACTGGGAGCAGATATCGTGTGCGAGAAGTTTGGGGTTCACCAGCTTGGCTTTAATACGCCTAATGGCATCGAAGCCGCGGTCCACACCACAAGAACCTTCGTTACTAGCGCACCCAACAATTTTGCTGTCGCCAAACTCGATTTCAAGAGTGCCTTCAACAAGGTCCGTCGCGACCACATACTAATGACAGTACAAAGTTGATTGGCCAAAGGCGGCCCCCTTGATCAACCAAGCCTATAGAGCCAGACCGGAGCTCTCATTTGGTGATACAACATTTTTTGTCGTGCCGTGCAGCAGGGCGACTCCCTTAGTCCGCCGCTGTTCTGCTTAGCCATCAAGGAGCTGGTCGATTCTATCCAGTTTCCCTGGATTCTCTGGTACCTAGACGATGGCATCATCGGAGGAGAAGCATCGGTGGTACAGGCAGACATTAAAAGAGTTGTTGAATTCAGTCTGAAGAGTGGGCTTGAACTCAACCCCCCGAGGTGCGAACTTATTTACAAGGGTCAGCCTAACCTATCCGCTTTTAAGGCACTCCTTCCCGGGTGCAAACACGTCGAGGCAGCAGACATGACGCTCTTGGGGTCCCCTGTGGGGTCCCCATTCGCCCGGAACTCGCAGGTAGAATTGAGAGCCTTCGCTCTCGTCTAACCCGGCAAAACCTGCTCGATCCCCAAACTGCGTATCACCTATTAAAATCATCTCTGGATTTAGCAAGAATTGTCCATATCCTCCGCAGCACGGACGTCGGAGCAAACCAGGATCTGCTGTGGGAGTTCGACAAAAGCCTAAAAACCAGCCTTAGCGACCTCCTGAATCTAAACCTGGCCGACAACAACTCTCCCCCTTAGATTCGGGGGTACGGGAATCCGCTCTACCGCAGACCTGACACCTAGCTGTCACGTCGCATCATTACACGCCTCAGGGGGTACCGTTCAGCGCATTAGCCCGGCCGTGGCTCTACAGGCTTTCCAAGATGCCAAATAGGTTGCCAATACGAGACTCGAGAACCTCGCAGGCCCACTCCCAGAGGCAAACAAATACCTGCAGAGGTCCTATGATGACCTGATCGTCTCTAGGAAGTACCAGCGCTTACTCTCTGACGCACTAAGCACAGCAGACAAGGCCTGACTGCACGCGGTCGTCCAGGAAGGCGCCAGCAAATGGCTCCAAGCCATCCCTTCCTCAAACCTCGGCACTTTACTTGATCACGAAAGCTTTCGTCTGTCCATTGGTTTGAGGTTAGGAACAAGGCTAACTGAGGAGCACCGGTGTCCGTGCGGAGCACAGGTGCACATCTGGGGGACCCACGGGCTCTCCTGCAGCAGAAGCGAAGGACGTCAAAGCCGTCACGGCGAGGTTAACGAGATTACGGCTTGTGCCTTGAGGTCTTCTTTATCGCCGTGCATTCGAGAGCCGACCGGCTTTCTAAGAAGCGACGGAAAGAGACCAGACGGTCTCACCCTTATTCCCTCTGAAAGGGTAAAGGCGCTTATTTGGGATGCGACGATCACTGACACGCTTGCCCCCTCGAACTTGGAGGCCAGCGCATTTGCCGCTGGCTCCGCGGCACGCAAAGCTAAATGTCTTAAAAGCAATAAATATGCCCAGCTCGCCAACGAGTTTTTTGTCGTGCAACTAGTGTCTGAGGCACTCGGGGGGCCTGGCGCTGAGGCATAGTCGCTCCTACAGAAGATTGGCAAAATAATCGAACAGGCGACAGGGGACAAAAAGCTTTTGACTTTCTACTTCAGCGACTATCTCTGGCGGTTCAGCGCGGCAACGCAGCAGCAATTATGGACACAATGAGGGGCTGCCTCGAGGACAAGCTTGACTGGTAGAACTCCTCACAAGCCCAAGTGTAGTTATATTGCCCTCTAGACATAGCATTAAATAATAAATAAAGTTTTCTTATCGCAAAAATCAACAAAATGGCAAGCAGAAAAGTGAAGGAGGCGCAGCTCAATGGGTCGCCTTGCGGGGTTCCCACATTTTGCTTTACCTGCAACACTTCCTGCTTACCTTGTACCAATGAGTGTCCTTATCAAAGAAGCTCAAAATCACGCTCAGAAGAGAGCCACCAACCCCCTATGTGTCGGAACAACTTCACCAGGAAATCTCGAGATGCTTTGTTGAAGGCTTTGACGCAATCTATAAAGACTGCATACAAATGACCTACGGGTTTTGCCACAGCTCGCTAAATCTCTGACTGAAGCACATGGATCGCATTACGCGTTCCTCGACTTCTGGAAGCCGAATTGCTTTAGCGGAAGGATTTAGTCAACAATATTTCGATCTGTTTTATAATCAATTTGAAGAAGATTTTCTTCAGTGTCCTTTCAGGCGCTATACCGCGGTAGAAGTTTGGATCTCGCCTGTCATACCATGCTTGCCCTTAAACAAAAGAGAACACCTGGCGATATGCCAGGCTCCTGGCATTTGTCCCCTCTTCATAATCTCGTTAAAGAAATCACAAAGATGGTTTGCCAAAAGTGGCTTAGACTCCATCCAGTGCTTATAGTATACCAGGTCTGGCCCCGCACTCTTACTTCTGCTGTAGCCTGGCGATATGCCAGGCTCCTGGCATTTGTCCCCTCTTCATAATCTCGTTAAAGAAATCACAAAGATGGTTTGCTAAAAGTGGCTTAGACTGCACCCAGTGCTTATAGTACACCAGGTCTGGCCCCGCACTCTTACTTCTGCTGTACTAAACCTGACTTACTTCTTCTACCACAAAGGGCAGATTCATAATATTCTGCTCCAATGTGAGCGAGACTCATTGGAACCAGACGTACTGTCTCGCAGTTATATAGAAGACCGGTCAGGTGACTCGTTGCCTGTTCGTCGCTGAGCAGGTGGTTTACCCCTTCCGAGGTGGTACAATATAGGCTGAGGGCTTGCGTTCGGCTCTTTTGAGCAGTCGAGATTTTTCCCGCCTAGCGTCTTTACACTTGTGGTCAAGGCATAGCTTTACGTGTGCTCTTTTATTGTTGAAGTAGTCAAGCCTGCGTCTGGCTAGCAGCTGCGGTGGTGCATTTGCCCTCCCTTGGCGCAAGAGCTCGAGCACCCCACAGTAGGCGAGATAGCAAGCCACTGCCGTGATCTCTTCTGCCCCGGTCTCTTCCACCTGACTGCACTTCTCATGGTTTGGTTCTCTCTAGCAATTCACAACAAGTATTTACATCACCGTTCACCTCGAGGCAATCAACCTCTAAACGTGAAAGGTCAACATGCCTCGTGCCAGCCAAGGGTGGATTGCTTTGCTGTTTGAACCAACTATCAGAACTATGGAATTTTTGCAACTGCTCACACCGGTAGGTGCTTCCTTGGAGCCACCTCAAAAACATCGAAGCTTTTAACTTTGCCAATGACAAAGTTGTGGAACATTAGGTCAATGGTGCTGCTTCCATTATGATTTATCTACGTGTGGCCTTCGCGTGCATAAGCACATCTCAGAAAAAGTATTCCATTAACTGGAGTCTCCCCTTTATCTTTCCTAGCCCTATCATCAATACGGGCATTGAAGTCGCGACCCACGATGGTTGGCATAGACAGGTCGAAATCTGATATACCAGAACTCACTGTGTCAGCGGCCTCTGCCGAGTCAAGATGTGGGGGGAGGTACAATACGACTATGTTCACCCTCATAGACGAGAGGCCCACACAGAAATCGTACTTCCTTACACATTGCGCCGGCGGTATACGTTTATTTAGGTAGATTGACAATCCACCCACTGGTCTACTACGGCCCCCAGCGGGTAGAGCAGCCAGTTGAGGGAACCCTTGCATATTATTGATATGCAGTTCCTCCCGCTGGTAGGTCTCTGTAAGGAGTGCAATACCACGGAGGATAGTCTAGAATTAAAAACAACCTCCTTAAAAAAATGTAATTCTAGAATGACGTAAGCATGTCAACTGGCGCTAAGCTTGTTTTCCCTCTGAGTCTCTCACAGTTCCAATGAAGCAGCCGTAGAGACCTAGTAGTCTCAACGCTAGCATCTCTAGATCTGTTCAGTCACTTGCAAAGAGCCGGACGACCAGGGGCGATAAAGCTTTCCATAACCATTTTCTCGTAGGAAGCACCACCAGCCCAGCGACGAAATAGGATACCAGGCCAGAATTCATTCTTGCCGCACTTTGCGTACTCGCCGTCACCCAGCACTACATAGAACACGGCATCATTCCCCTGCGTCCGCATTTTAAATACTGCCCTTGCAGAGATGCTCCTGTTGACGGGCCATGTGTGTGGGTTGACAGCTGACGTTTGGCCGCCAGCCATGCTACTCTCCCAGCGTGCTGAACCTGCCTGGCCCAGCATACCTTTTAAAATCTCCCACTCCATCAGCTGCGCTGGCTTTCTGCAAACGAAGCTTTGTTTCGCCGCTCCTCCTCCGTTGGGAGGTGACAAAATCATCGTTGTCTTCCTCGTCTTCACGGTTGTCTCCGTTGGCGACGTTGCTGCCGGGCACCCGCGTGAAACACAGTATGAAGCCTTGATGACTTCGACGGAGGCATGGAGGGAGGCGGCGAACTTGTTCGACGCCGTTTTGACACTCAAGACAGCCAAGCAAACGGCCAGGCGGGAAAGGTTTGAGCGGGTCTCTCGGGAGTGTGGTCGAGACGAGGAGCCGAGGAAAGGGGTGGGAATGGGGAGCAGCCAGGCCCTCATGGTCTCGACGCATCCTCACAGGACGGATTACAAAATGGCATCCCCCTATCTAACCGCAGGTAGACATGCGGGATGATAGTCAGGGATAGAGCTGATTGAAGGAGAACGTCAGAGACGCCTCTCCCACGGCTTCGAAGTAATGCCAAAGTAATACCGAGCCTGGGGGGGTGGGAAGGAATCTGGGTTTAGTGGGTTTGCGAGTCTCACACTAGTCACGCAGGCTGCTAGTGGCGCAAGTGCATAATGCATTCCCGAAACCTCCCAGAAAAAGAAAAAGGATGAAGCCTTGGTTATAAATAACCAGTTGTTCTCCCATTTTGAACGGGTGCAAACTTTGCAAATTCGAACATCACGGTAGCAGATGACCAACCTTACCAGAATAAGGTAGAATGTCGTTGAGAATAAAGCATTCAAGTAGCCGTGCGCCTTTTAGGCTTGGATTGGACTATGCAAGCATAACCAAAAGAAGTGACACTCATTCATATTCTTCAATAGCGATATCTTAGTTCGAAGGACATTGCTGCTAAATTAGTGTTTATTTAAAGTCAATACGAAAACGCGGCATCGGTTTGATTGATTGAATCTTTGTTCTCGTCGTTGATTATTTGCTTTTGGGCAAGGAACTCGCATTTCTGCCGTAGTCGAGTTTAGTAGGCGCCGGAAATCCATGTGCAACTGAATAAACAAATAAAATGCCTTAATTCTGTAGAACATTGAACACTCAAAATATTGAGGTCCGTATTCTGCTTTAATTCCACTGTTGACTGCATACTACGTACTACATATGGGGTTGTTTTGGTCTCGACCGCAGCGGCCGGGTTTGCTAGAGCTTTCGGAAAATATTGCAAAATTTTAAAATAGAAATCCGCCCAGTCTCTACGGTTAGTCCATCAAGTAGTATTTTAGTGCGCCTCTGGACACCTGCCGCTCAGAACCCCAGTTACTCATCTGTGGCCTAACTCCTAAATCCTTTATATGAGAGTTGCTCGGCTAAAAAATGGGATGTACATACGATTAAATCTTTCACTATGCAGATTATTAGAGCGGTGATCTGCTGAGTAGAAGATTGTCGTAGTCTTAGTAACCATCATCACCCCGTCTGGTGGCAACAGCTGAGAAGTTTTATTATTATTATCGTCGTTGTTCTCGCCGCTGTCATTGTTGCCATCGTCGCTATTGCCATAGTATTATCACGGCCTCATTGAGGCAAATAAGATCTCAGCTAAGCCGCTAACTCCTTAGCTTATATCTTGGGTTGAGAGCCCGTAAGAAACAGCGCCATCAGCCAAAAATAGTGGAGCATGCGGACCTTGAACTAGAACTAGAAATGCAAGAGAAAGATGATTTGTTTTTGTGCTAATTGGTCAAAATGATAGAGCGAATCGAAGAAATGCACAAGATAAAGTCAAATGCTAAGAACCTGTGAATTATAGAGAAAAAATTAACGGGGTTTTTAAGGTCTCTACTAGGAAATGTAATACGGTCAGAGAGAGCAAGGGGACAACGGGAAAACCGGGGAAGAAGACCGGTGCGATGCTGTCGGGTCCAATTTAAGAGATGAGTGATGAAGTGTTTCCTACCGCTTTAGTAGCGATTTATCTAACAAAAGATTCTACGCAATGAGAGACTGCGAGATAATTGAGAAAGCGGTCGCAAGGTCGACACAGCACCAGGAAAAATCAAAAGCGCTGCATGAAACAAGGCCTACAATTTCAATTTTAATTTGAAGTTTATTCACAGAAGCGCAATTTCCTAATGCTTAAGTTCTCGTATATAAAAATATTAAAAATGTGTATTAGCACCTCTTGCTACATGATGAGCCAGAGAGATACTAGGACAGTCAATAAGCTTTTTGAACTATCGAGTATAAGCACAACGTCCACATCGCAAAAAAACAGGAGGAGAGCCACAGCTTACCTTGATTCTTCTTTAAATTAAGTAAGATGTCTCCTACGCCGACACGCTTATGCGTCTCGATATCACGATTGACCCAACTGAATACAATGTGAGGGTTATGAGAATGTGAGGGTTGCGTGTCAAAGTTAAGCTAGCAGCTATATACACTTGAGAGTTGCAGAGAACGCAGAAAGTGCCTCATTTTTTTTTATTTTCGAGGCCCTCGCGGGGGTCCACGGGACTACCCGGAGTGTGTCAACACGGTGCAGGTTTATAATAAGGGGCTTGTTTAAAGGAACGACGCAAGAGGATGTTGAACAATCGTTCGGCCAGAAGTAGTGCTGCTTTTTTGTCGTTGAGGAGTCTCAAATGGGGTCCCGTGATCTATGGTCGGCCGTGGCTAGGCTGAACGGTAAATTGGTTGGACGTCCTGTCAAAATTCAAGTCAGGTAATGTGCCCACAAATGCGTTAAGCTGGGCCACGTCTCAAATGAATGCACGGATGTGCTACAACTACGGAGCAACAGGACACCCAGCCAGCTCCTCTTGCCCGAGTTACCGATTCAAAACAACTTGCCATTCTTGCCAAATCGTTGCACGTCAGGTTAACCTCGCAGCTCTCCGACACCCCAATAGGAATGCCCGACAGATAACGCCCTGGACGAGCCAGACCACACAGTTAACACGCCTGCTTAGGACGACGAGGGTTTCAAATTACTCTTTACCGAAAAAGAATCTCACGATCACCACCGGTTGAGTATCAGGTTGCTAAGCGCTTCAACTTCGTGGGGCCCTACCAACCTTAACCAAATCGCCAGCGGCGGCAGACTTTGTCGTTTCTAATAGGGGGTACGGAGATTACCCTCCACCGCAGTGAAATGGAGCTGCACATAGACCTGACAGTCTGTAAAAAAAAGAACGCTTTTAAAGTTTTAAACGGGACCGTACTACTTCACGGAGAAAATCTTAGCATCGAAAACCATCGGGAACACCGTCGACTTAACACATTTACTTCGACCTCAAACTGAGCACGGAGGTGAAAGCCATATGATAGCAATACATACCAGGCCAGACTTACAAACATTCTGGACTCAAAAGGGAATTTCAAGCACCCGAGACTTGCAGATAATGTTACAAGATGATTGTAGCTCGTGTGGCCGCAGACTCTTCATGCGCTACCGACCGCCTTCACAAAAATTACTGGTGAAACGAGGGGATTGCATTAGCCCGTAGACGCCACACCAGTGCCAGAAGAAAAGCCACCAAGGCAAGACACAGTGATACGGACGAGACCCAGTTCTGGCCAAAAAAACTCGAGGAGCTGAAGGAGGTTGCTCGCAAGAGTAACCTCGAGAGGTTCGAGATCGAAAGCAAGCGGGAAAAGACAGAGAGCCAAAAAGAGGCGACAGCGCAAGAAAGCTAATCGATTGACTACGGACAGCGAGGGTTACAGCAGGAAAGGGCGTGGGGCCACCAGCGCCAATGCCGCTGCTGTTGCACGAAAGAAGGAGGGCTCAATGGCTCAAGGGAGTGGCGAAAGTGGCTTTGCGTGGATGGAATAAGACTGAAGGTGGGGGTTTCCTACTCGTGCTGTTTCTTACCTAATAGGAGGATACAGGAATGCACGTGTTCTTAGAGTCAACTAGGCCGTAGCTTAAGCGCGCATGAGGGAAAACCATTCATTGTTACCAGAGACGTTAATTCGGTCAGTAATGCATGGATTGTAGCACTTCGGAAAAAAGGCACATCTTACTGAAATGGATAGCATGAGCAGGGGCGTATGTCTATCAACGACGGGGACGTCCCAACGTTCTCACGCGCAGCGAGGAAATCCCAGGTAGATCTTACGTTGGCCAACGAACGGGCATTTACAGTGATAACCGAATAGAGGGTCGACACGATATATAACCACAGCGACCACCACTATATCTACTTTGAAGTATGGGTCTTAACTGGGACGCTCCCAGCACCACTTGCCCAGGGCAGATGGTGTCAAATGGTGCAGATAGAAAATAAAGCGCTGATACGGCAGATCAACGCCAGGCGCCGGATAATAGAAGTGGGAACGGTAAAGAAAAATCCACTCACCGAAACCCTCATTGCCGCGCGTAGAAAGGCAAGTCCGCCCCACCCGAACGGCGTACATGATAGACAAAACCGAACCCAGAAGCTCATCTCGAGAAGTAAAGCACACGCGTGAAAACAGCTGAGAGAAGACATGTGGGGTTGCCGTACTTCGGTACGTTCGTTATGGCTAAGCTTCAGGCGTTTTCTCCAAGAGTCCCTCCGGATATTCTAAAGGATCAGATCCATAGCTTGTTCCCAGTTCACCCATGAAGAGACGACAGGTAGGAGCTTCTGGCTGTCTAGGATGATATTCTCGAGGTGACTTCGAAAAAGATAGAGCGAGTACAGCAACGGTTGACACCCGGTTTGGATAGAATACCCGCCGGAGCAGCGAGGCTGTTGGTGAAACGATGGCCGGAGCTAGTTAAAGCACTGGTGCTGCGCCTTCTAAGAGAGAGGCTGTTTCCGCAGCTGTGGAAAAACAACAACCTGGTCCTGATTCCCAAACCAGCAGGAGAGGGAAAAGCCCTAAGCTAGTTCTGCTATACGGCCTATATATCTCTTTGATACGATAGGTAAGATCTTGGTGAATGTTATTGTTGGGAAGCTTAAGATTAAACTTAAAATGGCCCTGTCAGACGATTAGTATGGTTTCCGTAAAGAGTAATCCACGCTTGGCGCCCTAAGACAACTTGTTGTGCTCATCCTCCTGAATGTCAAGAATGTCTCCAAATCGATGAGCTTGAGGTAGCTATGGACGTGATGAGGCGCAAGGACCATCGGCCGGTGGCATGGGAAACGGGTCGCGGACCCTCAGAGGCCACCCGCAGGCAGCTGAAACAGAGGCCTGATATCTAAACGTGTCTTTTTCGTCGACCGATTTCTGGAAGCAGTCGGTAAATAGCCAGCAAAGACGAACTAGCTTTGAGATTAGGCAGAAACAGCCAGGGACGTCTAGGCGATGGCTCTCGATGCATCCCCAGGTGGTGGAGCTGTGGAAGACGTTAACGGTCTGGCTAACGCTCCTAAGCTGTTCTAAGACAAAGAGGAGGCGCCGGATGATGTCAGATTGGAGTAGAATATAGGATTTGGTGCAACACCCGCTACCATGGATTCGAAGTAATGTCTACGCAGTTACCGACCTCTTTGGGTTTGGTGGCGCGATTTTACTAAATTTGTGAGTCCCAGACTTGTCACCATGGCTGGGGGTACCGTATGTCCACAAGGGATTGCGTAGTCCTCCCCCCGCCCCATAGTAATGCTGAGACGTCTCAGCAGGAAAAAATGGGTTGGATGTCCACACTACCAGCCCGCATTTAGACGCGTTTCCTCCAGTGGTGTCCTTGCGTGCGTATCGCTTTTTCCTAGTTAGTTCTCTAGAGTCGAGCCCCGGTTGGCGTGGTGGCATGCGTCTGCACCTCGCAACCGGAGGAGACACATAGGTGCGCGGGTTTCGAGCCCCACCGTTGCACATTTGTATGTTGTGGGGGGTCCGTCTGTGAGGCAATGCGAAGAGGCAGTTCCATGGACGTTAAATCTTGGCTGAATGTGAGTCAGTCCCGAAAGGATTTTTTTTTTTAGTTAGTTCTCTAGAAAATCCTCTTATCATCAAGCTGTGTGGGATACGCCTAGGTACTGTATATAGTGACTGGGTAAATCGTTAAGTTTTACTAGGAATATGTGATTATAACTTTGCATTTGCAGGCTGTTTCAACACTATGGAGACGAATGCGACAAAGTCGAGGGCACAGGTAAATATCTATAATATTGTATCTAAATAGGCTTTTCGTTGTATTTTTATCACATTAGCACAAACTTCTCGCCTGTTTGAGTTATAGATTTAAATATCTTCTTCTTCTACCAAACGAACACTGCTAGTAGGGATTAATTACAAGTCACTCATTCCATAGGTCTGGCTTAGCGAAGCTGCAGCCACATCGTCAAATAGCCGCACATAATGTTTCTAACGTTTTTTAACCCAGGTGAGAAAAAAGCGAAACAACTATCGTTTGTTGCATACTAGGTTTAATCATGAAAAATCACACGAATTGACTACACTATTTCGTGAAAATTTAAGTAAAGTACCGCAGTATTACTCAACTATTGCGGCTATACCTAATTAACGACCCCCAATTTCCGATGTTATTCGGGTGCGATTGCATGAAGGCGCTGAGATGGGGGCAGCTCGAGGCTCGCCGAGTAGAAAGCGAATTAGTGCTATACGATATTCAAACCCTAAGCTCACTACGCCAGCGATGGGAACACTACCGGCAATACATGCACTCACAGTCCAGTTTGAGGAACTTCTGAAAACAGTGCACCCCAGGCCAAGGAGAATAGCTTATGTTCTCGCATCGAGAACGTCGAGAAGGGTTACAAGCAATGGAGAAGATATGCCTTAAAAAGTTGGATTGCCAGAAAAGAAGCCCACGGAGTTTAACGAGTTTTTTCAACGTCTCAAGAATTCGCCTGCAGAAGCTACGTGGGATAGCCCCGCATCTTTATTCTTGGACTAGCAGATTTGTGATCGCATATCGTAGCTAACAAACCATAGAGCGAGAGAAGGCGAAAAAACGGTAGGAGAGGTAGAACACAAGGGCCAGCCACGTGCCCTGCTATCGATGATGGACACGACGTGTGGTGGACAAGTTGTGCTTGTCTTGTATCGTAAAGATACTCATGAGAAAGTACATGCTAGTACAATCAAAGGAGCTTGGCACAGTGAAGAGACATTTCGATCAAATTCGGAAGACAGACGTGAAGAAGGAAATGGCGTATACGCAAAAGCACGTTTGTGGTACGGGCGACCCTGGCGACAAACAGCCAAAATATTCCGAGGTTGCTGTAACAAGACTATCCTCTACCGCGGCGTCAAATTCTTCTCCTGGCGCCGACATCGCCTATAAGCGTGGAAATTCTCTACCGAGCTAGCTACATCAGCGGATTTGATTACGTCGACACCCCTACAAGAGCCTAGAGTTCTGCGATCAAGAACGAATATAGATTATTGACAGATGGCCGGACAAAGCCGTCATCGTACGTAGCTCTAAGCATAACTACACACATACATTATCACATAATTAGTAGCTATCACATAATTAATAGCTAGCGTGGGGGACTGTCGTACCTGGGCAAGTTCAGACACACGACTCTCGGCTAGGCTCCACGTGCTGACGAACGTGCAGTGGAAAAAGTAGATACGAGTAGATACGAGGAATGTCCATACAATACTAAAAAAGCGTCTACTTAGACCGAAACGATTCTACCGCATTCGGGAATAACCTGTGAGCGACAATAAATGCAGCACCACAGGGGTGCAGTGAAGCACTACCGAGAAAGCAGTGACACATTACAAGTGTCCGCAGGCACTTCCAACAGCATAGGTCGCAATGTACTCACAAATACGTTGCATAAAAGACAAGCGAAATTGATCCATTCAACCACTTCGAGACAGCTAGAAGTTAGAGTCGGTCCTCGCCTTGGGATCCCTCTAGTCGAGGAACATGAATGCAGCTGTGGCGAGAAGGTCTCACCCCTAGGGCACCATGGCTTATCCTGCATCCGCAGCTTAGGCCGTAGGACGAGACACGCTCCTTTGAATGATACCCTAGCCCGTGCTTTAAGGTCTTCTGGCTACCCGTGTGTTCTTGAACCCGCAGGTTTGTATACAGACGACTCCCGTCGACTTGATGGGATGACCCTAACAGCCTTTGAGAGTGGCAAGACACTCGTCTGGGATGCTACCGTAACTGACTCTTTAGCACCTTCGCTGGTCAGTCACGGCGCTACCCAGGCTGGTTATGCTGTTTCGCAGGCGGAAAGAAACAAGTGTCGGTAGTATGCATCTATCGGAGACTCTATGGATTTTCGACCTTTTGCCTTTGAGACCTTAGGGGGCCCAGGTAAAATTACTGAGGGAGTTATTACTAAGATATGCAAGTGTCTAAGATTGGCCACGGGGGACCTGCGCGCTGGTAATTTTTTCCGGCAAAGGCTGTCATTGGATATACAACGTAGTAACTCCACGGCGGTGCTTGGCACCTTGTCCAGGTGGTCGACATCAGGCCTGGACCTAGGGCTGGTGTAGTTTGTCGTCACGTTCGCTGGGGGACAATTGTTTACACCCCGTTATGAGCTAAATAAAATTATGGCATAAGCAAGTTAGAGCGCGTAACCGATTAACACGGTGGTTGCTCCAGAATCACGCTGCTGCAGCTGGCAAAGTGAATGCGAAAACGGATTGACTGCAAATGTTTAAGATAAATTCCTATGTATAAGATGCAAACGTTAAGATAAATTCATATATTCAATTGTAACTGAAAACAGAAGCATAGAAGATCACGCTAGATCTTGGGGAGGCGCTGTTCTGCGGTGCTCGTTTATGATTCTTCGGGGCTTATTACATAAGCCACCGCGATAGTATTAGGTATCGTTGAATTATTATTGTTATTATATATTCAATTATAAATAATTGAAATATTTTTTATATGATTAAGTTGTGCTAAAATGCGGTTGCTCACACGGACCCGTGACACGGAGGCTCGCTGGTAGCGTGGGCTGGTAGTGCGAGGCCTCCAAAACCGACGACGGCTCTCGTTACCCGACTTGACTGGGGACTGTTCTTTGCATTACATCCTACAGTCAGAGGGGTCTACTACAACCGGCGGATGTGTTTCCCACGAGCCGCGGAGAGTGATGAAATCTCCGCAATAGGCCTAGTTTAGCACGAAGGGATTAACTGCAGTGATAGTTTAATTGGTTTCGTTAGTTAGAATGTTTTAGTGATAATATATGCGGATTGCATTGTTGTTGCCCACAATTGTTCCCACCAAACGCATTACATTGATCATTGAGGCATACATTGGTTCTAAGGGGTTATCTAGGTGCACACCCGTAAAACCTAGGCTGTTAAATTACTGCTACTTGAGCCCTTGAAATTTACAAACACATTTTCCTATTGAAACTTATGGATTTTTGTTTTGTAGCTCGATTATGTTGTGAGCTTAGACCTTGCGTATTTGTATGCAGGGGTTATTAATGCCAGGCGACTTTCAGTTCACGTAGCGGTGCGTCTTTTAATGTTAGAAGCGCTTTCAAAATTTTGCTTATAGCCTAGGCAGAGTATGTCGGCGCTTGAGTGAGGGTAATTTCCGTTCGCGTATCTGTGCTGTCGAGCTTTGAATTCAGGCACACCTAAAATGCTGACACTGAGCCAACTTCTCAGCGTAGAAGCGAAAGATAGCAAATGCGATGGTGGCGACGCTTTCTCGAACCTCGATTGTGGGCCGGAATGGCCTGCAATCACCGCCACTAAGTGACTTTCATGAGTATTTTTCTCAGTGCAATTTTGTGTGGACGGAGTAGCTGGCAGGACCAGATTGTACAGAGGATAACGCAAAAGAGCAAGACCCTCTTCCTGAGTAGTGTGTCCAAGATTATATTCTAGGGCAGGCTATTAAATGCGTGTTTACGGTCCAGCAGCTCAAGGACATGTTGAATAGCATCCAGCGTTGAGCACCCTTGTCAAAATCCAAATGAGTCCGTGAAAGCGCTTGCATATGCGTGATCACTTGATTTACTTTTTCGACTAGGACATCATTGCGTTGAGTGGCCAAACATCTGCCAGAGTGATTCTCGCTGGCCAATATCATGACATTTTGGGGAGAGGAGAGCAAATAACTTTTTTGGCTGTTTTTGTCGCTGCTTGTTTGCGGATGTCCTGTGCCTGCCTCCTGTAGGCGGGCCACGCCATGCTGCCCGCGCGATTGTCCAGTGTGTCGTAAACAAAGCATCGGGGCGTCGAGGCATGGGATGCCGTAGAACAGTGGCCAAGGAACGTTTCACTACCGGAGCGCTCATGCTGCAGAGCTTAATGGAACCAGGACTTTGCTCTGCTTGGTAAAAGCCGCCAGAAGCCGCCGTTGCATATGTCTTCGCGTTTCTCTAGCCACACATACAGCAAAAGCTGCAGTCTCGACAGCTATAGCATGGTCTGGTTATCAAAATTCTATTTTGGCCCTAAGATGCCCCACACGGGATGAAAGCGCCTCTTTGCCGTAGAGGACTGCCGCCGCACCCGGGAGCTGCTGAAGCAGCTGTAAAAACGAGGGGATATATGCGGTCAATTTATTGATAATGCCGGAATCAGTAGTGCCTTCAGGGGACGAGGGAACTCACCGGAGAGCCCCCAGGGGCCAGAATAGGGCTACAACAGTCGTAAAATTTTCGGTGGTATTTGCAGCCCCGATCCTAGTTGAGAGGTAGGATAATGCTTACGGAACGCATGTCGCACCAGGGCCCGAGGACTGAGGGGGCTTCTCTGCCCTTACCTCGTCTTATACCCCTTGTAGGGTCTGCACTGCGTTCAAAAGCGTCCTCGCTTGCTTATCGGCATCCTTGCAGGCAACTCGAAGTGCCCTCCTAACGGCATCCGCAGTCGTTCTCGTCTAGGTCCAGGTCAAGTTTTGCGTCCACCTCCTTTAGCTGTACCTTTGTATTCTTGGCCTTACAGAGTTCCATAGTGGTCCTGATGTGGCCCTCTAAGACTTTGAACGATCGGACTGCCGCCTTACTATGTTTAAGACTCTTTACATCGATAAATTACTTTAGAATTTTATTGTGTCCTAGATAAGTCTAAGTCGTACCTAGTAGTTGCAACCTAGCCTACTGCCTACCCTTTATATGGGCTTCCATTTCCAAACAGATTTGGTGTCATACTTCGTTGGCGCTTATTATGCATATTAAAAATTAACGGTAATTTGTGTCTAAAATGTATGATTTTGGTAGAATAAATTGATGGACTATTCACGGCTTTGTAGGAAACTGTAAAATTACCAACCAAATTTAGTAGGAAACGTTTAATGTACCTTGCATTTTAGCTATATTTGTTGTTAATAATAAGATACGAACCATGAGAGATGAGTCGTCTTGATTTCAAATTATACTACCCGCATTGAAATCTATAATATTGAATTACACAAAAAAGAAAATGAAAAATGCATACGATTACGGCATTGACTACGGAAGTAGTGATCGGTGCCGCCCACCAGATATGGTTATATAAAAAAACACCAGTTTGATAATCTTCTTGGAATAGCAAATATAGACGTTTAGAGAAACCCGAGGCTGGCCCTGAAGAGACTAGCATGTCTTATAAACATGGCATTTCTATAGCATACCATACTAACATTGCATCCTAGAGGGCGTTTAGGTTACTGTCAAGTATAGAGGTGTACACTGGCTACTAGCATGTTCTAATCGGTGTTATTTCTATTGCAGATGGCGAGCTTTTTCCAGCCTTTGAAGAACCGCCGAAAAGCGTAAAGATTTTCACCCCTCTTATTGCAAAACCATGGTCCTTGTATCTACAGAAAATATACTGTATCAACTGTGAACTAATCGCTCGATTCGACGGTGCTAGCGACCTCTTTAATGAAACTGGAGACCCCGTGCTTGACAAGTACGTTTGTTTTTATCTAAGGAGACTCTCCTCCTAAAGATTGGCTCAATCTAGGCAAGATCACCTAAATCTAATTTCTCAAAAAATACATACGTACTAAACAGCGTCTTCTAGTAAAAATAAACACGGTCCACAAAGAGACTTGTTGTTTAGGTTATATGCAAGACATGCATATGTATCGTTGGCTTATAGTTTTAGCAGCTAAAGGCGTCTGAAGAGCAGATTTGTTTGTGATAATCTCTTCCGCGAATTAAACATGCTAACTACCAGAGACAGAGTTACTTTTTGTTTTCGTACAGGTGTTTATGCCAAGCGCCGACGCACCTAAAGGGAACATTCGATGCTAGCCGGTGGATGACATACACTAAGCGTGGCAATGCACGTATTTTGTATCCAATGCCGGTTGTGCTTAGTCTGCCTCACTTTCTTCACGGGGATCCTTCATTACTGGCTAACGTCAGCGGTCTACATCCCGACGAAAACAGGCACCGATTCTTTATTGACGTCCATGCAGTAAGTTTGTCATACAAATTAAACAATATTTGATTGTACAGAACTCTAGTTTAAACATTTTATTTCCTACGGTCGCGTCCGTCAACTCTTACCTGCTAGGGTTTGCAAAGCCTGCAGACTGGCTCGTTGGCTTCTCTTATTGGTTATAAATCTTACGCTGAGTTGCCGCGCTGAAGGTCCATGGAGCTAGATAAGGAAACCTTGAAAGTCATCCTTTGTGGCCCTGGCCGCCACTCACGGTATTTCAAGCTCGAGAGGATAAAAACGGTATTTACTCGCAAAAGTCACATACTTGCGCATCTTATCTACTATCTGGGATGGGTAGCGCAGCACCCGATCATAAAGTATATAATATATATATATATATATATATATATATATATATATAACACAAGCAGTGCACAAGACCGTGCACTTTTAGCAACGTTAGAAGCAGATTTTATATTAGATAATAAAACCGAAACACCTAGAGAAATTGACCACCTTTTAGCTACTAAATTTAGCTCACGCACACCTGGGGCGATTAGAAGCCAACGTAATTCTAAGGCGCATTCTTATCTGGTATAGGATTTCCGTAGAAAGAGGTCTCACCTGGATTCCAACCTTGACGGATCTGAGCTTCCTGGGCCTAGTCGGCCTCAATACTCTGAATCAGATAGCCCCTATAATCTCTCCCAAAAATATATTATTATATCCAAAATACAAGCCCTCACAAACACACTTCCCAAACGCAACATAATTTCTACAGATCTTACTCATCTGTCAAATATAATTTGCTCAGGTGAGGACCACACTATCGCTTTAAACGAGTTTCTGAACAAACATTTTTCACACACTGTCCGACGTCGTGCCCTTAGAAAAACACCGTCCACTGAAACACTAGTATCTAAAAGGCAACAGCGACGTCAATACTACGCAACCACTCAGAATCTTTTTAGGCAAAACCGATCCGAATGCGCTCATGAGGTGCTGGACGGTAAACGTACCATACACAACATGCAGGCCACCGAAGTTGTAGAACACTGGGCCAACACGATGACACAACCACCTCCTGAACCACTCCCTTGCCCCGTATACACTTCTAATTCTGATCTCTTCGAGGTTTCCCTCCCTATCTCCCTAAAGGCAACCCACGTAGCTCTCCGCGGACCTTCTAAAGCACTAGGCTTGGACGGGATTTGTCTTTCGTCCCTTTGTAAACTCCCGTTAGAAGTAGTCTGTTGTCTTCTTAACATACTATTAATTAGTGATACTGGCACAACTCATTAAACTGCTCGCTTAGCGTTCATCCCTAAAATAAACAATGACACATCCCCAAGCAATCTGCGACCCCTATCAATTAGCTCATACTTACAACGAACGTTTAACAAAATTCTATCTAGACGCCTCCTAAACTCTATTGAGCTTCTCCCAATCCAGCGAGCGTTTCTCCCCTATAATGGTACCATCGAGAATCTTGCGGTTCTGGATGGCATCCTTAACGATGCCAAGTCTGCAGGACGTGAGCTCAGACTTGCCTCAATCAACCTCTGTAAGGCGTTTGACATGGTGAGTCATGACTCCGTCCTGTGGTCACCCTGGACTCGCGGATACCCGGAGGTATTCATTAATTATATCGAACGCCTGGACCTTCTCATTTAAAACTCTCATAGAATTTGGACACAAATGTCGCACATTTCGGCCAAATAAGGGTGTTAGGCAGGGAGATCCTTTGTTCCCTGATCTATAAAATCTAGTTCTCGACGGCATTCATTCAAAATTAAAAAATATTGCGGACCCCCTTCTGAAATCCCGAGGCCTTTCAATTAATAATAATAAAAACTTTACTATTTCCCACCTATTTAGTAGGAAGTAAGGTAAAGGTTTTATTAATACCGTCTCAGAATTTAACGTTGGAGATTGGCAATTGCAAGCTAAAGATATGAGCACATCAGCTGTCCATAAGCTGCAAAAACTGGGGATCGAGAGTAATCGCCGTTTTAACAGAATTATATCAAGCACGAGCACGCGCTGTCAATTACGTGCGGAGGTAGCTCCTCCAGGTGTGTCATGTTGAGAGATCGTCGAATCCCTCAGGATGCAGTGCTTTCGCCAATTATGTTTGTATTAGCAATATCTAACATTGAGAATTGCGTTCCGTTCAACTTTTACTTTTCCCAGTACTTGGATGACGGGGCCATATGGATTCGCTTAAACGGCAAAACAGTCAACCCCATTGCTGTTTTAAGGTTCAGTGTGGTATCAAAGCAATCATATCTTTTTTGGAGAAACTTGGCCCTAAGATTGAACCATCAAAAACCAAAATAATGGCTTTTAATATGCGTCGAGGACAGCATGTAGTCGTTAAGATAGATGAAAAATGTTGACTAAGTTGAAGATATAGGGTTCCTTTAAGTACATCTGAAAGACAACCATCGATTGAATGAGATGAAAGGACGCTTTAAGGTTATAAGCATAATCAACAATTAAATGGAGCTCTAAGTTTACTCCCTATGATGGGTACACAAACCGCTCAGGCAGAAAGTGGCCTTATGCCCACCAACACATGACAAGAGTTTATATTAAAGTGTATAATAATCAGATTAGCCAAAGGTAGCAGTAAGCTACTAAGAATAATCCAGGATGGTCGCTGAAACTCTAGAGCAACGGCCGCTCCAGAGGACATTCCCGAACTGAGCAACGGGATGCAGGCTCCTGATAAGCATGTACTGATGTGTCAAATCTTGAACATATGATTGTGCCACTATCTATATCACTTTTCAACATCCAGAAAAGAATGAACATGAATCTCAGTATCTAAAAATGCCGCCGAGTAACACATAAGCTAACTCTTACAGGAATATTCGTCAGTGATGTTCAGCGATGATTCGCAGCAGGGTTTTACCCGTTGGGGCAGGAGTTGTCATTCCGGAAACCGGAACACATATAGCGGCACATGTTGGCAGTTGCCAGAGTTCAACTGCTGCAAAAATGGTGGCAGTGCATGACTCGCTCGTAGTTGCTCTTCATGACGATAATCCCAAGAACACGGCTATCTTCTGCGGCCCTGTAAGCTATTACAGCTGCAGATTCATCGGGTCAAAACTCAAATCTTATCCAGTGCGGTTTTCGCTGCGCCGGCCATCTCAAAGCTCGACTGCGACTACAATGGATTCTAGCTACACGTTAACGATTAAGGTGGATCGCGTATGCTTGGTGCCGTCTTCCCTAAATCATGTCCAGACTAAAGTGTGGAAACACAGTTGTCGAAAATGGGATGAACTGGGGAATAGGATCCCATAAAAGCGTGTTAACATGAAGATCGGGATAAGCTTTGCAGGACCAAATTACTTAGGCGGGGCCTTCCGTAGATATGCAGTTACGGCTCACCGTCTGAGATGTGCTAATGGTCTAAGCAGAAGTATGCTTAACCAAATTGGGGTAAAATCATAACTTATGTGCGAGCAGTATAACAATTATGATGACGCTATACATATCCTTATAGAATGCAGGAAATACGAAATGGAAAGAGTACACAGGATTAGAGCTATCGCTAGGCTTGCAGATGACGGAAACGTGTTATCAACCCGAATGACTGGTAGCAAAATTGCCAATCTGGTGAAATTAGTCTATTGTAGTGGCCTAGTGATGTAAGTCAGTATAGGACTGATATAACGATCAGCAAAACATGTACAAGTTGTGGGCACATCGGATGTTAAAAACGTCTAAAGCGTAAATGTACGCCTGTGTAGTGGATCTCTGATCTGAGACTCTCCAGATTATATATGTAATCACTAAACATATTTTCTCAAAGAAATTACACCAGGGGACATTTTAGGACATATACAGGTCGAACCCCCTTAAAAAGGGGTTTGCCGGGAGGTGGACGGCTCTTGTTGGATCGACCCTTCCTGATACCCGCAAGATCCTGAATCTAAAGTGGGCACGGCTAAAAAGCCCAACAGGTACCGCACCGTCTGTAGAAACCGACGCAAGAGGAGCCAATGCCCATCCCTTGAAGACTCACGGGTTGCCAACTGTAAAGTGGTGGAAGTGTGATCTTCTCCTGAAGGTAAACACCTCTGGCGAAACCCAAGGCAGAGGACATTTTAACCAGCAATGACTCAGATTTTTAAAATTATACAGCTAAATTGGAACCGCAGCAGAGAAGCCAACGCTGTTCTCCAGGAGACCAGCAACCGGCTAGGCACCGATTTATTGCTACTTAACGAGCCTCAAATTCAGTGGGCAGAAAACCGCTTACCGGTTCTACGTGGGGTTAACACGGGGTGTTTTACTATTGCCATTGTAGCCCCACGAGGTCAGTTGACGTTTAAACAATATTTTAGATGACTTATCTTCCTTTTTAAGACACAATGGCATTTCATTTTTTGTCATCAGATTTTAACGCCGCCAATACAAGGGGCTCCGACGATACCAGCCAAAAGGATTCGCAGTCATAGAATGGATGGCGGCGGAAGATCCTTTTATGTTTAATACTGGTGTTTCCATCTTCCACAGAGGTGGGTGCATCTCGTGCATTGACACAAAAATAACGCCCCGAACAAAGGCTTACCGGGATCTTAAACTGGACAGTTCTACAGGACGAGGAATCTCTTAGCAACCACTATTTCATTCAGTTCAACGTGACGACCCCCAAATATTCACATCAACTTCCTCGCTACGTCCGCCCACCAGACACCAGGTGCGGCTGTGGCGGGCCTAAAGAAGGTCCTCAGAGTAGCGTGCCTTATCGTGTTTAAAATGTCTTGGCTGCGGTTTATTCTCTTCTATATATCAGACACATCATATGGACATTTTTGTGTTAGCTCTAGGAGAAATCGCATTGTGGCTCGCAAACTGTATGATTGACATGCCGACGTAGGACCATCGTCTAGCAGAGATTGAAGCGCTCATTTTTAAAACCCGTTTGCTCTACATGGCGCGTCCTGCTAGTATCCAATATGTTCAACTGAAGTTCAAAGTATGCACATACTAAAGACACTTTGCGGCTTGGCGCCGGAGCTCGCCACTCATTTCATTGCGCTTAGAAGGAGCGGCATTCATCCAGGAGCCTATTGTAAGACCCGTTTTAAACAGACAAAGCTCTTAGATAGACTTGTACCCTTTCCGATGCTCTACTATTGGTTGTTGGTTCATGTACATCTCTGTCTGGTCAGACTATGAGGGCTATGCCAAGAAGCATGCAATAGAAGGAAAGAACAGGGCAAAATTGTCACATTTTTTGCCGGGGATATTTAGCTAAATTTCCAAGTATTTCGTTTTGTGTATGTACGTTTTTTAAGTAAATAATATTAAATAATAATACGCTTACATTTTATACAGACATCTGGAGCAGTTTGTTTATATATTATTTATTTCATGTTAAACAATGTTACCGTTGTGAGGTCTGAACGCCTATGCAATTCTCTTAAATAATTACTTAACTACATGGCGTCTAAGATAGATGACGCGTTCCCTCTTCGAACGGTCAAAGCAACACTTGCTTCAAGAATTGACCCTCTCTCCGGTCGCTCGTGACCTCTTAAATTGGCTCACGCAAATCTTTGAGAAATACTTCGGTTCTCTTGCTGATTGGTCCTAGTGTCTCGATGGCAATAGGCACAAAAAGATACGTAGTAAGAGCGTAAACAGCGTATTTACTCCGTGTAATTTTAACTGCAGCTTATTTGGTTTAGATATTGGGCAAACATATACACTATTTTTTGTGCTATGGTTATTGATTGATTGATTTATTGTTCGCTTGGCATGTATACCTAAATACACATATCGCCATTTTTATCAGCGGCGCTTAGTGCGACGGCATATATATTACATACGCATCCACATAATCCATGTCTACTTCAATACCTACTGAGTATTTGCTTTTTATTGGGACAATCTTTTCTTTATAACATCGACCAGGTAATTTCTAACATTTGGACCTAGAGCTAGGGCCTCCGACAGCTCTATATCTCTGCACCCCCTAAGGCTATACATTCTTTAATAATATGCTTGATTGACTCATTCTCTAGCCCACATGCTCGACATTCTGTACTTTGCCCCTTTTTATATTTAGCTCTATGTATCCTTGTATCCAGCATCCCTGCCCTGGCATCTGCCAATAGCCCACACGCTCTTGAATTATCGTATACCCATTCTACCCCGTCTTTTTCCCGATTTTCATTTTCATATACATATAGTTGCCAAGCTAGATCTGGAACCCATTGCCAATTTATATTTGTCTGTATATGACTTGTTTACCTTTAATGTCACCATTGTCTCGGATACACTCGCTCTTGCCCATTGCTGACTATTGTACCCAATCTCCCTAGCTGCGAACTCTACTCTGCAATCCCACTTCGTTTTAATCCTAGGTGCCGTCTTTACGAGCTGCATCTGTTTAACCCATCTTTTACTTGTGACATTTTCATGCTACTACTAAATCTTAGGTTACTTTGTACTTCCCTTTGTATAAACTCTGACATTTCCCCTTTCCCTCTTAAGAAATTCCCTGGTGCAATTAAAGCGGTAACCCAATGCAAATAATTTTGTATTATTTCTAACGTTTTTTTCAACCCCGCCCTGTGGACCAGAGAGGCATTAGCAAAGGTCAATCCTGGCACATACGTGGCCTCCCATATATTCCTTGTTACTATATATTTGTTAAAGTCCCAGAGGCCCTTACACCTTACTGCATTTCTTCCTCTTTCAGCCTTCTTCTTCCGTATTATCTTTTCTTCCTCTAAATAATCGTCCCCTGCAGTCATTGTCACCCCAAGATACTTGTACTGACTTTTATAATCCAATTTAAATCTACAAAAATGAATTAACGTTCTGTATCCATATTGAATTTAGTATTTTGATTGAAATCAAACAGTATATATATATAATGTTTATCTAATGCTCAGGATATACATTAATTTAAAGACTGGTCTTCTTTTTCCAGGCATCCGGTTTGACAGTTGACATGAGGATGCGGGTTCAAGTGAATATGCGGCTGGTGCCCTTGGAAACAGAGCCGGTGCCGAAAGTAATCCTCCCTATCTTTTGGGTAGAAGATGTATGTGCCTCCATAATTTACATCTGGTAAAACGAGTGCTTTAGTACAAAGGACATCATACCTCGTACTAAAGCAGCGTATTTTTAACTAAATTTTTCAAACGTTTGAAGCCATTACGGCTACATATTGAAATAACTGGGCTAGATGAGCTGAAATGCCCTTAACGCAACTCTTTATGACGGAGCGCTAGAACATGAGACTCCCTTTGCTGGTGTCAAATCAATTCTGCCACGCAATTGCGGGCTTGAGTGTGTGGGGAAGATATCAGTCTTAGTGGGTTTGCATGCATTACATAATGTGCGCTTTTTACCGGTTTTAAGCCACCCAATCTGATAGATTGCTTGCCTTTCTTGTAGTGTAAGATGTTCGATGAATTAACGGAATAATGTCTATCTTTCAACGTTAGGCTTTAGAAGGAAAATAGTCGAAATTAGGAAAATTGCGAAAACTGCCTACTTCATAGAGATACATTTGTTCTCGGTAGTAATAATGACTTTGATATTCATTGATTTATACAAACAACATTGATATTCATTGATTTATACAAACAACATTGATATTCATTGATTTATACAAACAACATTGATATTCATTGATTTATACAAACTAGGCGTTAGAACTCTTATAATCATTATTGAATCTTACGCAAAAATATGGTATCGCAGGTTTTTGATTTTTTTTCTCACACATTCCTTATCCCCACTGTATCTTTTCCGCATATTGGCATATATAACATCTAAATATAGATCATTTTTCTTAGTTACATGCGTGTTCATTTTTTAATAACAATAATTTCTGTCTCCCTATTCCACTCAAAGGTCAGTTGTTTCTAATAAACGTCATGGCCCTTTAAAACAATTATACTATATCTATATTTATAAACTAATATGTATTTTAAATTATTGCGAGTATTCTTTAGGCGAATCGACCGTCGGACAGGGACAAGTTGGTGTACATACTTCGCCAAGGTAGCGTCGTCCGTTGGTCAGCGTTGGCGGTCTGTCTTTGCTCACTCGCGGTGTCTGCTCTTCTTTGTGGCCTTCTTCTTTAAACATCTAGATCGAATGCAACGTGAGAAAAATGACAGCTTCAGTTTCTAGAACGAAATTTAACAAATCCAAAGTTAGTCGTTTAAATTTAAATAGTCTGCCCGATGGTTGTGACGCTAACAGCCGAATCTACCATGCGAATAGATGAAAATATCCGCTATGTATGGACGAAACAATTTCATAGCTTTCCCGTATTTGCCTCTTGAATATAGAATATAATATTTTCTAATATACCAAGAATATAATTATCTAATGACACCGCCGCAATAAAGGAGCTGACAAAGATAAATGACTTACTGTAAGTGACCTAAAAATAAAACAATGATTGAGAGTTAACAGCCGTACTGCATGCTAGTCATATCATTGTTTACCATAACTCAAATACGCTTTACAATTGCTGAGCATTAAGAAAATGCGCCTTGCTTTTCAAAGAGACCTACAGTGTAGAATAGTGTGTTCCGCGCCGTCCTCCCCAGACGCGCACAGCACACAGGTCTCATTGGAACGCTCTCGTAGTTGGTCAGAACCTTGTTTTTGAAGTTTCGGGTAATACATTATGCACAAGCAGAATTGCTAACCGTCAGCTCCTAGGGCGGGCCCAGTGACGGTGGCCTTGCGCGAATACGCCCCGACCAAGCCTTGGTCGGTCCATCGTTTGCTTCTCCCTGTGGCACGTATGGCCCAGGGCAGCTGGCGGGTAAGAACGAGGAGAACGTCAGTGCTTATTGTGCGGTACTCACAGCACACCCTTATTGCCATGCCCCGCTGAGCCGTGCGGAGGACCAGGTCTCCCATACTGAAATGCCGTACTACAGAAGCTAGCAGACGTTGTCTGACCTCAGATGCCCAACCCTCCCTAAGAAGAATTTTGCTGAGATTCTGGACTGCCTTTGTCACTTTGTCCCGTGAAGCCAGCATCTAGTATAACTCCAAGGTATTTTGCTTGTTTCTTGATTAAAAATAGGTGGCCTGTCAGTCCAACTGTATCGTAGGGGTTCTCTTTCGTCCGATCCAGTTAAGAGCTTCGGTCTTCTGATGGGCTAGCTGAATCGGCCAGAACCTAAGTTGTACAGAAGCTCAACTAACCGCATCGGCAGTCCCCTATTTACTCATTTGCGCCTATTTCTCCTGTCAGGTTGTGATTGTCCTGGCCCTGGTAAGATCCAGATATACAATAAGATATATTTAACTTTTCTCATCCACTAGGAATTTCACTATCCCATCATTTTGGCGTTGGTTTGGAAAGAGGCTTTGATACGCTGGGCTTACCATGATTGCCAGCGCCTGTTGACCCAACTTTAGTGCTTCTCTTTTTTTGCTATCTGCAAGCCCATGTCGCTCAAACTCGGGCTGTGTATAACGCTGCTGATTGGGCGACCGAAGCAAGAAATCTTCTTTTCGCGTCAAACATCCTACAGTTCCTAGGCATAAGACGCGCCAGTCTCAGGAAGACTCGTTGAGCCTTCCCAGCCACGTAATTTACGTTAGCCGATTCGGCCAGTTCTGTATTAAGCAGAGCCCCAAAGTAATTTGTCTTCTTTCTAATTTCTATAGGGTGGCCCACCATCACAAGATCAATGCCAGTCGTCCTCTTTCTGCCTGTTAGAGACATCGTTTCCATCTTGCCAGGGCTGAGTTTTAAATGACGGACTTGATTTGCTCGGACACTATTTCCTTAGTCCGGCGCTCTTCAGGGCACGTTCGTTTTTGGACGTAAGCATGACTGCAAAGTTGCTAGCATACACCAACGTCTCCAACCCTTATAGCAGACCTTGAATCGAGCATCCCGTCATTAGCTATATTTCATTTCAGTTCATTGCGTTGAGAGCATTTTTGGTAGCCAGGAGGATCCCTTGTTTTGAAAATCTTCGTAGCCTCTTTAACCACCTGTTATCATAACTCTTTAAGACCTTCTACTGAAGCACAGCCGCGGGATAGAATGACATACTATTTTCCAAGCCGGCAGACCCCCAACGCTTAACGTTAATAGCAGTAGAAATGCTCAACTAATAATCAATCATATTTATTTCACTCAAATAGAGTATGTACATAAATAGTTGCTGTCCTGCCGTTCTACCGAGAGAAGAAGTGTAAAGATCTTCGTTACAGTGCCGGACAATCAACTGCGTGGTACTTAGCGCATTGCTGCAAGCAGAACCAATAACTACACGGAGTACTATAGTCTTCATGAAACTCCCTACGTGAGCATACGAGGTGATGGAACCCGTGTACGATGTACGTGGTATATACATGCCTGTCATCGCAGGTCACCCCGGCCTAGCAAAGGAGACTTAAAGATGTCGAGCGTTCTCATCTCCGTCGCTGCCTCCGTAACTTTGCCGAAGCATCTCTACCATCGGCGCACAGTCCGACAATACATACACGAAGCGGCTTCTCGCCTTGATTGAAAAGCAGAGTACTCGCTTCATGTATAGTGTGGAGCACTTTTCAAGCAACTTAAAGTTCGCTTAAGATAGGTGTTGCCACACTCTGTCTAAACTATACGTCAACTCTGGCAGAGTCTTTAGCATAAACATGCGCACTGCCGTACCATGAAATAATAATAGCAATCATTGAGATGCAAAACAGTAAGTTTCAAGCAAGCATGAATAAAAGTCAACATAGACACATCAATTGATCTAAAATGAGCTGAAACACCGGTTAAGATCCGATTTATATTTAAAAGAAACGGCAATAACTTGTGCCGTAATCATGGTAAGCTTAAGCGTACCACCAAGTTGCAGCAATAACCACAGCGTTTGTTCTTGCATGTTACATGTTGTTTACTAACAGCACTGCCGCTATCATGAGTGTTGCTGAATGAACAAATACAATCTTAGATTATGCATTCGTGCCTACGTTTATTTCAATATTTGGAGTTCTACGCAAATGAAAATATAATATACGCATGCGGAAAAGTAGGTACGGAAAAACTTATTTGCCTCGGGCGAACGTTGGACTTGTAAACTTGACTCGCTTTTAATAAACATACAATTTAAAGCAATAATCAATCTTGCGGTTATTCGTCGGTTTGTAGATACTCCGTCCGGACAAAAACTGCCCGAAACGGACTGGCGCCCCGGAATAATTCGCTAATAGCTATTGACGTCCGCAACAGCATGGGTTGCGACCCGACCCAAGAATATAAAAAAATAATTTGGCTCTTGGCAAGCATTTATCCAATTCGGAGAATGTTCGGTAAATGAGTGACCTGATGCTTGTATGATGAGAAAAGGTCCTACCCACGGCGGGCATCAACAATGGAGTATTTAAAGTCTGTCGTGCAGTTGAAGTTACACCGTAAACAAACAATTATCACACCTATAATAAATCAACCCTCCCGCTTATTAGATGCCAGTGGCTTCAAACCCACGGATAAATGGCGATGAATAGGTAGCCCACTTTACAAATCTATTAGCGAGCAATCTATATCGCGGCAAAACGAAAATTCAGCAGTACCTGATCTTATTCTCAATGAACACCTGAAGTCTAACAGAGACGCTAAGTGCCCTGTTGTGACAAAACTATACAGTGAATGTGCTCGACAAGGCAATATCCCTGATAAGTGGCGGAAAAGATATCTACAGTATATATTTAAGCGAAAGGAGGATGCAACTGGTCCAAATAATTATATGGGCATAGCATTTACAAGTGTCCTTTATAAGGTATTAACGTCGATTACCGTTGGTCAATTGTTCCCTTGCGTAGAAGATATAATTTCTGCAAACCAATACGGTTTTTAAAGAGGCGATTAACGTCAGATTCAGTTGCATATGTTTTAAACCACGTATAATATCGTATTTCTAACAGCGAAAAGACATACGCTGCGTTTCTTTTCTATGAGTGCGTTTTATTGATAGCATGTGCGATGACCATGACTTCATTATTATTTGTAAGGACATTGCCCGCCTACGGTTTTGTACTGGCACATCGAAAAATCATGGACAAGAAAGAATATATTATGTGTAAACACACGTACTTCACACGTTTGTACCTAAATATACTAAGGATGTCAGGATTGTGACACATAGTTTATTTTTTCAGAAGGCATATTTTATGCTAACTCCAATAAAAAATGTCGTTGTACTTATTTCAAACATCCAGTGTCTGATGATACGTTTCTCTTTTTTTTTGCAAATATGCAACATTTGCTCCTCATAATCATATTCAGACAACTTGCAATGTGCTAACAAACAACATCTAGTTTCATTCTGTCAGCTGAGCTTAGCAACATTTTATCTAGTCAGTTTAGTGCATGTTTAAAGCCTACAGATGCTCCTGCACACGGGGCCCCGTACATCGGCACTTAGGGTACTCTTCCCGTTTACAGTCATGCCTGTCGCTGATGATGTCCTGTGCGGCAGCGGCAACAGCACTATCGTCGCCGTAGCGGTGGCCGCAGCGCTGGCCGGCCGGTCGCCAGGAGTTTCTTTCTATTCGACGAGAGAAATTATGTCAGTGTCGCTTAGCGTTGCGATGTGCTCTCGTGTGGCGAGTTTCAACAGTCGGCGGTTTTTATTCGGTGATTGGCTTATGTTTATGGGACAGGTGTTTAATAGTTTTATGAAGTGGTGAGTCGCTCTTCGGCGCACTGTTTCCCTGCGTGTGTATTCTATGGCAATTATGCTATTTTGCCGTCCTCTCATAGGATAGCTGTGCTAAGTTATATTTCTATTTTGACTTTTAAACTGCTTTCCATTGCCTCCCAAAAAACCGTTTACTAGACGCTGATTAAAGAACGGCGAGTCGATCCCGGTGGCGTGTTGCATTCCGCCTGCGGCTCGAGACCGGGGAAGACACATAGGAGCGCGCGGGGTCGAGCCCCACCCTTGAACGTTTGTATAAATGGGAGTCCGTCTATGAAGCATTGCAGTCCCGTGGGCGTTATGGCTGAGGTTCATCCCGAAAAGTATTTTTTAAGTAGGTCGTCTGTTACCGGAGACAACGGCAAGAGCAGTCTCTGCGGTGCCAAGCGCAGTGCTACAGCAGCTGGTCTTAACAGCAGCGGTAGCAGTAGCGGCGGCGGCAACAACAACACCGCCACTACCCTCGAAGCAAATGAGCCGATGGATGACAACACACCAACGGCAAGGGAAGCGACAGCGGCAGAGAAAAGAAAAGACGAGGAAGACAACAATGGTTTTGTCACCGTCCAACGGAGGAGGAGCGGCAAAACAAAGCAGCGTATGCAGAAAGGCAGTGCAGCTGATGGAGTAGGAGATCTTGAAGTGTAAGCTGGGCCAGGCATGTTCAGCGCGCTGGGAGAGTAGCACGGCTGGCGGCGAAAACGTCAGCTGTCAACCTACACACATGGCTCGTTAACAGGAGCATTTCTGTAAAGGCAGTATTTAAAATGGGGACGCAGGGGAATGCTGCCGTGTTCTGTGTAGTGCTGGGTGACGGCGAGTACGCAAAGTGCAGCAAGAGTAAATTCTGGTCTAAAGGTATCCTATTTCGTCGTTAGGCTGGTGGTGCTCCCTACGAGAAAATGGTCATGGAACGCTTTATCGCGCCTGGCGGTCCGGCTCTTCGCAAGTGACTGCACAGACCTAGATATGCTAACGTGGATACTACTAGGTCTCTACGGCTGCTTCTCTGTAACTGTGAGGGACTAAGAGGAGCAATAGACCTAGCGCCAGTTGACATACTTACGTCGGTGGACATTGCACTCCTTATGGAGACCTACCAGCGGGAGGAACTGCATATCAATAATATGCGAAGGTTCCACTAGCTGGCAGTTCTACCTGCTGGAGGTCGTGGTAGACCAGTGGGTGGATTATCAATCTACCTACATAAACGTTTACCGCCGGCGCAATGTGTGAGGAAGAACAATTTCTGTGTAGGCCTCTCGTCTATGAGGGTGAACATAGCCGTCTTCTACCTCCCCCCACAACTTGACTCAGCAGAGGTCGCTGACACGAGTTCTGAGTATTTTAGGTTTCGACCCGTCTATGCCAACCATCGTCGGTGGCGACTTCAATGCCCGAATTGATGGTGGAGCTACTAACGATAAAGGAGAGGTGCTGCTCCAGTTGATAGAATACTTTGGTCTGAGATGTGAAATGCACGCGAAGACCACACGTATATAAGTCATAACGGAAGCAGCATCATTGACCTACTGTTTCACAACCTTGTCGATGGCGAAGTAAAAAGCTTCGATGTTCTCGAAGTGGCTGCAAGGAAGCACCTACCGGTGTCAGCAGTCGCGATTATTCCAGATATTTGGTTCAGGCAGCGAGGGGATCCACACATGGTTGCCACGAGGCATGTTGACCTTTCACTTTTACAGGTTGATAGCCTCGAGGTGGGCTGTGATGTGGACACTTGCTGTGAACTGCTAGAGAGAACCATGAGAAGTGCAGTCAAGTGGAAGAGACCGGGGCAGAGGAAATCACGACAGTGGTTTTCTCAAGCTTGCTATCTCGCCCATCGTGGGGTGCTCGAGCTCTTGCGCCAAGCAAGGGTAGAGGCACCACCGCAGCTGCTAGCCAGACGCAAGCTTGATTACTTCAACAGTAGAAAAGCTTATATAAAGCAATGCCCTCAGCACAAGCGTGAATACGCTAGGCGGGAGGAAATTCGACTGCTTGAAAGAGCAGAACGCAAGCCCTCAGCCTACGTTGTACGACCTCGTAGGGGGGCGAATTACCTGCTCAGCGACAAACAGGTAACGAGTCACCTGATCGGTCTTCTATATAACTGCGAGACGGTACGTCTGGCTCTAATTATTTAGCACCCGCTCACATTGGAGCAGGAGACTATGAATCTGCCCTTTGAGGTAGAAGAAGTAAGTCAGGTTCTGCACTCTCTTCCGAGAGGAAAGAGTGCGGGACCAGACCAGGTGTACTATAAACACTGGGTGCAGTCTGAGCCACCTTTGGCAAACCATCTTTGTGATTTCTTCAACGAGATCATGAAGGCGGGACAAATGCCACGAGTCTGGCATATAGTCAGGCTTTCTCTTTTATTTAAGGACAAGCATGGCGATGACAGACGAGACCATAACTTATACCGCGGTATAGCGTCTGAAAGGACGCTGAAGAAGATCTTCTGTAAATTGGTTATAAAACGGATCGAGAACGTTGTCGACCGGACCCTTCCACCGGAGCAAATCGGCTTTCGAAGAGGTCGAGGAACGCGTGATGCAATCCATGTGCTTCAGTCAGAGATAGAGCGAGCTGTGGCAAAACCCGGAGGCCATTTGTATGCAGTCTTTATAGACTGGGTCAAAGCTTTCGACAAAGCACCTCGAGATCTCCTGTTGAAGTCATTCCGATACGCAGGGGTTGGTGGCTCTCTTCTGAGCGTAATTTCGAGCTTCTTTGATGAGGACACCTTACTGGTGCAAGGTGAGCAGGAAGTGTTGCAGGTAAGGCAAAATGTGGGAACCCCGCAAGGCGACCCATTGAGGTGCGTCTCCTTCACTCTACTGCTTGCCGATTTTGTCGATCATATTCGACGGGAGTTCCAGAAGGCCACAGTTGTAATGTACGCAGATGACATAGTGGTCGCCCATCACGACCTGAGTGCCATCAAGCGCATCAGTTCTCTGGCGGAGGTGTTCCTTGTCTCAGGGGGGCTCGAAATAAACGCCATGAATACCAAGGCTATGAAATTCAGAAGAGGAGGTCGATTGGTATCTGGGGCTTCGGCTTCATTATACTGGAAATACCTTCACTGCTCACATCGTCGAAACAGTGCGCACAGCTCTAATCTCTCTTTATGGAGAGATAGGCGACGTCCGGCGACTGTCCGTCCCGACGGCAGTGGCACTTTTCTACCTTAAGATTGTTCCAACGCTAATGTATGGTCGTGACAGAATATGGGAACACCTCACTCGGGCAAACTTTGGTTTACTTGAAATGTGTTTCACAATGTACATAAAGCGGGTACTTTGCCTGTCAATGCGGGCAAGGAGCCGCTTTGTGTACCTTATACCTGGCTGTGCACCGGTTGTTGGGATAATTCGATTGAGATTGAAGACGCCGCGTACAGTACCATTCGAGAGCTTTATCTCAGAATGGGAAAATAAAATTGAACAAGCCCGACAAGAGGTTGGAGACCTGGATATTTTCAGTGCCTCTCACCTCTGGTCTGGTCTTGCATGTGACAATCGCCATGTCTATACCAGATACATAGTTCATGGCTATCATCACCTGGTTTGTTCGTATATAAGCTTACGAAGTTTCATGCGTCTGCCTGCCTGGCCCTTGCGAAGAGATCGCTGCACTGGCTCTCTCGGATAACATGCAGCGAGCAGCCTACTGTATAATTGTATATTCGGTATAATTATCTATGTTATATGCATACTCAATATGAGTGAAATAAATAAGATGATGATGAGTTCAACCACAATTATGCACCTACATTTTACAAAAATTGCTATGATCGGTAATTGGATCCTACGTTACAATTAAGCATAAAATATTGCTGCATTACGATAACGCATTCATTTATCTGAAGGGCACAATTAGTGACGTAGTATAGTTTGAAAATAAATGTAGAGCATTAGCCTATTTTCACTCAGTATGTGCAACTTAGTTTTCTTGTATAGTTCATCCGAAACCTGCAGTCCGAATCGCAGTCAAACACGTACGTTTAGCTATGGCGCTTCGTACGGGGTTTCAGAATGCATGATGCACGTACACCACTGGCCATCTCCAATGATTAGTTAAGTACGTATCCATCCCACTCCACTAGGGCGGTTGTCTAGGTCTGCCTCCGCGGGCTAGCCTGGTCTCTTCAGAGGTAGTAGTAGTAGTTATTGTGGAAGGCCCAGTAGGTGCTTTTCCTCCGCCCACTCACTCGGTAAACTGCCTGGGATGGCATGTTGTGGCGGTAGGGCTCGGCTCAGCCCATGAGGCTATTCTGCGAGAAAGTAGCCTTATTGTCTAAGCTGCTACGTAGCTACTCGTTCGACTGCTCGAAGATAAACTCATTATCTTCATCGCAGTTTTTGTTTATATATATATATATATATATATACTGATTTAAGTTCTATCTATATATCAATCGATTTAAGTTTTTCTTAGATACAGGATTTGTAACCACTAACTCCTTCATCGTAGATTTGTATACAATGTCTGTCAATTCACATTAAAGTTATCCCATCCCGGTTTTTGTAAGCGCCTCTGTTTGGCCTTTCGGCCTCGCTTAAAGAAGAACAGAGTGACCTTAAGGTCTTTGTCCACCGTCCCTGGATAAACGATCTATCGGTCAGTTTAAACAAACCCCGCTGGGCTGAGTTCGTCGCTCTGCCGGCGATTTGGCCATCCTAGTTACCGCAAGGCACGCAAAGCTGTTGAGGACCGAGCAGACGACACCTTGTTAAGAGCCGGAAAGGAGCGAGGCGACTTGATATATTTTTGAACGTATGAAAACACTGCGGGAAACTGAATATACATGTGGACGGCCACATGATCCAGATAAATAAGCAGGCAAAATACCTAGGTGTAGTGCTTAAGAAAAGCTTAATCCGTACATCCCGCATTGACTATGTAAAGGCAAAAACGCCTTAGGTCGCAATCAAGCTGACTAAGCTAATACCAACAACAAAGAGACCATGGGAAATAACACTGTCTTCTTGCGTCGCAGTGTGGGGAGGGTACTAAGGACTAAAGGTACTAAAGACCAAGAGAAATAAGAAAAAGTTAAGGAAGTCACAGAGAGTGCTAGCCATTAGAGTCACCAGAGCGTACAGGAGGTGTTACAGACACTGTGCTGGTAATTGCTTGCATCATATATTGGCCAAAACAAACAGAAGAGAATCAACTTTTATACAAAAACCAAACTAAATACTAGTAGAACTAGAATAGAAAAAAGATGCATGAAAGAAGACTCTGGAGAGCTGGGAGGCTGAGTGGAAACGAGAAGCACCAGGATCGAGGATGAGGTCAGTAAGGCCTGATCTCATGAAATGGTGCCAATGCGAGTGCGCGGCAAACTACGTACTACCTAACCCAACACGAGATTAATGACGTGAATTACACGCTTTTTGCGTACCACGAGGCAGAGGCCCCGATCACGACTAGATGTGCAGAGCAGTACGACAAGAGTTCTACTTTCAGGGATCAGCTAAAAACGGGAACTTGGTCTTTGATCTTGTGGAGATAGTTATGATAGCTACGACAAAGATGACGGAATAGGGGCGGCAACGCATTGAGCGCCGCCAGCAGACTGAAGACTAAAAGCCAAACTATCGGCTCCCTACGTGCACTGATATCCTAAGGCTTCAAATATCGTTAAGGGACTACCAGGTTTTCTGTGGGTTTCTGAGTCCCACATCACCCAGAATAAAGTGTGTGTATTATGCATGTTTGTTTTTGGCTCCCTACAAGTTTCTTAAATTTGGCGAGCATTGAGTTGTTCATTCTTAATAATATACACATTGTATCCTGCAGTTGAATAAATAGAAATAAAAAATAGTTATTGCCCGCTAAATGCTTCGCTAATTAGACGCTGAGTTAAAACACATTTACTGTCGATTTGAACTGCTTGCATTATGACTAATGTGGTACACAACAAATGTTATTGTATGATGTTTACGTTCACAATGTGAAGAATCTTGGATGCTTTGGGTATTTATGTCTTGCTGGGCGTCGTGCAGTGTATGTAATATGCGTTGTGGCTCTTCGTTATCAATATGCTATTAGATATGAGGTCGCTTTTCGTGAAACTATGACTGTACACTATAGAAAATATTGGTATTTATTTTAATTACAATTTATTACATATACATCGAACATAGCGTGTATCTGATATTTTTGCATTATATATGATAAGGGTACTTTTTATTTACTTTGTTTATTGTAATTCTAAATTCAGCGTCATACATTGGAGATCCTCGAGACGTCGTCTGCTACTTGGCGATAGGACCATCTGATTTTGCAGCTATTGAGAGAATCTATTCGCTGTGTACTCTTGTCAGTAGCTGCAGTCCAACTGCAACTATGCACCTACCACCTAAACAAATTGTTATGATCGGTGAGTGAACCTACGTGGCAACAAAGCGTAAACTATTGCTACTTTACAATACAAAATAGCTTATTTGAATCATACAAATTGCAACGTAGCGCGATTTATTTATAAATGAACAACATTAGCCGATTCCCGCTCAGTGCATTATGCCTAATGTGAAAATCCGTATATTTATATTGTTGGTACAATATCTGCAGTTCATTGCAGCAAAACAGCCTACTCAAGAGTTTTAACTCTCGTTCTTCTAAAGGGCTTTCGGAATGCTTGATGCACGTACACCACTGGCCATCTCCAGTTATGTGTGGAGCCACTAAGTCCTTATTCCGCCCAACCCCAGACGCCCTAGTCTCTCCTCCTCAGTGGTTCTTGTAAAATAACCAGTAAGACCTTTTCCCCCGTCTAGCCACAAGGTGAACTGCCTTTTTATACAGGAGGGGAAAATGCTGATTAGTAGTAGAAATAGTAGGCACGCTGTGCAGGACTACACGCCGCCTGGCAGCTCGATGACTATCAAAACCTCTGTAGACTGGATCTGCTCAAACCCTCACCTGTCATCGCTCATAACCGGGTCCTATAGATCAAGCGAATATTGCTCAGTGTTAAGAAAGCGAGGTGACTGCTTGGAATTACACCTTATTAGTAGGGCTCGGCACAGCCTAAGCCGCTACTTGACCACTCGTTCGATTTTGTCGCTCAATCGCTCTCTGCTACCTTCATCGCCCATAGCACAGCTTTCACTCTTGGTATCTCGGTGTCAATCCCAATTGCGGTCTAGGAAGAATCACTTCTATCAAGATCGCCACGGACCGGGTACTTAAAGTGATTAATAGGATTGAACGGCTTCTTCCTAACACCTACGGGGCTTTGGCGAAAAAGAGACAATTGCTCATAAATGTAGAAGAGTCAGTGGCACTGTTTGGTTTACCCGTGTGGATACAGCACGCGTCCACAACCCAACGCAACAAAGATATACTACGGAGCACACAGAGAGGGGGTGCGCTATGAATTATTAGCGGTTATAGATTGGTCAGCACACCCGCAGCGCTAGTTTTAGCCGAAACCATACCATGGAATCTTAAGGTCGACAAACGAGCAGCTGTGTGGTCGGATCCCCTGTTTGATCATAACGCCCATTCGCAGATGATGGAGGAGTGGCAACGTGACTGGGCGCCATTCAAAAAGGCGAGCCAAGCTTTCCTGTCAACACGCTTATCCCCGACATCAAGTCTTGGATGGATAATCCCGGCGAGGAACTGACCTACCACATCACTCAGGCCCTTACAGGTCATGGGAGTTCCAAGCGTGTTTAAAGAGGATTGGAACAACAAGTTTGAACATATGCATTTTATGGAATATGATAACCCGAGACACACCGAACATACGGTGTTCCACTGCCCGGCATGGAGAGTACCAAGGGCCGGGCTGCTCGGAGATACTTTAGATCTAAAGGATGTTGTCGCACCTATGTTGGAGTCTCGAGAACAGCGAAACAGACTTGCGCGTGTAATAACAGGGCTAGCGATGGCCAAGGAGGAGGCTGTACGACAGCGCGCCGCCAATTTTATTGTAAACGATGCAGTTGGCGATTGTTGGAGGCTGGCTTAAAGCCTCCACTAGAAATATTTCTGGCATCTCCACATTTAGGCACCATGCTGGACCTTACCACTTTCCGCATGGCTGCCGCTATCAGGATAGGAGCTTCAATTTGCAAACCCTTTCCTTGCGCAGCATGCGGAAATGCGGACGGTCTGTACCCACTGAACTGTTCAAGAAGCTCTGGAAGGATTTCACGGCACATGGAGTTAAATGAAATCATCAAAAGAACCCGTAGGAAGGCAAGGTTGCCAGCAAAACTAGAACCACGGGGCCTCGGACGAGACAATGACAAGAGACCTGACGGCGTGACCATACCATTATGATCTCAGGACAAGTGCTTGGCCTGGGATGCTACAGTGTCCTGCCCAGTAGCCCCTCGTATCTCAGCCATAGCTCTGGTAGCACAAGATGGGTAGCAGAGCACGCCGAACAGGAAAAGAGACGCAAATACGCAGATTTTGAGAACAGTTTTCATTTCGTACCGGTCGCTATGGAAACATTAGGACCCATCAGCAGTAAAACAGCAAAATTCATTCGGTATCTGGCCAGAAGAATGGTAGCAACAACGGGGGACCAGCGCGAGAGCGAATATCAGAGACAGCTTCTGTCTCGCGGTGTGTGGAGGCAATGCCGCTTTTATAATCGGCGTTATGGGATGAGCAGCTAAATAGCACGTGCTTGAATCGACGCGACAGGTCCGAACCACGCAACTGTACTCTGATAACACAATTACGAATTATATAATAATAATAATAATAATAATAATAATAATAATAATAATAACAATAAGTGTGTATTGTTGATGCGTTGAGAACCTTATTAGATACAAACCTTAGTTGGATATATCTTTTTGATTTGTTGTTTTTCGAAATTGCAGTCGTGGTTGTCATTTTGCTGCTAATAGACTTCGGTATGTTGTTTTGGACGTTAAAAGAGATACAGCGAGAACGACCTGGACCTCTCCTAGAAAATTCTCTGCCATACAGAACATTGTTTAATTTTCCGATTTATTCATACCAATCACTCTTCATATTTAATCTGACAAATTTGAAAGATCTTTCAAGCAAACAACACATACCTATTGTGCAAGAACTCGGACCGTATGTATTCAGGTTAGTTTTCTTTAGGTTCTTTAAACACCAATTTAACGTAGCACGAGTGCATAATGATTCGCACATGCAATACCTTGTTTGATACTTATTTATTTAGAATCGCACTATCATAGGTGTCAATAGAAACAACCTTGGAAACATAACCTTTAATCTTACATTGTTTTCCAATTAGTGTGTTTGCTATTTATTTCTTATAGGTGATTTTGTACACTAAACTTTGTGTTTTTTAAACAAAGATTTAAATGAATGAAAGAAACAAATAGCTGTATTCATAAAAACTTGCAAACAACTGGAAAGCATACAGCCTCTGCACTAAGGATGTTGCCTAGAGGCTAGAACAGACATCATATGTTGTATCCGATAGAGCAGTAAATACGCATAAGAAGGAGGAGTAATAAACCATGCTATAGAAATAACCAAGCTAAAAAAAATAAAGTATGTGCTAGTTTACTTAAACAAAGATAAAGATAACAATAATGTAGTATTAAGCACAAGAATAACGGTGCGGAAATAAATAAATATTAGTGCAGTGGTTTTGACTCTATGGACTCTATATGACTGAGCCGATTACATTTAATGTTAGTTAAATTGGTAATAGAAGGGGACCCCCGGTGAAACCAAAACTACAAGCAACGCGTATTGGCAGAGTACTAATAATATGTAAAAAGGGGAGATGAGATCGCCTAATTCGGTGGGGGGTGCAGCAAAATCTGTGGTCTAAAAGGTCATCTGTTTCGATAAGATGTTTGATGATCTTGTATGCAAAAATAGCAGATCAGGCAACTGTGCTCTTTTAAAAAGAAAGTCGCTGCTTGGGGGTCACTGGGATGTCACTGTTTTTGGAAGGACTGCAATTGGGCCCGGTGCTTTCCCTGAGCGTTCAGCCACGATTCTGATAATTTGGATTGATGTTGGCTTTAAGATAAAGTTTGAAGTTTTCTTAGCGTGTGCCTGTTCCGGCAGGGGTCATTATGGAAAGAGAGTGATTATAGTCGGCGAATTTTGTTACGCACGATCGTGTACATATTGCCCCAGGGGTTTCTTTCGACCTCATTACACATAGTTTCAGTAGTCTATTTTGTTAATCATGACTCTGCGGCGCGTGCATACTTGTCAGGCCTTTATTTGTTAAAGGAATTTGTTTGTGGCACCGGGTCCCTTACCTCACGTAATCAGACAAGCTTCATCTGTAGCTGTTTTTAAAGTTCTTTTGGCGTCTTCTCCAACTGAGTCATTGTTGTAAATAGTCGTTGTTTCTATCGCAGATGAGTAGTCTGGAACTGGTGTTGACCAGAGGTATCGAGAAATAGTAGTCGCGGTTGCCGCAGGGGCGGCAGGCCCCATTATCACCCTTTATTGCAGAGCAATCACAAAGCGCGTTCGTAGACTACGGCGGTCGAGTTCATATGTATGTGCGTTTGATTTCCTTTTACGTAGAGATAACGATACATCGCTAATGTTAAGGTTTGCATGTACATTTATTGCACGTAGGGGACATGACTCGCAGTATTTAGTCTCTCACGTGCCCTTTCAACAATAGCGTTTTGTAAGTCTCTAAAACTAGAAAAAGTCGTAATCGTTCCGGGCGAGAAACAAGATTTAAGAGTGACACAAAACTCAGTTTAACATGTAGTACCATTGCTTTCATGTATGTGTTACAGTTCTAACTGTAGCGCAGTATATAATGCTTTTCTTTTCGTGTGGATTTTTTTTCAGAATCGTACACCAAAAGTTAAACTTAGGTTATGGCGACGGTTATTTAATGTATAAGAACAACCGGCTGTACGTGTTCGAGCCTGCTCTGTCAAACGGCTCTCTGGAGGATAAAATTACAACTGTAAACTTTGCTGCCATAATTTATTTTAATTTAGACGGCACGTCACGCGGGAGTGTCCGAAAGAAAAGCCTCTTTGTAACTGTCACAGTGAACGAATACTTCTTTCACGGGTAAGTTGTTCTATATATATATATATATATATATATATATATATACAGGGTGATTCAGGGAGTTTTGTACTTCTTTCGAGGTTTGATAGAGCTCGGCAAGAAAATAATTTCTACGTTTGCGGGAGAACCAAAAAGCGAATACCCAGATTAAGGAATGTCATGAACAGTCGATATTTTACGTTAACGCTTTTTCATGAAAAATCGTTAACATTTTTCCATTGCGACCGAAAATGTACGTCCAAAAGACCACTCTCACGCAATAGCAAATTTAATGTCTATCATTTTTATACCAAGGTGATGGGGCTGCGTTACGTAGTTGTCAAGTAACTAAGCGTTTTCGACAGTCATAGTTGTTATGTTTTACGTGCAAGTTTTCACGTTCAGAACCGTAAAAATTTGCCAAGACGTTTCCGCCCCCTCCTTCCACTAGGAAAAATTATTCTCTTGCTGAGTTCTACCAAACCTCAAAATATGTACCTAACTTTCTCATACGCCCTATGGAAATATGCATGCCTTCGCTTTCGATATGGCTATCGAAAAAGCTTAGTGACTTCACAACTACGTAACGCAGCATCATCACTTTGGTACGAAAGTGGTGGGCATTTAATTTGCTATTTCGTGAGAGTGGTTTTCTGGACATACATTTTTGGTCGTAATGGAAAAATTTAACGATTTTTCACGAAAAAGCGTTAACGTACGACATAACAGCATATCGACTTTTCATGACTTTCCTTAATCTGGGTATTCGCCTTTTGCTACGCAAGCTAGTAAAGTGTCTTCCGTTGTGCAGCATGGTGGTCGTTGTGGTCGTGGTTCTCCCGCAAACGTAGATTTCGCACAACTATGTAGGAGAAAAAGGCAGAAAAAAATACCTTTATAAACTTCACTCTCTCTCCTAAACAAGACGTTTCCGCGTCTTCCCTCCATAGGGAAAAATTATTTTATATATAGCTCTATCAAACCTCGAAAGAAGTACAAAACTCCCTGAATCACCCTGTATATATCATGTCGTTATAACTAATAATTGATTTGTTTAAACGGTAAATTTCCTAAAGGTGAAATCTCCTTCCCACTTGATCGTTTCAGTATTTGTACTTTTTAAACATACATTTATTGACACAGCTTAGAGCTAGTGCGTTAAATCTAACGACGTGGGTTTGTCGGCATGCTTAAAAAGTTGAGTCTCTGCCTCTCTGGATGCGGCTTGTTCCACGCAACCGCATTTGCAATCTATGAAGGATGAACCGTTCTGTGAGAAAGCGCAATAAGTTGGCAGCTCCTATTTTCCTGTCTGTTTTTGATGCGTACAAAAGAGCCAGTTCATTGTCTCATCTGGCTGAATCCGTACTGAATACACGCATTTTTTGTCTATTGGAGGTGGTACGGGCTTTTTGCGTGTCTAAGTATTGCATTAGTTGCTTACGGCATCGAGCGACGCAAATGCATTATGCATTTCCGAAACCTCCCATAAGAAATATGTTTTGTTACTTTTTATTTATTATCTGGCTTTTTAGACAGAGGAAGGTGACACGGGTACGCAATTGTTGCATAATATTATATAAACCTGTCTTTCCAAGGTTACTGATATAATTGCATGATCTCTCAATGACAACTGTTTAGAATTCATGGGACTTCTAGCAAGGCAGTTGCTGATTCAGTAGATTCCAAAAGTTCGCTATAGCGTTTCCTCGATGTACTAATGGCGATATCCTGTATACGTATCTCTCCCCTATATACTGCATAATTGCCTCAATTATTTGGCAGGATAAATTGATAATTGATTTTTCTATATATATATATATATATATATATATGGTGGGCGACGCGCCGTAAAACTTGGAAAAGCCCACATGAAAACATATAAATATATGATATTATTACTTTTATCACTATATATAGTTGCATGTGCAATATGACGTTCTGATTATAGATTAATGCGTATAAACAACGTGTCGGCAAAGCTAACTTACCAGGCATAACCAATCAGATACTTGCTATTTTCTGTTGTTTTGATATAGATTCTACGACGCAGAGGTATCTGAGAATGGTGAATCGAACATGCTGGACATCGACAACAGATATATGTTTTTCGTGGACCGAAATTTTAGCTGGACGCATACAGTGTATACCGATACCAAAAGGGTCAACAATCTGGCCGAATACGGCCCTACTAAGTGAGTAATTCTAATCTAACACTTTCTGTTTTATTGTACACATGCATACATGTAGCACTGATGAAGTAAGTATAGAAGAAGAGAAATATATAGTCTTAAAAAATTATTTATAAGAATAAGGTAGAATCATCATCATAAGTTATTTCGCTTATATTGAGTATGCATGTAACATAGACAATTATACAGATTATACAATTATACAGTGGCGGCGCATTATTCGAGAGAGGCAGTGCAGTGATCTCCTCGCAAGGGCCAGGCAAGCAGACGCATGAAACTTCGTACACACCTGAGAGCACAGACGACAGACGCACTCGGTGTACTCCTCGTGGAAGCTCGTGTTTGAACAGACCAGGTGGTGATAGCCATGAGCTATGTATCTGGTATAGACGTGGCGATTGTCACATGCAAGACCAGACCAGAGGTGAGAGGCACTGAAAATATCCAGGTCTCCAACCTCTCGTCGAACTTGTTCAACTTTAAATTCCTATTCTGAGATAAGCTCTCGAATGGTACTGTACGTGGTGTCTTCAAACTCGATCGAACCGGTGCACAGTCTGACATTAGCTACACAAAGCAGCGCCTTGCCCTCACTGGCAGGCGAAGCACTCGTTTCATGTACCTTGTAAAACACTATTGAAGCAAACCAAAGTTTGCCTAAGTGAGGTGTTCCCATACTCCGTCAAGACCATGCATTAGCGTTGAAACAACCTTGAGGTAGAACAGTGTTACTGCCGTCGGGACGGACAGTCGCTGGATGTCACCTACCTCTTCATAAAAGGAGACTAGGGCTGTGCACACTGTGTCGACGACGTGAGCAGTAAAGGTTGTCCCAGCATACTGCGGCCGAAGCCCCAGATACCGGAAAGAGTTGACGAACTCCAAGGATTGGCTGCCGCAACGAAGGACGTCTTTAGCAGCCAATAGATCTCCTCTTCTGAATGTCATAGCCTTGGCCTTCATGGCGTTAATTTCCAGCCCCTCGAGGCAAGGAACACCTCCGCCAGAGAAGCGATGCGCTTGATGGCACCTAGGTCGTGATGAGCGACCACTATGACATCTGCGTAGAGTGGGGTCGTATTTTGTCGGCTCCTGTAAAATGGAGTTATTCTTGTGGTTTGACTTCGACTTTGGCAGTGGTAATTGCACCAACGACTCTGTGAGTAGTGAACTGGTGAATCTACAAGCTCGGAGATAGTTTGGTCGCGCTCCTAGGAATCGGTTTCCTTTTGAGCCCTCCAGCTGACTGGGCTCAAGTTGCCATCGTCATCGCAGACCAAACATTTATATTTACTGGCGAGGACATTTGTAATTTATACATTAATATGGTTTTATTTCGCAATAACATTGCATTTCAAGATGGTACATAATTTTAATACAATTCATTCCTTTTATACAATTTAAACACTTCAGCGACCGTCCCACCCGGCGAAAAAGTGCAAAGACCGCCGATGCTTCTGGCAGCTCGCTGCGTGGTATTTAGCGCATATCTGCGAGCAGAACCGGCAACGACATTGATCGTCAACTTGGTGAAATCCTTGGGTCGAACATACCAAGTGATGATAGCCATGCACAATGTATCTTGTGTACACGTGCCGGCTAGTGCATGCCATTCCATCCCAAAGCTCCCTGGCAAGGTACACATCCAATTGCGCTACCTCTGCCGAGGCCTCGGTCACTTTTCCCTGCCACTCCAACAAAAATTGTTGAAGTGGTCCAGTAATAGGTGACCTAAGCCTGACTCTGATTGTTTCCACTGCCGGCCCGCAACCCGCTAGCAGGTACACGAAGCGGCTTTTTGCCGTCCGGGGTAAGCAAAGTACCCGCTTCATATATAGTGTGAAGCATCTTTCTAGCTGCGCAAAATTTGCCGCTGAAAGATGGCCCCACACCCTGCCAAGGCTGTAGCTCAACATTGGCACAATCTTAAGCTCATAAAGACGCACGGCCGCACTCAAAGACAGTCGTCGAGGGTCTCTCACCTCTGTGTGAATAGAGGTAATAGCCGCTCGACACCTGTCGCCGATGTGCTGGGTAAAGGTCGTTCCCGTATAGTGTAGCCTCAGACCCAGATACGGGAAAGAGTTGACAAACTCCAGCGGTTGGCTACAACAGGGTATTACGTCTGCTGCGGCCAATCGACCCCCACGGCGAAACTTCATGGCTTTCGTCTTCCGCGCATTTATTTGCAGGCCCTTACGGTGAAGGTAACTTTCGACGTCGCCGACAATTCGACGAATGGCACCGCGGTCCCGGTGGGCCACTACTATGTCATCCGCATACATGACGACGACGGCGTTTCTAAACTCCTCCCGCACATGGCGAGCTAGGTCTGCGATGAGCAAGGAGAATGCCAGGCAACTGAGAGGGTCCCCTTGGGGGGTCCCTACGTTTTGACAGAGCTGCAAGGTGTCTTCGCCCCTTACGTTTACTTCAAGGCGGTCTTCAGCAAAGAAGCTGGAGAGCACTCGTAGGAAAGAACCACCCACACCAGCGTGTCGAAATGAATCGACTAGTAGGTGACGGGGAGCTTTGTCGAAGGCCTTGACACAATCGATAAAGACGGCGTACAAGTGACCCCCGGGCACAGCCAGCACCCGTTCAACTTCCGACTGGAGTACGTGGATTGCGTCCTGTGTACCTCGACCTTTCCTGAATCCGAATTGCTCCGGAGGTAAGGCCTTCTCCACAGTTGGAAGCGCCCTCGAGATAATCAACTTGGCGAAGATTTTCTTGAGAGTGTGTTCCGACGCGATACCCCGATAGAGATTTGGATCGTCTACGTTGTCACCGTTTTTGCCCTTGAATAGCAGAGTAAGCCTGGCCTCGTGCCAAACCTGGGGTATGTGTCCCCCGCTGAGTATCTGATTAAACAGCTTACACAGCTCCTCTGCTAAAACATCGGACGACTTAGCCCAATGTTCGTAATAGATCCCATCGGGACCACTACTCTTTTTCTTGGGTAACCCGCGCAAGATCTGTACAACTTCCTCCACCGTAAACGGCGAATTCATGTCGTGCTGCTCCAGAGTGAGCGGTTGCTCAATAACTGGGTTAGGCGCGGGGGCGTTTGCATCGAGCAGAAGGGCAGTGAAGTGCTGCCGCAACTGCTCCTTTGTCATGCTGTGCATGCTTCTGTTTTGCCGGCGAACAATGTAGACATGGGGTTCGCGCTCTGCTCTCTTAAGCAAACGAAACTCCTCCTCCTCATCATACCGGCGCTTACTCTCCACAAGCAGTTTCTTGTAGGTTGCTCTATGTCGGCCATAGAGCGCCCTACGATCAGCAACTACCTGGGGGTCGGGGTGTAGAGCCCGTGCTCGGCGCAGGAGCCCCAAGACTTCCCGACGTTTTAAGTAGCAGGCCTGTGTAAACCAGGGCCGCGCCCGTCTTTGTCTGTACTTCTTCTTGACTACAGCCGCCTTGACAGTGGCCTCCAAAGCGTGGTTGCTTTGTTCAATGTCAGAAGTTGATCTCAGCAGCTCTAACTCGCGCGTCAATACACGCAAATCTAGTTGCCTAGACCAGTACGTTATCGGCTGCCGACGTGGGGCGTGTCCCTGGCCAGGCACACACAGAGACGCCAGCACCGGCAGGTGCTTCCGTGCTGGAATATCAAGTACCTCGCATCCTTGAAATTCCGTCGGATGTTGAAGATTGTGAAACAGGAGGTCGATAGTGCTTCTTCCACTTTGGCAAACATACGTGAATTTATCACGCTCATTTGCGCAATGCAGGCCTCTGTTTTCTAGAAGCTTAAGAAGCACATCGCCCTTCCTGTGGCGCCACTATCAATACGACAGTTGAAGTCGCCGCCGACCAGAGTGGGTAGCTGGAGGTTCAGTCCCGCTAGACCAGCACTGATCGCATCGGCAACGTCAACATCATCGTAATGAGGTGGCAGGTAGAACAATGCGAGGTTGAAACTACCTGAGGTGAGTGTCATACAACACTCACCTCGACACACACATTGCATTCGGGGTGACCCTGCTCGTAAATAGATTGAAAGTCCACCTACTGGTCTTCCCCGCCCTCCGTCTGGAAGACTTGCTAGCAGATGGAAACCTCGCATCTCATCGAAATGCACTTCCTTCCGCATGAAAGTCTCCGTCAAGAGTACAATGTCCACATCATCAAACAAACGCTCTGGTGCTAGCTGTAAAGCCCCAGATAAACCTTCGCAATTCCAAAGCAATAATTTGCAGCTGCGAGCAGCATGCAGCTGCCTTGGCAGAAGGCGTCATTGCTGTCTAGCTGTTAAACCATGCCCATCAGTAAACTCTTCGCATACTCTAGTCTGGACCGGCGGAGCCCCCAGCCAGCGCCGGAAACTCACGCCTTTCGGCCAGAAATCGCTACTCGAAACTTTACTAAAATCATCATCACCAAAGGCCACGCAGAAGACGGAGTCCGGCCGGGAAACTTTGAGTTTCCAAATAGCACGCACTACAGTATGTCTCCCGGTTAGCCAACCACGCAGCTGTTCTGCCGACGCTTTTCGGCTGAAGCCCTCCAAACGGAGAGCCTTCATAGGCAGCACACGGTTTTCACACAGTGTTAGCTCACCTAAGTCTACGACTGCACTTCCTGCTCGAAGAGGACGGTGCTTCCTTATCGCGCTAGTTTCGCGTTTTTCCACTGTTGTTCGCTTGTGAATTTGGGAGAGATCGCCCTGGCTCGGCCCCAGGCGTCCATCCTGCTTCTCCGGGCTGTTGCTGGCCGATCCGCCACTCTCACTTGCGAGCTTCCTCTTCTTTTTGTTTCGTCTCTCCACCAGCTGGAAGCCTTCGCTGTCCAGCTGATCTTCCTTGGCTGTCTCTATACAGTCCATTGTCTCTACAGCCTGGTCGCGCGGCTGCAGCGGACCCGTGACGTCACTTTCTACTGCCGGCGCCGGCTTCTCTTTCTTCTCCGGTTTCTCCCGCTGTTGTTGCTGTCGCTCAACCGCTCTCTCTTCTCGCCGTTGCTGGCGCTGTTGACCAAGATCAACAACACTCTTGGCGACGTCTGTGAGAGGCGTCTGCTTCGACTGCTGCTGCGGTTTCTCTTCTCGATGTCTCTGCTGTCTCTGGCACTGTTGTTGCTGTTGGTTTTGTTTACCAACAGTACGAGTGACGGTGGCCGCATATGAGACATTCGAACCAATTATGAGCTTGGCGGGAACATTTGAGCCGCCGCCGGTGCCTTGTGCCACTTTGTTTTGTGCCACTTGCTTTTTCGCCTCGTTCTCCACTCTCGTTGTGCTCACGTTGTTCCCGGTGGGATGGGGACGAAGCTGGGAGACAACTTGTTCAAGTTCCGACACTCGGATTGTATTTGCCGCCGCAAGGCGACTAATCCGCTGCAGGATCTCAAGCAGGGCGTCGTTTGAGCGGGTGCCCTCCAGTTCCGGACATCCAGGACACCGAGCGGGCTGGTTTGCCCCTAAATCGGTGGGCGGTGATGAGCACTTCACATGGGCTACACCCACAAGACAGGTAGGACACTGGGTCCACTCACACGAGCTCTTTATCACGGAGCTACATACAAAACACAACGCACTGCTGGGCGCCGCCATCTTATCATTTGTAATTTAGAGGCTACCAAAGCGTCGTGGCCTAGTAGTAGTAGCGCCTTCGACTGCCACCCAACAGCACCGGGTTCAATATCCAAGCCTGCACGCTTCTTTTTGTTTAATCCTTTAATTTAATTTGTTTTATTTTATTTGTTATTTAATGTTTTTGGAGCATTTGTTTGCTTTGTATACCGACGCTTGTTACGGCACAGATATGCCGAGGCTTGATTGATGCTTCGAGTGATAATCTTGCTTTCTGTGGGAAGTCTGGTCTGCGCAGCCGACGCGTTCGAGGAAATTACTTCGAAACACCCTAGAGAACCGGCCGACCTTGACCTGCCACACAAGCCATTCTACACCGAGCCGCCAGTCACCAGTGCAGAACAGGTACGCAAAGCCGTGTGGACCTTTCCGGCGGGTTCTACCGCCGGCATGGACGGTCTGTGGCCGCGCTATCTCAGAAACCTTCTTGCCACGACTAATACAAATATCGCCAGCCGTCTACTGCGTGACCTAGCAAAAGTGGTTGACATTATCAGAAGCGGTACAGTACCCGAGGCCATCCGCCCTACTATTTTTAGTGGTCGCCTCATCGCGATCAAAAAGCCGAGCGGGTTGCTTAGTCCAATTGTCATCTCCTCAATCTTCCGCACAATTGCGGCAAAAATAACTGTCAAACTGGGAGCAGATATCGTGTGCGAGAAGTTTGGGGCTCACCAGCTTGGCTTTAATACGTTTAATGGCATCGAAGCCGCGGTCCACACCACAAGAACCTTCGTTACTAGCGCACCCAACAATTTTGCTGTCGCCAAACTGGATTTCAAGAGTGCCTTCAACCAGGTCCGTCGCGACCACATACTAATGGCAGTACAAAGTTGATTGGCCAAAGGCGGCCCCCTTGATCAACCAAGCCTATAGATCCAGACCGGAGCTCTCATTTGGTGATACAACATTTTTTTCCTGCCGTGCAGCAGGGCGACTCCGTTAGTCCGCCGCTGTTCTGCTTAGCCATCAAGGAGCTGGTCGATTCTATCCAGTTTCCCTGGAATCTCTGGTACCTAGACGATGGCATCATCGGAGGAGAAGCATCGGTGGTACAAGCAGACATTAAAAGAGTCGTTGAATTCAGTCTGAAGAGTGGGCTTGAACTCAACCCCCCGAGGTGCAAACTTATTTACAAGGGTCAGCCTAACCTATCCGCTTTTGAGGCACTCCTTCCCGGGTGCAAACACGTCGAGGCAGCAGACATGACGCTCTTGGGGTCCCCTGTGGGGTCCCCATTCGCCCGGAACTCGCAGGTAGAATTGAGAGCCTTCGCTCTCGTCTAACCCGGCAAAACCTGCTCGATCCCCAAACTGCGTATCACCTATTAAAATCATCTCTGGATTCAGCAAGAATTGTCCATATCCTCCGCAGCACGGACGTCGTAGCAAACCCGGATCTGCTGTGGGAGTTGGACAAAAGCCTAAAAACCAGCCTTAGCGATCTCCCTAATCTAAACCTGGCCGACAACAACTCTTCCCCTTAGATTCGGGGGTACGGGAATCCGCTCTACCGCAGACCTGGCACCTAGCTGTCACGTCGCATCATTACACGCCTTAGAGGGTACCGTTCAGCGCATCAGCCCGGCCGTGGCTCTACAGGCTTTCCAAGATGCCAAATTTGTTGCCAATACAAGACTCGAGAACCTCGCAGGCCTACTCCCAGAGGCAAACAAATACCTGCAGAGGTCCCATGATGACCTGATCGTCTCTAGGAAGTACCAGCGCTTACTCTCTGGCGCACTAAACACAGCAGACAAGGCCCGACTGCACGCGGTCGTCCAGAAAGGCGCCAGCAAATGGCTCCAAGCCATCCCTTCCTCAAACCTCGGCGCTTTACTTGATCACGAAAGCTTTCGTCTGTGCATTGGTTTGAGGTTAGAAACAAGGCTAACTGAGGAGCACCGGTGTCCGTGCGTTTTTTTTTTTTTTGAACAAAAAATAAAAAAAACTCGTTGGCGAGCTGGGCATATTTATTGCTTTTAAGACATTTAGCTTTGCGTGCCGCGGAGCCAGCGGCAAATGCGCTGGCCTCCAGGTACGAGGGGGCAAGCGTGTCAGTGATCGTCGCATCTTTTGCATTTTTGTCGTGCCACTAGTGTCTAAGGCACTCGGGGGGCCTGGCCCTGAGGCATAGTCGCTCCTACAGAAGATTGGCAAAATAATCGAACAGGCGACAGGGGACAAAAAGCTTTTGACTTTCTACTTCTGCGACTATCTCTGGCGGTTCAGCGCGGCAACGCGGCAGCAATTATGGACACAATGAGGGGCTGCCTCGAGGACAAGCTTGACTGGTAGAACTCCTCACAAGCCCAAGTGTAGTTAGTTATTTATATTGCCCTGTAGACATAGCATTAAATAATAAATAAAGTTTTCTTATCGCAAAAATCAACAAAATGGCAAGCAGAAAAGTGAAGGAGGCGCAGCTCAATGGGTTGCCTTGCGGGGGTCCCACATTTTGCTTTACCTGCAACACTTCCTGCTTACCTTGTACCAATGAGTGTCCTTATCAAAGAAGCTCAAAATCACGCTCAGAAGAGAGCCACCAACCCCCTATGTGTCGGAACAACTTCACCGGGAAATCTCGAGATGCTTTGTCGAAAGCTTTGACGCAATCTATAAAGACTGCATACAAATGACCTACGGGTTTTGCCACACTGCCACACATAAGTTTGGATCTCGCCTGTCATACCATGCTTGCCCTTAAACAAAAGAGAAAACCTGGCGATATGCCAGGCTCCTGGCATTTGTCCCCTCTTCATAATCTCGTTAAAGAAATCACAAAGATGGTTTGCCAAAAGTGGCTTAGACTCCATCCAGTGCTTATAGTACACCAGGTCTGGCCCCGCACTCTTACTTCTGCTGTAGCCTGGCGATATGCCAGGCTCCTGGCATTTGTCCCCTCTTCATAATCTCGTTAAAGAAATCACAAAGCTGGTTTGCTAAAAGTGGCTTAGACTGCACCCAGTGCTTATAGTACACCAGGTCTGGCCCCGCACTCTTACTTCTGCTGTACTAAACCTGACTTACTTCTTCTACCACAAAGGGCAGATTCATAATATTCTGCTCCAATGTGAGCGGGACTCATTGGAACCAGACGTACTGTCTCGCAGTTATATAGAAGACCGGTAAGGTGACTCGTTGCCTGTTCGTCGCTGAGCAGGTGGTTTACTCCTTCCGAGGTGGTACAATATAGGCTGAGGGCTTGCGTTCGGCTCTTTTGAGCAGTCGAATTTTTTCCCGCCTAGCGTCTTTACACTTGTGGTCAAGGCATAGCTTTACGTGTGCTCTTCTATTGTTGAAGTAGTCAAGCCTGCGTCTGGCTAGCAGCTGCGGTGGTGCCTTTGCCCTCCCTTGGCGCAAGAGCTCGAGCACCCCACAGTAGGCGAGATAGCAAGCCACTGCCGTGATCTCTTCTGCCCCGGTCTCTTCCACCTGACTGCACTTCTCATGGTTTGGTTCTCTCTAGCAATTCACAACAAGTATTTACATCACCGTTCACCTCGAGGCGATCAACCTCTAAAAGTGAAAGGTCAACATGCCTCGTGCCAACCAAGTGTGGATTGCTTAGCTGTTTGAACCAACTATCAGAACTATGGCATTTTTGCAACTGCTCACACCGGTAGGTGCTTCCTTGGAGCCACCTCAAAAACATCGAAGCTTTTAACTTTGCCAATGACAAAGTTGTGGAACATTAGGTCAATGGTGCTGCTTCCATTATGATTTATCTACGTGTGGCCTTCGCGTGCATAAGCACATCTCAGAAAAAGTATTCCATTAACTGGAGTCTCCCCTTTATCTTTCCTAGCCCTATCATCAATACGGGCATTGAAGTCGCCACCCACGATGGTTGGCATAGACAGGTCGAAATCTGATATACCAGAACTCATTGTGTCAGCGGCCTCTGCCGAGTCAAGATGTGGGAGGAGGTACAACACGACTATGTTCACCCTCATAGACGAGAGGCCCACACAGAAATCGTACTTCCTTACACATTCCGCCGGCGGTATACGTTTATTTAGGTAGATTGACAATCCACCCACTGGTCCACTACGGCCTCCAGCGGGTAGAGCAGCCAGTTGATGGAACCCTTGCATATTATTGATATGCAGTTCCTCCCGCTGGTAGGTCTCTGTAAGGAGTGCAATACCACGGAGGATAGTCTAGAATTAAAAACAACCTCCTTAAAAAAAATGTAATTCTAGAATGACGTAAGCATGTCAACTGGCGCTAAGCTTGTTTTCCCTCCGAGTCTCTCACAGTTCCAATGAAGCAGCCGTAGAGACCTAGTAGTCTCAACGCTAGCATCTCTAGATCTGTTCAGTCACTTGCGAAGAGCCGGACCACCAGGGGCGATAAAGCTTTCCATAACTATTTTCTCGTAGGAAGCACCACCAGCCCAGCGACGAAATAGGATACCAGGCCAGAATTCATTCTTGCCGCACTTTGCGTACTCGCCGTCACCCAGCACTACATAGAACACGGCATCATTCCCCTGCGTCCGCATTTTAAATACTGCCCTTACAGAGATGCTCCTGTTGACAAGCCATGTGTGTAGGTTGACAGCTGACGTTTGGCCGCCAGCCATGCTACTCTCCCAGCGCGCTGAACCTGCCTGGCCCAGCATACACTTTAAAATCTCCCACTCCATCAGCTGCGCTGGCTTTCTGCAAACGAAGCTTTGTTTCGCCGCTCCTCCTCCGTTGGGAGGTGACAAAACCATCGTTGTCTTCCTCCTCTTCACGGTTGTCTCCGTTGGCGACGTTGCTGCCGGGCACCCCTGTGAAACACAGTATGAAGCCTTGATGACTTCGACGGAGGCATGGAGGGAGGCGGCGAACTTGTTCGACGCCGTTTTGACACTCAAGACAGCCAAGGAGACGGCCAGGCGGGTAAGGTTTGAGCGGGGGTCTCGGGAGTGTGGTCGAGACGAGGAGCCGAGGGAAGGGGGAGGGGGTGGGGAGCAGCCAGGCCCTCATGGTCTCGACGCATCCTCACAGGACGGATTACAAAATGGCATCCCCCTATCTAACCACAGGTAGACATGCGGGATGATAGTCAGGGAGCTGATTGAAGGAGAACGGCAGAGACGCCTCTCCCACGGCTTCGAAGTAATGCCAAAGTAATACCGAGCCTGGGGGGGTGGAGAGGAATCTGGGTTTAGCGGGTTTGCGAGTCTCACACTAGTCACGCAGGCTGCTAGTGGCGCAAGTGCATCATGCATTCCCGAAACCTCCCAGAAAAAGAAAAAAAGGATGAAGCCTTGGTTACAAATAACCAGTTGTTCTCCCATTTTGAACGGGAGCAAACTTTGCAAATTCGAACATCACGGTAGCAGACGACCAACCTTACCAGAATAAGGTAGAATGTCGTTGAGAATAAAGCATTCAAGTAGCCGTGCGCCTTTTAGGCTTGGATTGGACTATGCAAGCATAACCAAAAGAAGTGACACTCATTCATATTCTTCAATATCGATATCTTAGTTCGAAGGCATTGCTGCTAAATTAGTGTTTATTTAAAGTCAATACGAAAACGCGGCATCGGTTTGATTGATTGAATCTTTGTTCTCGTCGTTGATTATTTGCTTTTGGGCAAGGAACTCGCATTTCTGGCGTAGTCGAGCCTAGTAGGCGCCGGAAATCCATGTGCAACTGAATAAACAATTAAAATGCCTTAATTCTGTAGAACATTGAACACTAAAAATATTGAGTGCCGTATTCTGCTTTAATTCCACTGTTGACTGCATACTACGTACTACATATGGGGTTGTTTTGGTCTCGACCGCAGCGGCCGGATTTGCTGGAGCTTTCGGAAAATATTGCAAAATCTTAAAATAGAAGTCCGCCCAGTCTCTACCGTTAGTACATCAAGTAGTATTTTAGTGCGCCTCTGGACACCTGCCGCTCAGAACCCCAGTTACGCATCTGTGGCCTAACTCCTAAATCCTTTATATGAGAGTTGCTCGGCTAAAAAATGGGATGTACATACGATTAAATCTTTCACTATGCAGATTATTAGAGCGGTGATCTGCTGAGTAGAAGATTGTCGTAGTCTTAGTAACCATCATCACCCCGTCTGGTGGCAACAGCTGAGAAGTTTTATTATTATTATTATTATTATCGTCGTTGTTCTCGCCGCTGTCATTGTTGCCATCGTCGCTATTGCTACAGTATTATCACGGCCTCATTGAGGCAAATAAGATATCAGCTAAGCCGCTAACTCCTTAGCTTATATCTTGGGTTGAGAGCCCGTAAGAAACAGCGCCATCAGCCAAAAATAGTGGAGCATGCGGACCTTGAACTAGAGCTAGAAATGCAAGAGAAAGATTATTTGTTTTTGTGCTAATTGGTCAAAATGAGAGAGCGAATCGAAGAAATGCACAAGATAAAGTCAAATGCTAAGAACCTGTGAATTATAGAGAAAATATCAACGGGGTTGCTAAGGTCTCTAGTAGGAAATGTAATACGGTCAGAGAGAGCAAGGGGACAACGGGAAAACCGGGTAAGAAGACCGGTGCGGTGCTGTCGCGTCCAATTTAGGCGATGAGTGATGAAGTGTTTCCTACCGCCTTAGTAGCGATTCTTCTAACAAAAGATTCTACGCAATGAGAGACTGCGAGATAATTGAGAAAGCGGTCGACACAGCACCAGGAAAAATCAAAAGCGCTGCATGAAACAAGGCCTACAATTTCAATTTTAATTTGAAGTTTATTCACAGAACCGCAATTTCTTAATGCTTAAGTTCTCGTATATAAAAATATTTAAAATGTGTATTAGCACCTCTTGCTACATGATGAGCCGGAGAGATACTAGGACAGTCAATAAGCTCCTTGAACTATCGAGTATAAGCACAACGTCCACATCGCAAAAAACAGGAGGAGAGCCACAGCTTACCTTGATTCTTTAAATTAAGTAAGATGTCTCCTACGCCGACACGCTTATGCGTCTCGATATCACGATTGACCCAACTGGATACAATGTGAGGGTTATGAGAATGTGGGGGTTGCGTGTCAACGTTAAGCTAGCAGCTATATACACTTAAGAGTTGCAGAGAACGCAGAAAGTGCCTCATTTTTTTTTTGGAGGCCCTCGCGGGGGTTCACAGGATTACCCGGAGTGTGTCAACACGGTGCAGGTTTATAATAAGGGGCTTGTTTAAAGGAACGACGCAAGAGGATGTTGAACAATCGTTCGGCCAGAAGTAGTGCTGCTTTTCTTGTCGTTGAGGAGTCTCAAATGGGGTCCCGTGATCTATGGTCGGCCGTGGCTAGGCTGAACGGTAAATTGGTTGGACGTTCTGCTCAAATTCAAGTCAGGTAATGTGCCCACAAATGCGTTAAGCTGGGCCACGTCTCAAATGAATGCACGGATGTGCTACAACTACGGAGCAACAGGACACCCAGCCGGCTCCTCCTGCCCGAGTTACCGATTCAAAACAACTTGCCATCCTTGCCAAATCCCTGCACGTCAGGTTAACCTCGCAGCTCTCCGACACCCCAATAGGAATACACGACAGATAACGTCCTGGACGAGCCAGACCACACAGTTAACACGTCTGCTTAGGACGACGAGGGTTTCAAATTACTCTTTACCGAAAAAGAATCTAACGATCACCACCGGTTGAGTACCAGGTTGCTAAGTCTCTAGGCTGAAGGAAGAAGAAGGACATACTGCAGGACATGAGGGCTCAGCTGGTAGCTGCTCGCTGTCACTGAAAAGTGCTTCAACTTCGTGGGGCCCTACCAACCTTAACCAAATCGCCAGCGGCGGCAGACTTGGTCGATTCTAATAGGGGGTACGAAGATTACCCTCCACCGCAGTGAAATGGAGCTGCACATAGACCTGACAGTCTGCAAAAGAAAGAACGCTTTTAAAGTTTTAAACGGAACCATACTACTTCACGGAGAAAATCTTAGCATCGGAAACCATCGGAAACACCGTCGACTTAACAATTTTACTTCGACTTCAAACTGGGCACGGAGGTGAAAGCCATATGATAGCAAAACATATCTTACATACAAGGCCAGCCTTACAAACATTCTGGACTCAAATAGGAATTTCAAGCACCCGAGACTTGCAGATGATGTTACAAGATGATTGTAGCTCGTGTGGCCGCAGACTCTTCATGCGCTACCGACCGCCTTCACAAAATCACTGGTGAATCGAGGGGTTTGCTTTAGCCCGTAGACGCCACACCAGTGCCAGAAGAAAAGCCACCAAGGCAAGACACAGTGATACGGACGAGACCCAGTTCTGGCCAAAAAAACTCGAGGAGCTGAAGGAGGTTGCTCGCAAGAGTAACCTCGAGAGGTTCGAGATCGAAAGCAAGCGGGAAAAGACAGAGAGCCAAAAAGAGGCGACAGCGCAAGAAAGCTAAACGGTTGACTACGGACAGCGAGAGTTACAGCAGGAAAGGGCGTGGGGCCACCAGCGCCAATGCCGCTGCTGTTGCACGAAGGAAGGAGGGCTCAATGGCTCAAGGGAGTGGCGAAAGTGGCTTTGCGTGGATGGAATAAGACGAGGTGGGGGTTTCCTACTCGTGCTGTTTCTTACCTAATAGGAGGATACAGGAATGCACGTGTTTTCAGAGTCAAATAGGCCGTAGCTTAAGCGCGCATGAAGGAAAACCATTCATTGTTACCAGAGACGTTAATTCGGTCAGTAATGCATGGATTGTAGCACTTCGGAAAAAAGGCACATCTTACTGAAATGGATAGCAGAGCAGGGGCGTATGTCTATCAACGACGGGGACGTCCCAACGTTCTCACGCGCAGCGAGGAAATCCCAGGTAGATCTTACGTTGGCCAACGAACGGGCATTTACAGTGATAACCGAATACAGGGTCGACACGATATATTACCACAGCGACCACCACTATATCTACTTTGAGGTATGGGTCTTAACTGGGACGCTCCCAGCACCACTTGCCCAGGGCAGATGGTGTCAAATAGTGCAGATAGAAAATAAAGCGCTGATACGGCAGATCAGCGCCAGGCGCCGGACAATAGAAGTGGGAACGGTGAAGAAAAATCCACTCACCGAAACCCTCATTGCCGCGCGTAGAAAGGCTAGTCCGCCCCACCCGAACGGCGTACATGATAGACAAAACCGAACCCAAAAGCTCATCTCGAGAAGTCTGGCTGTCTAGGATGATATTCCCGAGGTGACGTCGAAAAAGATAGAGCGAGTACGTCAACGGTTGACACCCGGTTTGGATAGAATGCCCGCCGGAGCAGCGAGGCTGTTGGTGAAACGATGGCCGGAGCCGTTAAAAGCACTGGGGCTGCGCCTTCAAAGAGAGAGGCTGTTTCCGCAGCTGTGGAAAAGCAACAACCTGGTCCTGATTTCCAAACCAGCAGGAGAGGGAAAAGCCCTAAGCTAGTTGTGCTATACGGCCTATATATCTCTTTGATACGATAGGTAAGGTCTTGGCGAATGTTATTGTTGGGAAGCTTAAGATTAAACTGAAAATGGCCCTGTCGGACGATTAGTATGGTTTCCGTAAAGAGTAATCCACGCTTGGCGCCCTAAGACAGGTTTTTAAAACGGACGGCCAAGCAGCTAATGAAGGTCCCGACGACGGAACTTTGTTGTGCTCATCCTTCTGAATGTCAAGAATGTCTCCAAATCGATGAGCTTGATGTAGCTATGGACGTGATGAGGCGCAAGGACCATTGGCCGGTGGCATGAAAAACGGGTTGCGGACCCTCAGAGGCCACCCGCAGGCAGCTGAAACAGAGGCCTGATATCTAAACGTGTCTTTTTCGTCGACCGATTTCTGGAAGCAGTCGGTAAATAGCCAGCAAAGACGAACTAGCTTTGAGATTAGGCAGAAGCAGCCAGGGACGTCTAGGCGATGGCTCTCGATGCATCCCCAGGTGGTGGAGCTGTGGAAGACGTTAACGGTCTGGCTAACGCTCCTATGCTGTTCCAAGACAAAGAGGAGGCGCCGGATGTCATATTGGAGTAGAATATAGGATTTGGTGCAACGCCCGCTACCATGGATTCGAAGTAATGTTTACGCAGTTACTGATCTCTTTGGGTTTGGTGGCACGATTTTACTAAATTTGTGAGTCCCAGACTTGTCACCATGGCTATGGGTACCGTGAGGGATTGCGTAGTCCTCCCCCCGCCCCATAGTAATGCTGAGACGTCTCAGCAGGAAAAAATGGGTTGGATGTCCACACTACCAGCACGCATTTAGACGCGTTTCCTTCAGTGGTGTCCTTGCGTGCGTATCGCTTTTTGCTAGTTAGTTTTCTAGAAAAACACTCTCATTATCAAGCTGTGTGGTATACGCCTAGGTACTGTATATTAGTGACTGTTAAATGTAAGTTTACTAGGAATATGTGATTATAATTTTGCATTTGCAGGCTGTTTCAACACTATGGAGATGAATGCGACAAAGTCGAGGGCACAGGTAAATCATCTATAAATATTTGTATCTAAATAGCTTTTCGTTGTATTTTCACACATTAGCACAAACTTTTTGCCTGTTTGAGTTATAGATTTAAATATCTTCTTCTTCTACCAAACGAACACTGCTATTAGGGATTAATTACAAGTCACTCATTCCATAGATCTGGCTTAGCGAAGCTGCAGCCACATCGTCAAATAGCCGCACATAATGTTTCTAACGTTTTTTAACCCAGGTGAGAAAAACGCGAAACAACTATCGTTTGTTGCATACTAGGTTTAATCATGAAAAATTACACGAAGTGACTACACTCGTTCGTGAAAATTTAAGTAAAGTACCGCAGTATTACTCAACTATTGCAGCTATACCTAATTAACGACCCCCAATTTCCGATGTTATTTGGGTGCGATTGCATGAAGGCGCTGAGATGAGGGCAGCTCGAGGCTCGCCGAATAGAAAGCGAATTAGTGCTATACGATATTCAAACCCTAAGCTCACTACGCCAGCGATGGGAACACTACCGGCAATACATGCACTCACAGTCTAGTTTGAGGAACTGCTGAAAACAGTGTACCCCAGGCTAAGGAGAATAGCTTATGTTCTCGCATCGAGAACGTCGAGAAGGGTTACAAGCAGTGGAGAAGATATGCCTTAAAAAGTTGGATTGCCAGAAAAGAAGCCCACGGAGTTTAACGAGTTTTTTCAACGTCTCAAGAGTTCGCCTGCAGAATCTACGTGGGATAGCCCCGCATCTTTATTCTTGGACCAGCAGATTTGTGATCGCATATCGTAGCTAACAAACCATAGAGCGAGAGAAGGCGAAAAAACTGTACGAGAGGTAGAACACAGAGGCCAGCCACGTGCCCTGCTATCGATGATGGACACGACGTGTGGTGGACAAGTTGTGCTTATCTTGTATCGTAAAGATACTCATGAGAAGGTACATGCTAGTACAATCAAAGGAGCTTGGCACAGTGAAGAGACATTTCGATCAAATTCGGAAGACAGACGTGAAGAAGGAAATGGCGTATACGCAAAAGCACGTTTGTGGTACGGGCGACCCTGGCGACAAACAGCCAAAATATTCCGAGGTTGCTGTAACAAGACCATCCTCTACCGCGGCGTCAAATTCCTCTCCGGCGCCGACATCGCTTATAAGCGTGGAAACTCTCTACCGAGCTAGCTACATCCGCGGATTCGATTACGTCGACACCCCTACAAGAGCCTAGAGTTCAGCGACCAAGAACGAATATAGATTATTGGCGGCTGGACAAAGCCGTCATCGTACGTAGCTCTAAGCATAACTACACACATATATTATCACATAATTAATAGCTAGCGTGGGGGACTGTCGTACCTGGGCAAGTTCAGACACACGACTCTCGGCTAGGCTCCACGTGCTGACGAACGTGCAGTGAAAAAAGTAGATACGAGGAATGTCCATACAATACTAAAAAAGCGTCTACTTAGACCGAAACGATTCTACCGCATTCGGGAATAACCTGTGAGCGACAATAAATGCAGCACCACAGGGAGTGCAGTGAAGCACTACCGAGAAAGCAGTGACACATTACAAGTGTCCGCAGGCACTTCCAACAGCATAGGTCGCACTGTACTCACAAATACGTTGCATAAAAGACAAGTGAAATTGATTCATTCAACCACTTCGAGACAGCTAGAAGTTAGAGTCGGTCTTCGCCTTGGGATCCTCTAGTCGAGGAACATGAATGCAGCTGTGGCGAGAAGGTCTCACCCCTAGGGCACCATGGCTTATCCTGCATCCGCAGCTTAGGTCGTAGGACGAGACACGCTCCTTTGAATGATACCCTAGCCCGTGCTTTGAGGTCTTCTGGCTACCCGTGTGTTCTTGAACCCGCAGGTTTGTATACAGACGACTCCCGTCGACTTGATGGGATTACCCTAACAGCCTTTAAGAGTGGCAAGACACTCGCCTGGGATGCTACCGTGACTGACTCTTTAGCACCTTCGCTGGTCAGTCACGGCGCTAACCAGGCTGGGTAGCGCCGTGACTGACCAGCGATTTAGTTATGCTGTTTCGCAGGCGGAAAGAAACAAGTGTCGGAAGTATGCATCTATCGGAGACTCTATGGATTTTTGACCTTTTGCCTGTGAGACCTTAGGGGGCCCAGGTAAAATTACTAAGGGAGTTATTACTAAGATATGCATGTGTTTAAGATTGGCCACGGGGGACCTGCGCGCTGGTAATTTTTTCCGGCAAAGGCTGTCATTGGGTATACAACGTAGTAACTCCACGGCGGTGCTTGGCACCTTGTCCAGGTGGTCGACACCAGGCCTGGACCTAGGCCTGGTGTAGTTTGTCGTCACGTTCGCTGAAGGACAATTGTTTACACCCCGTTATGAGCTAAATAAAATTATGGCATAAGCAAGTTAGAGCGCGTAACCGATTAACACGGTGGTTGCTCCAGAATCACGCTGCTGCAGCTGGCAAAGTGAATGCGAAAACGGATTGACTGCAAATATTTAAGATAAATTCCTATGTATAAGATTCAAACGTTTAAGATACATTCATATATTCAATTGTAACTGAAAACAGAATCATAGAAGATCACGCTAGATCTTGGGGAGGCGCTGTTCTGCGGTGATCGTTTATGATTCTTCGGGGCTTATTACATAAGCCACCGCGATAGTATTAGGTATCGTTGAATTATTATTGTTATGGCTCTCGTTACCCGACTTGACTGGGGACTGTTGTTTGCATTACATCCTACAGTCAGAGGGGTCTACTACAACCGGCGGATGTGTTTCCCACGAGCCGCGGAGAGTGATGAAATCTCCGCAATAGGCCTAGTTTAGCACGAAGAGATGAACTGCAGTGATAGTTTATTTGGTTTTATTAGTTAGAATGTTTTAGTGATAATATATGCGGATTGCATTGTTGTTGCCCACAATTCCCCAAAGTTCCCACCAAACGCATTACATTGATCATTGAGGCATACATTAGTTCTAAGGGGTTATCTAGGTGCACACCCGTAAAACCTAGGCTGTTAAATTACTGCTACTTGAGCCCTTGAAATTTACAAACACGTTTTCCTATTGAAACTTATGGATTTTTGTTTTGTAGCTCGATTATGTTGTGAGCTTAGACCTTGCGTATTTGTATGCAGGGGTTATTAATGCCAGGCGACTTTCAGTTCTCGTAGCGGTGCGTCTTTTAATGTTAGAAGCGCTTTCAAAATTTTGCTTATAGCCTAGGCAGAGTATGTCGGCGCTTGAGTGAGGGTAATTTCCGTTCGCGTATTTGTGCTGTCGAGCTTTGAATTCAGGCACACCTAAAATGCTGATACTGAGCCAACTTCTCAACGTAGAAGCGAAAGATAGCAAATGCGATGGTGGCGACGCTTTCTCGAACCTCGATTGTGGGCCGGAATGGCCTGCAATTACCGCCACTAAGTGACTTTCATGAGTATTTTTCTCAGTGCAATTTTGTGTGGACGGAGTAGCTGGCAGGACCAGATTGTACAGAGGATAACGCAAAAGAGCAAGACCCTCTTCCTGAGTAGTGTGTCCAAGATTATATTCTAGGGCAGGCTATTAAATGTGTTTTTACGGTCCAGCAGCTCAAGGACATGTTGAATAGCATCCAGCGTTGAGCACCCTTGTCGAAATCCAAATGAGTCCGTGAAAGCGCTTGCATATGCGTGATCACTTGATTTACTTTTTCGACTAGGACATTCTCTATAAGTTGCCCAGTGGTTTCACGAATACAGATTGACCTAACGGAGAAAGGCGCCTGGCCGGCAGTGGACTAAGGACAAATATGGCTTTTTCCATATGTTTGGGACCCAGTTATCCTTTAGTAACCTTCTCACCCGGCCCGCGAGGAAAGCGGGGTGGTTTGATGCCATTATTTCTATTACTTCAGGAGGTATACCATTTGGATCTGCTCCCTTGCAGGGGAAAAAGTATTCTGCCGTTTAGAGGATTTCTTCTTTGATGACCGGGTGCACTTCACAAGGGTCAGCTTCATTTCTGTAGTCACGTCAAGGTTCCTGAGGGAAGAATATAGATTTGACACTAGGTCGGTAACCGTTGCGGCCAGCAGTGGATGTAGGTAGCACCGCGGGGCTATTTGGACCACTAGGAAGGTTATGTAACGGTAGTCGCTGAGTCATATAGTGTTCTTTGGATGCCCAGTCTTCTATGAGACTGAGCGAAGTGTCACTAGTTAATGTTATATCCAAGAAGAAGATAAAAGAAGGGCATATTATCCCTGTTGGCCAGTGCTAGATCCCGCTGCGTCATTATCGGTTGTACGGCGTGACCACTATACTGCGTGATGAGCGTTGAAGTCTTCCGTAACTAAGAACAAGTAACCAATGTATTTTTGTAACGATATCATAAGCTCGCAATTAAGTTCGACAGAGAGAAGGCAATGGGGGAAATCGCGTGTTCTTAAACGAAAATACTAAGCAGGGTTCGTATTTGTCTTGAAAATCTTAATCATTGCGTTAAGAGGCCAAACATCTGCCAGAGTGATTCTCGCCGGCCAATATCATGACATTTTGGGGCGAGGAGAGCAAAAGAATTCTGCGCGGTATTGCCTTTAGAATATGTTACTTTTTTTTGGCTGTCTTTGTCGCTGCTTGTTTGCGGATGTCCTGTGCCTGCCTCCTGTAGGCGGGCCACGCCATGCTGCCCGCGCGATTGTCCAGTGTGTCGTAAACGAAGCATCGGGACGTCGAGACATTGGATGCCGTAGAACAGTGGCCAAGGGACGTTTCACTACCGGAGCGCTCATGCTGCAGAGCTTAATGGAACCAGGACTTTGCTCTGCTTGGTAAAAGCCGCCAGAAGCCGCCGTTGCATATGTCTTCTCTAACCACACATACAGCAAAAGCTGCAGTCTCGACAGCTATAGCATGGTCTGGTTATCCAAATTCTATTTTGGCCCTAAGATGCCCCACACGCGATGAAAGCGCCTCTTTGCCGTAGAGGACTGCCGCCGCACCCGGGGGCTGCTGAAGCAGCTGTCAAAGCGAGGGGAAATATGCGGTCAATTTATTGATAATGCCGGAATCAGTAATGCCTTCAGGGGACGAGGGAACTCACCGGAAAGCCCCAGGGGCCAGAATAGGGCTACAACAGTCGTAAAATTTTCGGCGGTATTTGCAGCCCCGATCCTAGTTGAGAGGTAGGATAATGCTTACGGAACGCAGATCGCACCAGGGCCCGAGGACTGAGGGGGCTTCTCTGCCCTTATCTCGTCTTATACCCCTTGTAGGGTCTGCATTGCGTTCAAAAGATTCCCCGCTTGCTTATCGGCATCCTTGCAGGCAACTCGAAGTGCCCTCCTAACGGCATCCGCAGTCGTTCTCGTCTAGGTCCAGGTCAAGTTTTGCGTCTACCTCCTTTAGCTGTATTCTTTGTATTCTTGGCCTTACAGAGTTCCATAGTGGTCCTGGTGTGGCCCTCTAAGACTCTAACATCTCTCTCTAACGATCGGACTGCCGCCTTACTATGTTTTAGACTCTTTACATCGATAAATTACTTTAGAATTCTATTGTGTCCTAGATAAGTCTAAGTCGTACCTAGTAGTTGCAACCTAGCCTACTGCCTACCCTTTATATGGGCTTCCATTTCCAAACAGATTTGGTGTCATACTTCGTTGGCGCTTATTATGCATTAATGATAATTTGTATATAAAATGTATGATTTTGGTAGAATAAATTGATGGACTATTCGCGGCTTTGTAGGCAACTGTAAAATTACCAACCAAATTTAGTAGGAAACGTTTAATGTACCTTGCATTTTAGCTATATTTGTTGTTAATAATAAGATACGAACCATGAGAGATGAGTCGTCTTGATTTCAAATTATACTACCCTCATTGAAATCTATAATATTGAATTACACAAAAAAGAAAATGAAAAATGCATACGATTACGGCATTGACTACGGAAGTAGTGATCGGTGCTGACCACCAGATATGGTTATATAAAAAAAAACACCAATCTTCTTGGAATAGCAAATATAGACGTTTAGAGAAACCCGAGGCTGGCCCTGAAGAGACTAGCATGTCTTATAAACATGACATTTCTATAGCATACCATACTAACATTGCATCCTAGAGGGCGTTTAGGTTACTGTCAAGTATAGAGGTGTACACTGGCTACTAGCATGTTCTAATCGGTGTTATTTCTATTGCAGATGGCGAGCTTTTTCCAGCCTTTGAAGAACCGCCGAAAAGCGTAAAGATTTTCACCCCTCTTATTGCAAAACCATGGTCCTTGTATCTACAGAAAATATACTGTATCAACTGTGAACTAATCGCTCGATTCGACGGTGCTAGCGACCTCTTTAATGAAACTGGAGACCCCGTGCTTGACAAGTACGTTTGTTTTTATCTAAGGAGACTCTCCTCCTAAAGATTGGCTCAATCTAGGCAAGATCACCTAAATCTAATTTCTCAAAAAATACATACGTACTAAACAACGTCTTCCAGTAAAAATAAACACGGTCCACAAAGAGACTTGTTGTTTAGGTTATATGCAAGACATGCATATGTATCGTTGGCTTATACTTTTAGCAGCTAAAGGCGTCTGAAGAGCAGATTTGTTTGTGATAATCTCTTCCGCGAATTAAACATGCTAACTACCAGAGACAGAGTTACTTTTTGTTTTCGTACAGGTGTTTATGCCTAGCGCCGACGCACCTAAAGGGAACATTCGATGCTAGCCGGTGGATGACGTACACTAAGCGTGGCAATGCACGTATTTTGTATCCAATGCCGGTTGTGCTTAGTCTGCCTCACTTTCTTCACGGGGATCCTTCATTACTGGCTAACGTCAGCGGTCTACATCCCGACGAAAACAGGCACCGATTCTTTATTGACGTCCATGCAGTAAGTTTGTCATACAAATTAAACAATATTTGATTGTACAGAACTCTAGTTTAAACATTTTATTTCCTACGGTCGCGTCCGTCAACTCTTACCTGCTAGGGTTTGCAAAGCCTGCAGACTGGCTCGTTGGCTTCTCTTATTGGTTATAAATCTTACGCTGAGTTGCCGCGCTGAAGGTCCATGGAGCTAGATAAGGAAACCTTGAAAGTCATCCTTTGTGGCCCTGGCCGCCACTCACGGTATTTCAAGCTCGAGAGGATAAAAACGGTATTTACTCGCAAAAGTCACATACTTGCGCATCTTATCTACTATCTGGGATGGGTAGCGCAGCACCCGATCATAAAGTATATATATATATATATATATATATATATATATATATATATATAACACAAGCAGTGCACAAGACCGTGCACTTTTAGCAACGTTAGAAGCAGATTTTATATTAGATAATAAAACCGAAACACCTAGAGAAATTTACCACCTTTTAGCTACTAAATTTAGCTCACGCACACCTGGGGCGATTAGAAGCCAACGTAATTCTAAGGCGCATTCTTATCTGGTATAGGATTTCCGTAGAAAGAGGTCTCACCTGGATTCCAACCTTGACGGATCTGAGCTTCCTGGGCCTAGTCGGCCTCAATACTCTGAATCAGATAGCCCCTATAATCTCTCCCAAAAATATATTATTATATCCAAAATACAAGCCCTCACAAACACACTTCCCAAACGCAACATAATTTCTACAGATCTTACTCATCTGTCAAATATAATTTGCTCAGGTGAGGACCACACTATCGCTTTAAACGACTTTCTGAACAAACATTTTTCACACACTGTCCGACGTCGTGCCCTTAGAAAAACACCGTCCACTGAAACACTAGTATCTAAAAGGCAACAGCGACGTCAATACTACGCAACCACTCAGAATCTTTTTAGGCAAAACCGATCCAAATGCGCTCATGAGGTGCTGGACGGTAAACGTACCATACACAACATGCAGGCCACCGAAGTTGTAGAACACTGGGCCAACACGATGACACAACCACCTCCTGAACCACTCCCTTGCCCCGTATACACTTCCAATTCTGATCTCTTCGAGATTTCCCTCCCTATCTCCCTAAAGGAAACCCGCGTAGCTCTCCGCGGACCTTCTAAAGTACTCGGCTTGGACGGGATTTGTCCTTCGTCCCTCCGTAAACTCCCGTTAGAAGTAGTCTGTTGTCTTCTTAACATACTATTTATTAGTGATATTGCCACAGCCCATGAAACTGCTCGCTTAGCGCTCATCCCTAAAATTAACAATGCCACATCCCCAAGCGATCTGCGACCCCTATCTATTAGCTCATACTTACAACAAACGTTTATTAAAATTGTATCTAGACGCCTTCTAAACTCGCCTTCTAAACTCTATTGAGCTTCTCTCCAATCCAGCGAGCGTTTCTCCCCTATAATGGTATCTTCGAGAATCTTGTGGTTCTGGATGGCATCCTTAACGATGCCAAGTCTGCAGGACGGGAGCTCAGACTCGCCTCAATTGACCTCCGTAAGGCGTTCGACATGGTGAGTCATGACTCCGTCCTGTGGTCACTCTAAACTTGCGGATACCCGGAAGTATTCAATAATTATATTTTTTTCGAACGCTTGTACCTCTCATCTAAAACTCTCATATAATTTGGACACGAATGTCGCACATTTCGGCCAACTAGGGGTGTTAGGCAGGGAGATAATTTGTCCCCTGATGTATATAATCTAGTTCTCGACGACATTCATTCAAAATCAAACAATACTAATATCGGGTACCAACTTACTGATGACTTCCGCCTTATGGGCTTAACCTTTGCGGATGATCTCACTCTCCAGCTTCTCCTCGAATCTACTCTCCAACGGCTCCTTAATATTGCGGACGCCCTTTTGAAATCCCGAGCCTTGAAATTAATACTAATAAAAACTTTACTATTTCCCACCTATTTAGTAGGAAGTAAGGTTAAGGTTTTATCAATACCGTACCAGAATTTAACGTTGGAGATTGGCAATTGCCAGCTAAAGATATGAGCACTCAGCTGTCCAAAGCTGCAAAAACTGGGGATCGAGGGTAATCGCCCTTTCAACAGAATTATATCAAGCACGAGCACGCGCTGTCTACTACGTGCTGAGGTAGCTCCTCCAGGTGTGTCATGTTGAGAAATCGCGGAATACCTTAGGATGGAGTGCTTTTGCCGATTATTTTTGTATTAGCAATATCTAACATAGAGAATTGCGTCCCATACGACGTTTACCTTTCCCATTACTTGGATGACGGGGCCATATGGATTCGCTTAAACAGCAAAACAGTCAACCCCATTGCTGTTTTAAACTTCAGTGCGGTATCAAAGCAATCGTATCTTTTTTGGAGAAACTTGGCCCTAAGATTGAACCCTAAGATCAAAAACCAAAATAATGGCTTTTAATATGCGTCAAGGACAGCATGTAGTCATTAAGATAGATGAAACTTTTTGACCAAACTGAAGATATAGGGTTCCTTTAAGTACATCTGGAAGACAATCATCAATTGATAATGCAAATTAATGAGCTGAAAGGACGCGCCTTTAAAGCTATAAGCATAATCAACAATTTGTGCGAATTCTCCTGGTGAATATCTCCATCATCTGCCATTAAAATAGTTAAGGCACTTTTCTCGTCAAACGGGGACTACGACTTGGCGTTTATGACCAAGCTGACAAGAAAGAGACAGCCAGTTTAGACGCAATGATAACAGGGTGTGCTAAAAGAGCGCTAAGTTTACTCCCTATGACCGGTATACAAACCGCTCTGGCAGAAAGTGGCCTTATGCCCACCAACATATGACAAGAGTTTCTATCAAAGTGTATATTAATCAGAGTAGCCAAAGGTGGCAGTAAGCTACTGAGAATAATCCAGGACGGACGCCGAAACTCCAGAGCAACGGCCGCTCCAGAGGACGTTCCCGAACTGAGCAACGGGATGCAGGCTCCTGATAAGCATGTACTGATGTGTCAAATCTTGAACGTATGCTTGTGCCACTATCTATATCACTTTCCAACATCCAGAAAGAGAATGAACATGAATCTTAGTATCTAAAAATTGCCGCCGAGCACCACATAAGCTAACTCTTACAGGAGTATTCGTCAGTGATGTTCAGCGATGATTCGCAGCAAGGTTTCACCCGTTGGGGCAGGAGTTGTCATTCCGGAAACCGGAACACATATAGCGGCACATGTTGGCAGTTGCCAGAGTTCAACTGCTGCAGAAATGGTGGCAGTGCATGACTCGCTCGTATTTGCACTTCATGACGATAATCCCAAGAACACGGCTATCTTCTGCGACTCTAAAGCGGCCCTGGAAGCTATTACAGCTGCAGATTCATCAGGTCAAAACTCAAATCTTATCCAGTGCGGTTTTCGCTGCGCCGGCCATCTCAAAGCACGACTGCGACTACAATGGATTCTAGCTACACGTTAACGATTAAGGTGGATCGCGTATGCTTGGTGCCGTCTTGCCTAAATCATGTCCAGACTAAAGTGTGGAAACACAGTTGCCGAAAATGGGATGAACTGGGGAATAGGATCCTATGAAAGCGTGTTAACATGAAAATCGAGATAAGCTTTGCAGGACCAAATTAATTAGGCGGGGCTTTCCGTAGATATGCAGTTACGGTTCACCGTCTGAGATGTGCCAATGGTCTAAGCAGAAGCATGCTTAACCAAATTGGGGTAAAATCATAACTTATGTGCGAGCAGTATAACAATTATTATGACGCTATACATATCCTTATCGAATGCAGAAAATACGAAATGGAAAGAGTACAAAGAATTAGAGCTATCGCTAGGCTTGCAGATGACGGAAACGTGTTATCAACCCGAATGACTGGTAGCAAAATTGCCAATCTGGTGAAATTAGTCTATTGTAGTGGCCTAGTGATGTAAGTCAGTATAGGACAACTGATATAACGATCAGCAAAACATGTACAAGTTGTGGGCACATCGGATGTTAAAAACGTCTAAAGTGTAAATGTACGCCTGTGTAGTGGATCTCTGATCTGAGACTCTCCAGATTATATATGTAATCACTAAACATAGTTTCCCAAAGAAATTACACCAGGGGACATTTTAGGACCTATACAGGTCGACCCCCTTAAAAAGGGGTTTGCCGGGAGGTGGACGGCTTTTGTTGGATCGACCCTTTCTGATACCCGCAAGATCCTGAATCTAAAGTGGGCACGGCTAAAAAGCCCAACAGGTACCGCACCGTCTCTAGAAACCGACGCAAGAGGGGCCAATGCCCATCCCTTGAAGACTCACGGGTTGCCAACTGTAGAGTGGTGGAAGTGTGATCTTCCCCTGAAGGTAAACACCTCTAGCGAAACCCAAGGCCGAGGACATTTTAACCAGCAATGACTCAGATTTTCAAAATTATACAGCTAAATTGGAACCGCAGCAGAGAAGCCGACGCTGTTCTCCAGGAGACCAGCAACCGGCTAGGCACCGATTTATTGCTACTCAACGAGCCTCAAATTCAGTGGGCTTACCGGTTCTACGTGGGGTTAACACGGGGTGTTTTTACTATTGCCATTGTAGCCCCACGAAGTCAGTTGACGTTTAAACAGTATTTTAGATGACTTATCTTCCTTTTTAAGACACAGTGGCATTTCATTTTTAGTCATCAGATTTTAACGCCGCCAATACAAGGGGCTCCGACGATACCAGCCAAAAGGATTCGCAGTCATAGAATGGATGGCGGCGGAGGATCCTATTATGTTTAATACTGGTGTTTCCACCTTCTACAGAGGCGGGCGCATCTCGTACGTTGACATAAAAATAACGCCCCGAACAGAGGCTTACCGGATCCTAAACTGAACAGTGCTACAGGATGAGGAATCTCTTAGCAACCACTATTTCATCCAGTTCAACGTGACGACCCCCAAATAGTAGTCACAGCTTTCTCGCTACGTCCGCCCACCAGACACACGGTGCGACTGTGGCGGGCCTGAAGAATGTCCTGAGGGTAGCGTGTCTTATAGTGTTTAAAATGTCCTGACCGCGGTTTATTCTCTTCTATATATCAGACACATCATATGGACATTTTTGTGTTAGCTCTAGGAGAAATCGCATTGTGGCTCGCAAACTGTATGATTGACATGCCGACGTGGGACCATCGTCTAGCAGCCTTAAAAACCTTTAACTTAAGTTCAAAGTATGCACATACTAAAGACACTTTGCGGCTTGGCGCCGGAGCTCGCCGCTCATTTCATTGCGCTAAGAAGGAGCGGCAGTCATCTAGGAGCCTATTGCAAGACCCGTTTTAAACAGACAAAGCTCTCAGTGGGCTCGCACCCTTTTCGATGCTCTACTATTGGTTGTTGGTTCATGTGCATCTCTGTCTGGTCAGACTATGAGGGCTATGCCAAGAAGCATGCACTAGAAGCAAAAAAAACAGGTCGATATTGTCACATTTTTGCCGGGGACTTTCAGCTAAATTTCCAAGTATTTAGTTTCGTGTATGTACGTTTTTTTAAGTAAATAATATTAAAATAATATGCTTTTATTTTATACAGACATCTGAAGCAGTGTTTTAAATATATATTTTATTGCATGTTAAACTATGTTACCGTTGTGAGGTCTGAACGCCTATGCAATTATCTTAAATAATTACTTTACTTCATGACGCCAAAGATAGATGCCGCGTTCCCTCTTCGAACGGCCAAGGACAACACTTGCCTCAAGAATTGACCCTCTCTTCGGTCGCTCGTGACCTCCTAAATTGGCTTACGTAAATCTTTGAGAAATACTTCCCTTTCTGATTGGTCCTAGTGTCTCGATGGCAATAGGCACAAAAATATATCTTGTTTCCAGTCCAGCGTATTTCTGGCGGTTGTGCACAAAGCCGTTGCATCCCAAGCTAAATATTTCTCTTGTGACCCCATCAGGACACCCTATATATATATATATATATATATATATATATATATATATATATATATATATATATATATATATATATATCGGGTGTAATTTTAGGTCCAGCCTATTTGGTTTAAATATTGGGAAAACATTTACACTATTTTTTGTGTTATGGTTATTGATTGATTGATTTATCGTTCGCTTGGCATATATACCTAAATACACATGTCATCATTTTTATCAGCGACGCTTAGAGCGGCAGCATATATATTACTTACGCATCCATATAATCCATGTATACTTCAATACCTACTGAGTATTTGCTTTCCGTTGGGACGACCTCTTCTTTGTAACATCGACCAGGCCAATTCTAACATTTGGTCCTAGAGCTAGGGCCTCCGACAGCTCTATATCTCTGCTCCCCCCTAAGGCTATACATTCTTTACTATTATGCTCGATTGACTCATTCTCTAGCCCACATTCTCGGCATTCTGTACTTTGCCCCTTTTTTATATTTAGCTCTATGTATCCTTGTATCCAACATCCCTGTCCTGGCATCTGCCAATAGCCCACTCGCTCTTGAATAATCGTTTACCCATTCTAGCCCTCCCCTTTCCCGATTTTCATTTCAGATGTAGTTGCCAAACTCGACCTGGAACCTATCGCCAATTTTATTTGTCTGTATATGATTTGTTTACTTTTAATTTCATTCACCATTTTCTGTGATACCCTCGTTCTTGCCCATTACTGACTATTGTATTCAATCTCCCTAGCTGCAAACTCTACTCTGCGATTCCACTTCGTTTTAATCCTAAAAGCCGTCTTTACCAGCTGCCTCTGTTTAACCCATCTTTATTTGTGACATTTTCAATCCTACTACTAAATCTTAGCTTACTTTGTACCTCCCTTTGTATACAATTTGACATCCCCTCGTCCCCCTTAAGAAATTCACTGGCGCAATTAAAGCGGCAACCCAATGCTAATTTTATCACCTCTACTTTTATTATTTTTAACTTCTTTCTCAACCCCGCGCTATGGACCAGAGAGGCATTAGCAAATGTCAATCCTGGCCCATGTAGTCATTGTCGCCCCAAGATACTTGTGCTGACTTTTATAATCCAATTCAAATCTACAAAAATTAATTAACGTTCTGTATCCATATTGAATTAAGTATTGCGATTGAAATCAAAAAGTGTATATATATATATATATATATATATATATATATATATATATATATATATATATATAATGGTAAGGATATACATTAATTTGAAGACTGGTGCCACTTATTTTCCAGGCATCCGGTTTGACAGTAGACATGAGGATGCGGGTTCAAGTGAATATGCGGCTGGTGCCGTTGGAAACAGAGCCGGTGCCGAAAGTAATCCTCCCTATCTTTTGGGTAGAAGATGTATGTGCCTCCCTAATTTACATCTGGTGCGAGTGCTTTAGTACAAAGGACATCCTACTTTGTACTAAAGCAGTGTATTGTTTACTATATTTTTATACGTTTGAAGCCATTACGGCTACATATTGAAATAACTGGGCTAGATGAGCTGAAATGCCTTTAACGCAACTCTCTATGACGGAGCGCTAGAACGCTAGTAGCGACTCCCTTTGCCGGTTTCACATCAATCCTGCCACGCAATTTCGGGCTTGAGTAAGTAGGATATCAGTTTTAGTGGGTTTGCATGCATTACACAGTGTACGCTTTTTACCAGATTTAAGCCATTTAATCTGATAGATTGCTTGTCTTTCTTGTAGTGTAAGATGTTCGATGAATTTAATAATAACGTTAGGCTTTAGAAGGAAAATAGTGGAAATTAGGAAAATTGCTAAAACTGCCTACTTCATGGAGATACATTTGGTCTCGGTAGTAATAATGACTTCGAGGTTGCCAAATAACTTTAGTTTCATTGTGACTGCTTTGGAAGTAAATATATCCATACAAACGTTCGTCTTGCTTTAACAAACGTACTACTCGTGTTACTTTTATAATTACTTTAAATTATTTATTTATTTTACAAAAACTTCTCAAAATTATGATCGCCAGCCATACACGCAATTATAAATTATTGCAAAGTTAACAATCTCCAGGAAAACAGACTTGCGTTTATTTTTTATTTGCCTTACATTACACAATGCTGGTTCAACTACATGCGAGACATACGACTACAAGTCGTACTGTACCATTGTACAACATACAGAAAAAAAACAGATATGCATATAATCTATGACAAAATAAACTTAGGGTTTGAGTCTCCACAAGCGTCGGCGTGAGCCGCGGAACCGCGCATAATGAACTGATCGACGGAAAACAACGTGCTGAGGCATTTTGCGTCGTTGGTTTCTGTCAAAAAAATTCCGCCATGACTTACTTATGACTTTTCAAACCATCTGCTCGAACCGTTCAGGAGATAATTACATATTTGAACGCGTGCAACGGATTCCTTGCCATTTTTGAAAAATATTTGATTGGCTTTTCTAACATAATAAATTATTTAGTGCTATTACGGGACTGATACGGTTAATAGATACTTTTTCTAAGTTACATGCGTGTTCATTTTTTAATAACAATAATTTCTGTCTCCCTATTCCACTCGAAGGTCGGTTGTTTCTAATGAAAGTTATGGCCCTCTAAAACAATTATACTATGTCTATATATAAACTAATATGTATATACATTTATTGTGAATATTTCTTAGGCGAATCGACCGTCGGACAGGGACAAGTTGGTGCACATACTTCGCCAGGGTAGCGTCGTCCGTTGGTCAGCGTTGGCGGTCTGTCTTTGCTCACTCGCGGTGTCTGCTCTTCTATGTGGCCTTCTTATTTAAACATCTAGATCGAATGCAACGTGAGAAAAATGCCAGTTTCAGTCTCCGAATGTTTCAATTCCAGTAGGGGCAAGATGCTACGGTTGTGCAGGGGTTTCTATTTGAGATACGCGTGCATCTCAAGGCTCATGATGTTAAGCTGTGTTAAAAATGGCATTTTTGGCATCTAGAACGAAATTCAACAAATCCAAAGTTAGTCGTTTTAATTTAATGGCGATTTGATGGTTGTGGCGCTAACAGCCGAATCTACCATGCGAATATAATTAAATATCCGCTATGTATGGACGAGACAATTCCATAGCTTTTCCGTATTTTCGTTTTGAGTATAGATTATAATATTTTTGAATATACCAAGAATATAAATATCTAATGATATCACTAACAATAAATCTTGGAGCTGATAAAAATAAACGACTTATTATAAGTGACCTAAAAATGAAACAATGATTAAGAGTTAACACCCGTATTGCATGTTAGTCAAATCATTGTTTACCATAACTCAAATACGCTTTACAATTGCTAAGCATTGAGAAAATGCGCCTTGCTTTCCAACGAGACCTACAGTGTAGGATAATGTATTCCGCGCCGTCCTCCCCACACGCGCGCAGCACACAGGTCTTATTGGAACACTCTCGTAGTTGGTCAGAACCTTTGTTTTTGAAGTTTCGGGAAATACATTATGCACAAGCAGATTTGCCAACCGTCAGCTCCTAGTGTGGGACTCTCACCTACAGAGACCCATTTTCCCCCGCACCCCTCAAGGTTCGAAATTGTGTGGCACTACTTTGAGGACATAAGGAGGGTGTCTCTTACTCCGGCCTGCTTACAAATCTTTCGGTAGGCTTGTTCCAGTAAGCGGTGTGCGTTGAGACCCTGCGGAATGCCTGGTTGCATGTTGCTCCTCAGTAAACCCTCCATCGGCTACTCCTTATGACCTCCAATTTGGGCTCTTCGACTTTGTTCCAAATGTGTTTTCTATCTAATGAGAGTATCCAGATACGCTATTATCCGGGCCAGGCAGCGGAGGTATCTATTATGTGAGCTACACTGTCGGCCGACAAGCGCGAACTCCAATTACTAGCGACACGTTCTTAGAGCACTATATTGAGCCACAGACGTCTTCCCAATCCTGACCATGCAGCGCTAGAACTGTCCGTGGTCCGTAAAGATCTGGGTGGCGAAGTACGTTAGCGGTCTCTGTTCGGGCCCGTTGTACCATTGGTGTAAGTCGGGTATAAGTGTGCGTGTTCAGCGTCCGCAGGTGTCTCCGGCGGCGGGCGCGGCTTACTCCCGCGCCTTCGCAGTGAAGGTGGCCTTGCGCGCATACGCCTAGTCCAAGTCTTGGTCGGTCCATCGTTTGCTTCTCTCTGTCGCAAGCATGGCCCAGGGCAGCTGCCGGGCAAGAACGAGGAGAACGTCAGTGCCTACCGTGCGGTACCCAGAGCACATCCTTATTGCCATGCCCCGCTGAGCCGTTCGAAGGGCCAGGTCTCCCATATTGAAGTGCCGTACTTGGCTGTAGACTCGGCTACAGAAGCTAGCAGACGGCGTCTGGCCTCCGATGTCCTACATTCCCTAAGAAGAATTCCGCTGAGATTCTGGACTGCCTTGAAGACTTCCTTTGTCACTTTGTCCCGTGAGGCCAGCATCCAGTATAACTCCGAGGAATTTTGTTTGTTTCTTGTTTGAAATCAGGTGGCCTGCCAGTTCCAACCGTATTCTAAGGGGTTCTCTTTCGTCCAATCAAGTAAAAAGCTTCGGTCTTCTGAGGGGCTAGCTGAATCGGCCAGAACCTAAATTGTACGGAAGCTCAAATAACCGCTACGACAGTCCCGCATTTACCCACTTGCACCTATTTATCCTGTCAGGTTGCGATTGTCCTGACCCTGGTAAGATCCAGATATTCATTCAGATATATTTTACTGTTTGCACCCACTAGGAGTTCCACTGCTTAATTTTGGCTTGGACCTGGAGAGAAGCTTTAATACGCTGCTTACCATTTTTGCCAGTGACTGTTGGGCCAGCTTTAGTGCTCCTCTTTTTTGTCATCTGCAAGGCCATGGCGCTCAAACTCGGGCTGTGTATAACGCTGCTGATTGGGCGACCGAAGCAAGAATCTTCTTTTCGCGTCAAACACCCCACAGTTCTTAGGCATAATACGCGCCAGACTCAGGAAGACTCGTTGGGTTTTACCAACCCCGAACTTCACGTTAGCCAATTTGGCCAGGCCTGTATTAAGCAGAGCCCCAATGTACTTCGTCTTCTTTCTGATTTCTATCGGGTGGCCCGCCATCACAAGGATCACAAATGCCAGTCGTCCTGTTTCTGCCTGTTAGATACATCGTTTCCATCTTGTCAGCCCTGAGCTTTAAATTGACGGGCTTAATCTACTCAAACGCTAATTCCTAATGGACGGCGCTCTTCAGGGCACATTCGTTTTTGGACGTAAGCATGACTGCAAAGTTGTTAGCATACACCAACGTTTCCGCCCCATGTGGCAGACCTCGAATCGAGCATCCCGTTATAAGTTATATTCCATTCAGTTCATTGCGTTGAAAGCATTTTTGATACCCAGGAGGATCCCTCGTATTAAATGTCTTCGTGGCCTCTTTAACCCCCCGTTACCATAGCTTCTTAAGAGCTTCTACTGAAGCACAACCGCGGGATAGAAGCACATACTATTCTCCAAGCCGACAGACCTGCAGGCAAATCCCCAACGCTCAACGTTACTAGCAGTAGAAACGCTCAACTAGTAATAAACCAAATTAACTTCACTCAAATTGAGTATGTATAAGATAGTGTTATTATTAAACATAAATATTTGCTGTCCTGCCGTTTCACCGAGAGAAGTGTAAAGATCTTCGTTGCAGTGCCGGACAATCAACCGCGTGGTACTTCGCGCATTGTTGCGAGCAGAACCGACAACTACACTGAGTACTATAGTCTTCATGAAACTCCCTACGAGAGCACACGAGGTGATGGAACTCGTGTACGATGTACCCGGTATATACATGCCTGTCTTCGCAGGCCGCTCCGGCCCACAACCAAGGAGACCTAAAGACGTCGAGCGTTCTTACCACCGTCGCTGCCTTTGTGACTTTGCGTCGCCACTCTCCCAAAAATACTTCTTCGGGGCTAACTCTCAGCCAAGATTTAACGTCCATGGGACTGCTTTGCGCATTGCCCCTTCCCCCTCCCTTAATACAAATGAGCAACGGTGGCGCTCGAACCCGCGTACCTATGTGTCTCCTCCGGCAAGACGCAGACGAATGCACCACGCCACCGGGCTCGACCGCCACTCTCTCAAGAAATGGTGAAGTGGCTCCGTCGCCGGCATACGCAGTCTAAGCCGAAGCATATCCATCATCGGCGCACAGTCCGACAACACATACACGAAGTGGCTTCTCGCTTTAATTGAAAGGCAGAGTACTCGCTTCATGTATAGTGTGAAGCACTTTTCAAGCAAATTAAAGTTTGCTTCACCCTGTCTAAACTATTAGCCAACTTTGGCAGAGTCTTTAGCATAAACAAGCGCACTGCCGTACCGTCAACTAATAATAGCGATCATTGAGATGCAAAACAGTAAGATTCAGACAAGCGTGAATAAAAATCAACATAGACAGATCAATTGATCTACACCGGTTAAGACCCGATTTCTAATTAACCGAAATGGCTAATAACTTGAACTGCCATCATGCTAAGCTTAAGTGCACCAACTCACAAAGCGCACTCCATACATATATATATATATATATATATATATATATCCTATGGACAGATGAACTTATTATTTGCTAGGTATGTCTACTTTAATACACATGTCACCCTCTTATATTTGAAGCGCTTAAAGACGCAACATAAGAAGGCAGGTTGTGACATCTAATGTTACCCCACAGTTATGATGGAAATACAGGTACAGTCGCTGTCACACAGGGATATGGTTTATCATCTATTTTCAATGATTATTGTTCAGAGAAAATTCGATCAACAATAGGGATGAAACTAACGACATCCCGGTATGACAACCATGATTGGCGGACAGGCCCCCTTGACTACGCCTACACATACATACAGATATCTTCACTTTTTCTTCTTTATCATAGTATTTTTAATTATTAAGAACAAGATAGCGGCGTCTAGCTTTGTTTTGTATGTAGGTCCGTGATAAAGCTCGTGTGAGTGGACCTTGTGCCCTACTTATCTTGCGGGTGTAGCCTATGTGAAGTGCTCATCACTGCGCACCGATGTAGAGGCAAACCAGCCCACTCGGTGTGAACTGGAATGCGCCTGCACAAACGACACCCTGCTTGAGGAGCAACTTAACGTGGCTGGATTTTCATCGTTTTTAAAATAATGTTTAACAACAAAAACCATGTCGTGTTAAACTGCAATTCATGTTTAATAATGGCAAATTTCCTACTACCGAATTTTAGCGTTTGATAATCACAACAGAAGAAATAGATTCAGTTTTCCGTTGGGATCCCTATCTGCAACCCGTCTTGCACCGTCAACAGATTAGAGAGCGTTTGTTTGTTTTTTTAAGATAAGGTAAAATACGAGAGTACTTGTTTGTTTTTTTTAAGATAAGGTAAGATTTTATTGTCAAACTGATGTAAATAAACTCAAGTCAAATAATTTCAGGTGGCGCTTTTAGTGCTGTCCTATGCGAGCTTCTGAAATGTTCGACATGCTACGATTCTAGTTAAGCCAATTTCTGAAGGCTATAAAAAAAAGTCTTGCAGATGGTTTCCAAGTATTTTAACAGTTCAAGTAATTTAATTTTAATTCTTGCAACTATTTAGTTCTATGATTGGTGTATAATTACGGTGATTACTAAAAAGAATACTCATTCTATGCGCAGCTATAGTCCAAATACTACTTCAAATGCCAGACACATCTTCTGTTGTATAAATGTCTTGGGAAAATGCATTACTGCGAGATCTATTTACAAGATTTATACAGTGCAGATAGTTTAAAAAAAAAAAAAAATATATATATATATATATATATAGACAATTAGTGAAAACGACAATCTACAGTTGCACTGCAAGAGAGCCAGCGAGGAACACTAGTGTGGAAGAGGCACCGTTGCCAGCTGCAAGAATCGAGAGTTCGTTTCACTCATTTAAGACGACTGGTATCGACTGGATTGGTTCACTCTTGGCACGAGGCGAGAAGAAGATCATCTGGATGGCCATCTTCACTTGCGCTGTTGTAACAGTACCTTGAGGAAGTAGAAGATATTACGGCGGAAAAGCGCATCGGGCAGCCATAAAGATATTTGCAGCGCAACGCGGCCTGCCCGATAAATGGATTCCGGGCAACGCACTAAGCTGTGTTATCTGCCATACATACTACCGCTATACTGGACTTTGTAGTCTATCTGTATGCTATAATATACACTGTGCAACCACCGTACCTAGGAGATTATCCACTGCGCTTTCTTCTCTCCGTTCATTGAGCAGCCGGTTGAATTTTAATTCCGCTCGAAGCATTTCGATCGTTTCGCGAATGGTTTCGTAATACCCCACCCATTTAACAGAGCGTTGTTGCACTTCAAATTTACCTGGGTGTCCAGCTCATGGTTCCTCACTATGCGCCAAAATGGGATGCCTCAGAGCTCCATAAGCACACATTCTTTCTTGTCGCCTAGCAGACGACACATTTCATCAAATGTGAGCTGCTGCACACCAACCGTTTTCTGAAGCATATGAAATCGCGCTGGAGATAACAAAAAAATGTAAGGTCTCGACAGCTTCTTTCACACATACAAGGGCATCACGTCCATTGCGGTAGAGCTTGGTCGGCTCAAGACGAAATAGCACTGAGGTATCATCCGCGTACGTCCTAGCGATATGATTCGCCAAAATCCTAAGCAGGATGATACTCGGTAAAAAAAATATAGAACATGTAAGGTCCAAGTTTTGATCCTTGAAGAGTGCCGATATTGATTTTCTTCCACGTGGATCCAACACGAGCAGCCTTAACTGCCTGTTTTCATCTAGACAGATATGGCCTGAACCAATCAACTCTCACCGGTGCACTTCCCAGACGCTCTAACATTTGGCGAAAAACGTTAAATATTTGAAGACAACGCAACGTCTAAAAAGACGCCGATTGGTGATCTCATGCTAAAGGTATGCCAGCGCAAACTATGTGGACTGCGGTTAAAAATTAAACAAAGGAACCGACAGATAAACTTAACCTTATGTTTATTTTAATGGCAGCCTCCTCAATGTTTGCTGGCAAAGTTCCACAGTTCTAGAAAACTTCGCATAGTTCCGCTGTACCGTTGCTACTACGTACGACCCCGCTCACAGGCAATGATCTTTCCCATCTTGACTAATGCATTGCGCTCTAAAGTTGGCTACATCCAGCCTCAACTACAAAACTATACATTAAGCATGTTGTCCTTCCGTTTTCGTTAGTATCGCTATATTTCCTAGAAACTTTTCAACGGTAGCCTGCTAATAAAAACATATGTTCCGAAAGATTGTTTTTATTTTTAGACTATCCACCGTCCCCTACGGACTCGGACTCGTCGTGAGGCATGAGTGTTACCACACATACCCGCTTCTGATTGACTACCATAAACACTCCTCGCTCCCATCTGCCACAAAGTTTACGTACACACTTTTGACGTGAGCTCTGCTGGCTAGCTCTATGTAATGAAAATAAAATGCGTAAATGACCCTTCCCTTATTGTCGTCGTCTTGTCACGAGGGTGCGCTCCATGTTACTTTACTTTCCGAGTCCCGAAAAGAGCTCCCATTGACTGAGCAGTAGAGGCTTCCATAATAGCTCAGTTGATTTGAGGTGGATCGAACTCGCCAATCATGGTCGCGGGTCCGTCAAACTAGATGGATAGGTTTTATTCTTATCATAAGAGACTTACATTTATACAGAGGTTCACTAAACCATTAAATGCTAGCATGGAGTGTTTATATTACATGTCTTCTTACCATTGTACATGGTGTTCAAAACGTATCGCGACTTTTGTGTTTTTTCAAAAATTATTCATTTATTCATGAATATCTATTTTGTCCCCTTCAAAGTAATCCCCATGAGATATTATACACTTGTGCCAACGGTTTTTCCAATCTTCGAAGCACTTCAAAAAACCATTTTTTTTTTATCTTGTTCAGCTCCTCCTTCGATGCCGTCTTTATCTCGTCAAGCGTAGCGTAACGTCGTCCTTTCATGGGCCTCTTCAGTTTAGGGAACAAGAAAAGTCACAGGGGGCCAGATCTGGGGAATACGGTGGCTGCGGCATCATTAGTGTGTTGTTTTTGGCCAAAAACTCGCGCACAAGCAACGATGTGTGAGCAGGGGCGTTATCGTGGTACAAAAGCCAATTTTTGTTCTTCCACAAATCCGGGCGTTTCTGGCGGATTGCTTCGCGCAAATTGCGCATAACTTGCAGGTAATATTCCTTATTGACCGTTCTACCCTGTGGCAAGAACTCATGATGCACCACGCCCCTGCAATCGAAGAAAACTGTCAGCAAAACTTTCACATTCGACCGAACTTGGCGCGCTTTTTTCGGTCTTGGTTCGTGCGGCAGCTTCCATTGAGATGATTGAGCTTTGGTTTCCACGTCATAACCATAAACCCACGATTCGTCACCAGTTATGACCCTCTGGAGCAAATTTGGGTCGTCGCGGACAGAGTTCAACATCTCATTAGCAATGTTCATGCGATGCTGTTTTTGGTCGCAATTGAGCAATTTTAGTACGAATTTCGCGGCGACCCGTCTCATGCCCAAATCATTGATAAAAATCGAATGGCACGAGCCAATCGATATGTTTAGGTCCTCAGCAACTTCTCTAACGGTGATTCGACGATTGGCCAATACCACTTTCTCCACTTCATTAATTTTTTCGTCTGTTGTTGAAGTGCTCGGGCGTCCGGCACGCTCTTCGTCGTTCACATCTTCTCGGCCTTCTGAGAACATTTTGTACCACCGATAAACGTTGCTTCGGTCCAAGGTAGCTTCTCCGTATGCCACAGTCAACATTCGGAATGCATCCGCGCACTTAATTTCGTTTTTCACACAAAATTTGATACAGGTTCTTTGATCCATTTTTTGAATAGGTAAAAATCGAAGACGATCCAAAACACGGGCAAGCAAAGCAGCTGTCAACAATTAAGTGAACATTCAAAATGGCCGAGCTTGTCGGCATAAGTGAGAGACATGAGTACCAACATAACGCCACAAAAAATCGAAATTCGAATATACGTAACCCGCGAAAATTCAAAAGTCGCGATACGTTTTGAACACACCGTGTATATATTGGCATTATGATTATTATCGTGCTTGGCTAATATCGATAGATAATAGAGTAAGGTACCTAAATAGTTTTGTTTGGCACAATAAATAGAGTAAGGTACCTAAATAGTTTTGTTTGGCACTTTGAGTATTGTCAAGGACTAGAAGTTGTGTGTGTGTGTGATTCCCTTGTGTTCATGGTTGATGTCGACTGAAAAAGATTGAGCAAGTTGGAATGAAGTCCCACTAAGTTAATTTAATCTCAATAACGACACGCATATCTATTTGCAGAGGGTAGGGCAGATTCGAAATCGCAACGTATTTATAACAAGAGTGCGGTTTCCGTATTAAAATGCCTCGCGATTAATACTTAGGACACCTCTAGGCAATAAGAACTGGATAACTCCGCTCTTTGACCAATTCGTGGGAAAGCCATAGGCTCTAAATGAATCTGACAGTCGTTTAAAATCTTCCTTAATCATTGTATTACTTCTTGTGGAGAAGCTGTGGTGTGATCAGCAAGTAGGATATGTCGACCGTGGTTTGGTTCATCAACGATATCGTTGATAATTGTGTTAAACAGCAGTGGGCCGCCGATACTCCCTTGAGCCACTCCAACGTATGTGTTTTCGACATATGAAAAACTCTGCCCTATTTGTACCACTTGATATACAAAAATGTGGATTGGACACGCTCGTCAACTTTATAGATCATTAGTTTTTAGATTTATAGATTTACAACTTTATAGCTTAGATATTTATTCCTAGCTTGGTAATTAAGATATTGGTGTCCACGGTATTAAACACCTCTCTCAATTTAATAAAAAGAGCAACAACCGTTTACTTATTTTTAAGACTTTGACGGACGTCATCTGCAAAGCTCATAACAGGGACAGGAGTGAACATTTTAGGGCCAAATCAGACAATTTGGCTGTAGACTTGACCTGGAGCCGACAGTCCATAGACCTTACATCAGCAATCATTTTCTGTCACTTCATTTGACGCAGTTTATAAAACAGCGTTGAGTTTTAAGCTGTGAGATGATCATAGGTTCTCGTTTTGACCGTCAGCGACCGTAGGCCACGAACAATGGCTATCTCAAGTTCGCACGGCAGGTCGCGAGAAACATTTTGAAGTTATTCCAGTGCGACTTGAGCCCATTTGCATTACTGTGTATTGTCAGTCAGAAACGATGAAGTGTCACATTCAAAAGAAGTTATATATAGAGTCTTATATGTCATTATATGTGGTTCGGTCGGTCCAGTCAATGCGTTCAGCTCAGTCTCCTGCGTCACCACCCGCCAGGGCAATTTGGCTGTAGACTTGACCTGGAGCCGACAGTCCATAGACCTTACATTATCAATCATTTTCGCAGCTTATAGAACAGCATTGAGTTTTAAGCTGTGAGATTATCATTGGTTCTTGTTTGGACCGTCAGCGACCGTAGGCCACAAAGTATCTCCTGACCCCAGCAGCTGTTGTCGAACTCGCCTTAGTCGGTGTGATAGGAAAACCGGCAACGGTCCTTTGTGGTTGTTGTACGCTTGATGGAGGTTGATGGCGCCGCTAGCAGTTGAAATTTATAGCATTTCGCAGTATTCCTTGACCCGTAACGTGCCACAGAGACTGTCACCGGAATTCGAGGGATAGAAACAGCACTGTGGGGCGAGCTGAGACTCCAATATACAATCCTTAAGCCACGATCCAACTGGAAGCATCGGAAAATATTGTTGAGAGAGAGCTCGGCGTCCGTTCTGGACAGGTTCACTCAGGTCTCACACGGAAAAATGAGACACACTTGTTGGATACACTGCAAGAGAGAATACAGTCAATATATAGATAGGGTTTATTATTCTTATGAGCCATTTGTATTTTTGCAAAGGTTCGTAACTCCCAAAAGCTGTCAAAGGCTACTGTGAACTGTTTATATTAAACGTCTTCTTATAGTATCGTATTCAGATTATTTAATGAAAGGTACATCTGTAGCGATGGTTGTTACGCTAAATCAACTGGGAAATGTAGACTCAGTAGAACGGCAACTACAATACAACACGAGAGGCCTAGGAGCAACGAACGACGACACACGGTCAGAGGTCTGGTGCGTAGCACGGCCGAGAGAAAAATGATTTGAGCCATTCTTTATCGGTATATTCATTGGCTTACGAGGCACCGCGGCTGCTAACATATAAAGGGTGTCAGACTCTCTCAAATCGGTCAAAGTTGCAGCGGTTGGTGTTTGTTTCGTATACGAATACAGGTTAAGTTAAGGTTTGACTCGGATTGAGCGGTTTAGGTCGACCCTCTCCCGGTGTCGGCCGGTAATTGTTCGGAAGGTAGAAGACGTTGGGGTTTCGGAGCAAAATACTGTAGCCGTCCTCCGTTGGCTGGTTGAGACATGTATCGGCTGGTGAACGTTGGGTACGTTGAGGTTTGGCGCGGACGCTTTGGCCGTTGGAGGTGGTCGGTTGGGACTGATTTGAATTGCGCCATGATACGTAACAGTCTAGTGCGTGGTTGAACCATCACCGTACTGACCAACGGAGGAACCTTTGTCACAACGTTGTTGAGAAACGAAGTTCATTACATGAATCTGCAGGCATGATAATAAGTTGTGTGTGTTGATCTCGCTGTGTTCATGGTTGACGTCGAGTGTGAGAGATTGAGCAGGGAGGGGTATATTTCCATAAAGATTCGTTTCATCTCCGTAACGACAGCCATCTCTGTTTGCAGCGAGTAAAGCAACATCGACATTTCTGCGTACTTAGAACGCAATCACTTCCATGACGAATATGCCAATATTACTCATAGGGCAGTTTTTGCAGGCAGTGCAACGAACTTACAAGACGCATGTAAGATAATCCAAGTATCTAACAAAAAACTCTAGACGTAAGCGTAGCACATGGGAAGTACACAGTCACGTGGCAGAATACTACGGCGCTTGACCAGGGCAGGAATGTTCTCGACAGCTTTCTTACAAGCATGATCTATATGAGCTTCAAACGATAACCAGGAATCAAAAAAACGCGTTAGCATTTTATCTTCATGTCATCACGCCAATTGTACGCTTTCCGCACTGAAATTGCTCACGGTTAACACTTGGGACTCCTCTAGGCTATAGGAACTGGATAACTGCCGAAAGCTTTCCTCAAATCAACAAAGAGATCTGCTGGTCAATATGGTCATTGTTTGTTCAAATAGGCATTTCTCATATATAGTCTGAGATTCGTTATTATAGATATAATAGTAACTACTTGATAATCACTTTGCAATAAACAAAATGTATTCATTTACCAAATTGAAACTCCACTTTAGTTCGATGAGCACAAAATCAGTTCTCCATATACTTAATTAGAAATTAATTTATGAAGCGATCTCTGCTAATCGTACTTGCCGCCAACGGGTGATTCCAGCTCATGTGCACACTGCTCTCAGCAGTTACATTATAGTGCTGTGTTGTATGTTCAAAGTTCATATGAAATACTACCTATATTGCCAATTATATAGCTTTGTAATACATAAAAACTGCCCCTTGAGATAAAGACAGCTCAAACGTTTGCTATTTGTTCGAAGGTTGCCTCGTGTGGAACCTCCGATGGAAGTTGCCGGGCGGGACTGTCGCTGCTAGTTAGACAAGGCGAGACCCGGTGGCGTGTGACGACTGGAGCAGGTGACACATTGACACATAGGTGCACGGGTCGACCCCGCCGTTACATACACCAATGTTAAATGTTGACTGAGGGTCAACCCGAAAAAAGGTGACGACAGCAACGGATTCGCATTTCTCAATCAAGATCTCGTGTGTTATACGACTGACGAATCAGGAAGAAAGTAATGCGTTTATCCGCGTGGTAGGAGCAGCATTCTCCAATGAGCCTGTGGAGTGTGATCAATCACTGCCACCAGCCACGCGGCTCTGCGCGCCAAATTTCGAAAACGTTCTGAAAGTCTAACGGATCGAATGTCGAATTGGCATGGTGGGTGGCTTTGAGTTCGAGCTTGTGCTCGGCCAGCTCAGATCTGATCGAAAAGATCTAAAGCGTTTAACCAAGTACGATGTTGGTCGGATCTGCAATCTCTCTCCGCCTACCTCTTCTTCCTATGTAAGATCGTTCTTACCAACAGGAGGCTTTAGCTTACAGACCGCACACACGGCTCTGCGTATTAATTAATAGTGCAGGTGCGCATTGAAATATTTAATATGTCCGACGGCATCGCAATCGAGCAACCATATTTCTATGTTTCAGTACATTACATCTAATGTAACAATACCGAAGGGTGATGTAATAATAAATAATTATTTCCATGTTTCGTATTTTATTGCTCACGACATGCGAGTTTAGCTTCATCCAGTCGCACATTACTCGGCTACATTGATTCGCTGATCACCTTGTCTCTCGCCACAGCACTTGTTGCAGCCAGTATTATGGCACAGTTTTTGTAGCTCCAAGAACATTCTCATAGGAAGATTACATATGCGTTATTGGACTAGATTGGGATCGCTGAGGCAATTTACGGCAAAAGTATGCCGTCATCCCTTTGACTGCAGCATTGGCTCCAAATAGCATGGGAAATCAGAGTCGTGGACGGAATATGTGCGTAGTAGACGTGTGGTGTGCGACATACTACTTGAAACTCAACAAACAAATGCAAATATAACTCAGCTATTTGACCTATTCAACGTGAGGTCTAGCTCATAGTCGATTCAGATAAAAACTATATTAGAGCGATACAGTGTCATACGAAAAGCTACATAGTCAATGTCAATTTGTATCGTCACATCTGCATTTTTAATTTAAGTGGTCATTCAAACCGGCGAATTATCACCAATTGACTATGCTAAAGACTTCCATCTCTCAAACTAAAACGACTTTTTCTGTCACTGATAATCGCCTAAACGTTCTGTCGCTGATAAGCCTTGCTAATTTTGAATTTTCAAACTTGGCTGGTAATTCATTACCTGTAATTCGGAGTTAGTCGCCTCTAATGTGTACGCTCGACTCAAATTGCCGACATGGCATTTTATTCCTGCATTCATTTCATTAATTTTGCGCTTGTTGGTTAGAAGGGTGAGGAGGAGCTAGACAAAGCTTTACTGTGTTAGTAACAGCACAGGGATGGCAGCTCCATCACCGCGAATGGAAATAAGCAAATATAGAATACGTATGACCAAGCTTGGCAAAGAAACACATCAACAACAGACACAAATTGCAACGCACGGTCAATCGTCCGCTCCATCAATCGTCCACTCACAACGCTATGAGCAGCTGAGTGGTAGAGGGGACATGGACCGCCACAACGACGTCAACGACAAGTCCTTCCAGGCCTGGTTAGTCAGTGCTGATGATAGATAAAACTCTCTGGGAATTAGAGACACTTTTTGAGAATACTCATGCCAAAACGTTTCCAGAGCGACTGTCTGCGGCAAATTAAAGCGGTCTACGAGTTCATTAATAAATGATATTGAACCCGCGAGCATGTACACTAATCTGTTGCGCGAATTTGACGGAAGGCAACGTACTCGCTTCAAGAAAGCTGGCTTCACCCTATCCAACTGCCATAACTGCGAAATCTTAAGATGTTTCCATGTCACTTGAACACCGTAAGCAGCTAGGGATGCCACTTTGAGCGTAAATAATGTCATGGCCGTCCGAACGGACAACTGTATTAGCTTTCTGATACCTGCTGCTGCGATAAGCGCTTTTCTACAACGCTCAGTTACATGTTGTGAAACAGTTGGACCTCGAGACGAGAAAATTTCCCCGAGATAGCAAAAGGTCTCTACAAACTGCATTTGCTCATTGTGAAATCGCAGTTTATCTGCGCGGGCTCGTTGCCCGCCACGCCGAAACTCAACAGCCTTGGTTATTGACACGTTTACTACGAGGCCATTCTGCGAGAAATATTCATTTAGTGTGCAAATAGCAGCCTGCAGGTCAGTACGGATTCTGCTGAATATTACCAGATCATCTGCGTAGAGCAGGGCCATGACCGTTGAGTGCCGCTCACTGAGTAATGTTATAAATAGCAATGGGCTGAGATTGTCGCCTTGCGGATACGCAGTCGTCTGATCAAACGTGTTATGGTCGCACACACCATCATCGAGGATAATTTGGTTAGCTCTCAGAAGTGCGCAGAGTAGAGTGAGCATTCGCGGTCCAACTCCAGCCTGTCCCAACTTCTTTAAGACAATGTTACGGGGTGTGATGTCGAAGGCAGATTTTAAATCAATAAACACCGCGAGCAAAGGGAGTTTTTTTTCCGGTTTAATGAGAACGTGATCTGCTCGAGAAGTACTTCGCAGGCTGAGATAGTAGAACGCCCGGTCCTGAAGCCATGCTGCTCATCTGGAAGAAACCCCAGTGCTGTCAGAAAATCCGTGAGACGTCTTGTCAGTATGGTTGAGAGTAGTTTGTAGACACAACTTCTTTTTAATATCGGCAAATTTTATACAAATACTAGCTGTTTGATTGCAATAAAGAAGCAGCATCCAGCAACAATCGCAAAAATTGTAAATTTTAAAACTGCATTTGACTGTGTCATAAGCACACAAAAATAAGTTGATAATCAAACAAAGTTCATAAGACGTTCCAGCAAACAGTTGTTGTAGCATAAGGTGACACCGCAATGCAAGCACTACGTGCACTGCAAGCCATCAACAAAAATAATAATACGCATTCAAATCGTACACTGCATCTCTGTAGACAATGAAGATAGGAAGCAAAAACAGAATCAATCACTAAACGTCTACAAATACTTAATAAAATTTCGGGCTGACCCTCAGCCAACATTTAACGTCTACGGGTTTGCTTTCGCATTGCTTCGCAAGACGGACCCCATAACTACAAATGTGCAACGGTGGGGCCCGAATCCGTTGCTCTCCTCCGGTCGCGAGGCGCACACGAATGCACCGTGCCACCGGGCTCGACCCGAATTGTTTCATGACCTTGATCCACGTATGTGAAGCTTGAGCGAAGTCTACAGCAATACGTTATGCTCTGATTATGGTTCACGTGGCAGCGCCTTTTTCTAAAGCATAGCATTAGCTTTTCAAGCAATCGGCTAGCAATTGCTTCGTCTTCGCCGGAAGTTAGCTTTGTAACACCTCGGCACCTACGATTCCAGTCAAGTCTCTTTCACATAGATGTACGTCAGTGCGCCTCTCCCTTAGGTGTACTGGTCAACGGAGAGTCAACGCAGAGATCAATTCGCTGCTTCTTAATCTTTCGGCCGAGGCTCAGCGACTTACTCTCATACATTCAGACAAATGCGCAGAAGGCGGCATTAGCTATTCAATAAGAGAGGGTACGCACGGCGGCCAGGAAGGAGAGTGAAACTAACTTCTTTAAAAAGACGATACACACTACTGTTCATTCGTAGTGTGGTGGTGCGGTGGCTTGGCGTTTTATCGTGCTGTTGTAACCTTTAAATCGTTCGGCTGTATTTTAGCTGCACTATTCGCGAGAAAAGTGTAAATTTATAGATGTTGGTTCAACGAATAGTAGGGCTTAACAGTTTACGTCCCAATTGATAGCGGTCGTTCCGGTGTTGCGCGTCTTTGCTAATTATTCGTTGCTTCTTATTTCAACAAAGCCACGTGTAGGCTTAGTAGTGCCCGGTCACAATGATACACCACCACGCTTGCACTGGTAAGTTAAATTTAAAGTTGATATATGACATGCGAACTCTGTTTCGGAATTACTTATTTTATATTGACCCAATCTTACTACTACTACTACTACTACTACTACTGTAATCAAATATTTTTTCTGGGCTTTCACGATGAATGCGATATATATGCGTCTTTTAAGAGAACGCTCTGCAAATTTAGTGGTATATGTATTTTATTCATTAATTACGTATTGCAAATATTATAAAACGCCACAATGTAGCGACGACATTACATTGAGTCAACAGAGAATGTAGAACTCAGTACGACGACAACGAGAACGTGAGCAGACTACGTGCGGTGCGCAGCACAGCCGAAAAGAGGTTGGCGTTGAGCCCATCCTTACTTGTCCTTACTTGTCTATGAGACACCGCAGCGTGCTAGCTCCACGTGCTAGAAATGAGTCGTAGATGATATCGGTTAGCGTTTGTTTCGTATAGGAGGAACTCGAGTTATATGAGTTGGGGCTTTGTTTGGGTCGAGGCTATTGAATACTCAACCAGTCGTCCCCCTCTAAATGGTTGGTTGAAGACTTGCCGTTATTGCTGATGATCGTTTTGACCGTTGTGGTAAAACGTTGTAGTCTTGGCACGGGAGGCGGTGGCTGGTGTAGCACGGCCGCTGCACATGGTGGGTTAGGATCGGTTTGATTCGCGCTATGAGGTGTTGACTGTTTAATGTACAGTTGGACCGCTGGTATATGACTCAGCTTTAGAATCCTTCTGTTTTAGAGACATAATCACCTTCTGTATATGTCGACATATACAAGCGATAAAAGGTGATAGTGGCAAAGCACTTGGAAGCAAACCTAAATGGTGACTGCATGTACAAAAGATTGATAAACTTTGAATATGTGTGAACGACGTGTATACCTGTGTGTTTTAAATATACTATGAAACGTGTTTCTAAAAATTAACATTTATTAATACGCAGCGGCGTCGTATGATGCCATTTATGCATTGTTCCACATTTATTTAAAAAGAAAACAATTCAGCCAAATTAAAAAGGTGCATTTTCTATTCGCATTTGACTGAATGAATGACTTTAATTCGAATTTTAGAATATTGTTTTTATCCATCTTTTTAGTTCACGACAGATATCGATCGTCCAAGGCAGCCAAACGCATAATATGATGAAACAGATACTCGTTTACGCTTGCTTTGCACGCCGTTTCGAATTCTCGAATTCGAATTTGACCGTTTTTAGGGCAGAAGTAGAATTAGTAACATGCACTGCTGTCTCACTATTTTTGTACAAATATTTCGTTGCATGAATGAATCATGTCGACTTTCACTTACTGTAATAATATATGTTAGATCTCACTTTGTTACATGAATGAATCATATCGACTTTCACCTACTGTAATTATATTGTATATGTTAGATCTCACTTTGTTTCCTGTCGCAGCCATGTTAATACCGTCTGGAAAAACGCAGTTTGTGCTGATAATGATGATGACAGTGCGTTTCGACAGCCCGACTAAACATTGACGTATTTTGCTATAGCCACAAAACTACTGCGAGGTGAAGCGAGTCACACGTCTATTCAAGATATATTGTTCATTGCTCACTTCCACGACGAGTGCACCGAGTACATGTGTCGGCAGCGTGTTTGCCTGCCATCTTGATTCTGCCTGAAGTGTGGTTATTCGTTAGGTATTTTAAATAGTTATAGACCAAACCAGAGCTCTGCCATCTTATTTAGAATGAGTTGGTCGAAGGTACGAGTCAGACCAAAATAAGCTACATGTAGAATCAATCCTTGACTGTGTGTCGAAGGACCTAATCGCGGGAGACCTCTATTTTGTTTGATGGAAGTAGACCGTGCTGAATTCTTTTATGCTGCTGGGAAACACGTGGATCTTTGCACTAAAGTGGTCGTCCTTGTTCTCAGCACGTGTATTTTTTTGTAGGGTGGGCAGCGGAGCGCAGGGGTTTTCACTCCCTAGCCATTTGTTTTATAAACATGAGAGCGTAACCACGCGTTCGGAATTTCATAGCAGATTGTCGAGGGTTTGTGCCGTGATGGAGTGGATGGGACAGTATTATGCAACGTGTTTTCCTAAAAAGTGCTTTTACAAAAATAGCTGTTTAATGGTGACTGTGGCCACGAAAGCGCGCACCAAATACGGTAGAGTTTTGCGCCTACCCACCACGGCGGTGAAGAATCTGACTGGGAAATTGATTGAAATATCCAAGAATTTTGCTTTTACGATCTTTAAAAACGACCGTAGACCGTCACCACCAACAGCGAGAGATACTATATAATCGATCATTTTTTGTAGCCTACTTTTATGTGGACTTGTGGTTTCAACCAGATGGATCTATAGGTTATACAGCGAGTACAACGATCGACCGGCACTTAAATCATTAGTATAGCTTTCAGAGTTACTCCGCAGGCATTTTTTAGCCTAACACTTTTGGCTTCATCAGTACTGCTAGCAAATAAGAATTCCTTGCCTTTGCTCTACTTGCAGCGTTGGGTTTTGTGGCGCTTGCGCTGGCCATGGCCCTGTGGGTCATCATGACATTGCAACTAAAACATTTCGTTCCTCCGTCCCTGGAAGAGAATTCGGCGTTGGCCAACGTGTTTGCTCGTCCCCCGGCCCCCTCGTACAAGTATATTCATGTGTTCCATATAAGCAATTCTGAAGACTGGGCACAGGCTCACGCACAGTCGGCGGTTCTCAAGGAACTCGGCCCCTACGTATTCAGGTTAGTCTGCAACGCCTTTCATTCTTGCTGGTTTGAGTTTTCCTAGCGATGGCATGCGTTTTGATGTTGGTTGTATTGTCGTCGGTAGGTGCTATGTTGTATTCTAGGATCACGTGCTGTAGCCTAACGTAAAGCCAAAAAAATCACATGCATCCTCAAATGTATGTATTTCTTTAAACACGCAATTGTTATTAGCATGTGATGCATACATCAAGTTTATGACGGCTTAGAAAGACCGCGTACAAATGTACTTGCAGATTGTTCATATAAGCACAACGTACAATTCTAAGTGCATTAGCCTGGAGGAGGAGGGGAAGGGGTAGATTCTTAGTTATAACAGTTATAACATAATAATAGCATATGCCCTTTGTAGCGACTATTCGAACTTCGTGTCAGTACGCTCTTTCTGTCCCTTGTTTACAACGAATTCGATAGTGCTCGCTAAGAGATAACGTGCCGATGATGTACGTATTCTCAGTTTCGGCATGCTCTTTAGTGATTGATACGTATGCTGTCGATGAGGAACAGGGATCTGGCTCATGGTATTTTTCTCGTTTAGATGTTCACTAGTTACGGTCCTAGCTCGGCTAGTGCTGAATACACATGAGCAAGGGTTACCTACGTTCTATTGTGACGATCAAGAGGCTGCCTGAGAAGAATGTATCAGCTGCATTTAACGCTCAAAGCGCACATCTAATTGTTGAAGTTTCGGCCACTTGCTATAACATTTGCCTCTTATTCGTTGAGGCGCGGTCTACATACTTTGGTACGTTTGTAAAAGACGCGGGTAACACGATAGGTAATGACAGTGGTGTTTTTGTGCACACATCATATCTGCACGAAATCTTCAGCACACACACGTCTCTTAGCTGTACAATCGAACAAGCTTCCTGATCAAATCTGTTTAATCCAGTCAAGTTTGTTTTGAACTGCGCTTATTATAAAATGCGTACGTTTAACGTAGTGACAAGTAGGTCTTGCTTTTAACGGTTTTAGCTCTTACCAAACTGTGTAGAAGTAATAATCAGGACTCTCAAATTGTATGTTGTAGTAGGTCAACTTAATGCTATTACTGGATTTAAGGATTTAGGTATCACGTTAGACATATTATAATTGAGATGGCTTACAGCTGTGGTGAGCTGCAAAATCTTAACTAACTGAACAGACTCCTTTTGGAGTTAGACCAAGTAGTTAGTATTCCCAGCGCACACATCGCCCAAACGGCGAAACGAGAAATCTTTCCGGTCTTATTACTATGAGGTAAAATCATGTGACACGGATCGCAAGCTAAGCAATACGTTATTATGTATTAGGTAAACATTTTAAATTGATTTTTTGGCATACGTTATTGACGTTTGTTTAAACATCAACAACGTTTGCTATATTTTCCAAGCACCTAACAAATCTGCGACATATTTGATTTGCTAACATAAAAATCTATATTCTTCGCTGAGCGTATAGCTTCCCTTGTTGCTCCTAATTATGTGCAGTACACCAAGTAAATAAAGCGTTTTTTCAGGGTGGAGACTACAAGAAATCTGGCATGGTTCGGCGAAAACCTTTCCTATACGGAGGAGACAAGATACTACTTTGAGGCTGGCATGTCGAAGGGTGCCTTAAGCGACAACTTTACTACAGTAAATATTCCGGCCATGCTCCCTGCTCACTCAAACGAGAGTAAAACTACAAGTATTTTTCTAACGACCACCATTGAAAAATACTTTCTTACGGGGTAAGCATATTTCGGTTATTCATCTTCATGCGATTATATGTATGGTTATGGTTTTACATCCAGTTAAAACCTCTCCGCCTCTATTACTGTGCCTCTCTGACTTTCTCGGCACGACCTCGATCGTTTCTTTAACATTTAGTAGCAACACACTCTTACTTCATGGATGGATTTAATATTCGCTTGACGTGTATACCTAAATACACATGTCATCCTTCTATATCAGGGGGCATCCGAAGCTGACATGTTAAGATTTCTATGTTTTTTCCTAACCATATTGTCGCGGACTCCCTCTTTTCAATGAACGTCACTGAAAGAAAATTCGATCAACAATAGGGATCGAACCGGCAACGCCAGGTAGATGACAACCGCAATTAGTGTACAAGCCTCCTAGACCACATTCTTCGTCATGCTTGTCAGGCCATACCTGGTATGCCATGTTATGTTGGATCATACTACGTTAACCTTATTGGACTATTTGAATAAAGTAAAAATGTAATGCACCACCGGCGGTCGGCTTTACATGACGTATGTTTGTCAGCTCACTTGACTGCGTGGTCACGATAACACTAATGGTGTATCAACCTATTTGATGATGAGTCATGACAAAACACCCTTCACGTGTCATCATTCCAGTTCTTGAATATAGAGAACTGGGCATGCAAAACCGGAAATGATCGGAACCAGAAATGAACCTCGCTAGTGGCATCATAAGGAAATATAATGATAATTAAAAACGTTAAGTAAATACTATGAGAATACGTATTAGTACAATTACTAGTTAGACAATTTAGACGAGCAAAAAAAGAAGACGCGTTGTAAAATACATTCATTAATGTATGTCTTTAGCGTGCAGTAGCGTTAAGGAACGGACTATAAGCATGTTCTCGTTTAACCCTGATTTCAATAAATATTTATCTTATGGGCTTTTTCAGTTTGGATGAACTTATTCCGGCGTACAGTTCCTGGATTTAGTGAGCGCAAATAAATTTGCATGGTTTGCAAACTCAAACAAAGGCAACAGGAAAACATTCACGGTCAACACTAAGTCCGGACTCGTAAATCGGATTATCGCCGTTGATAACGAAACGTAAGTACGGCATTAATTATTACTACGAAGTCCTTGTTTTTTTAAGACGTACATTATCTTAGAATAACAGAAACGCATTTTTAATAAAGATAAACGTATGACAAGCTTGTATGATGAATATATATATATATATATATATATATATATATATATATATATATATATAAGTGAAAAGTTCTATTTATTAAGAATACTGATGGAGCTATTAGGTAAGTCAAAAAGTTCGTCGGCTTTCTAGGACCACGTTTTTGAAATTCCCGCGCTCTGCAGCAGGGCCGCCTGAGAGTGCGGCTGGGTGTTTACATTCAGGAGCAGACCCGTGGCGGCGCGACGGTATACCGGTTCCAACTTTACCGTTTCGTTTGCGGAATTGGCAGCTGTTTGCAATGGAGGACAAAAATACGCATTTTCGACACATTATGTTGTTCTCCTACCGTGAAGGCATAAGTGCAGCGCAAACAACCCGGAGGATATGTGCAGTCTACGGCGAAAACGCAGTACACAAATCCACAGTCGAAAAGCGATTCGCCCGTTTCAAAGCTGGAAACTTCAATCTTGAAGATGAACCGAGGTCAGGACGACCAATGTTGTGGAGACCGACGAAGTCATAAGCCTGGTTACTTCGAACCCATGTTTGACCATAAAGAAATTGAAGATGTAACGGGAGTCTCCCACGGAACCGTTTGGAATCGCCTCCATGATGCAGGTTTCTCGTGCAAGCGGAATATCTGGCTACCACACGACCTTAATGATAGGCAGCTTTAAGGGCGAGTCGATATCTGTCACGCACTCCTCCGGAAGAACTCGAATGAGCCAATTCTGAGGAGATTGATAACCGGCGATAAAAAATGGATACTCTACAGAAACGTAACACAGAAAAGAAGTTGGGTCCCCAGAGTTTCTCAGGCCGCAGCTATCCCTAAACCCGAAATTCATCAGAAGAAGGTTATGCTGTGCTGCTGGTGGGACTGTAAGGGCGTCGTGTATTTTGAGCTGCTTTCAATGGGTCAGACGATCTACTCCGTCGTCTACTGCAGACAACTCGAAGATTTGAAGGCTGCAGTAGCAACGAAGCGCCCGGAATTGTCAAACAGGTGGGGCGTCACTTTTCAACATGATAAGGCGACACCACACAAAAGTTTGGCCACCCGGCAAAAATTGGCGGAGTTTGACTGGGATGTGCTGCCGCACCCAGCTTATAGTCCCGACCTCGCACCATCTGATTATCACCTGTTCAGGTTTCTCCAGAACTCCCTTGATGGCACAACATTTGAATCTTTGGAGGCTATAAAAAATCACCTCACTCAGTATTTCGACGAGAAGGACAAGACGTTCTGGGAGAAAGGAATCATGGATCTACCGAGGCGATGGGCGAAAGTTATCGAACAAAACGGTCAATATATATTGAATAAAA